>VZSF01007904.1:23109-94759 GCA_013398295.1 Chionis minor | reverse complement strand
GGGGGAAGAGGAAGAGGAAGAGAGGAGAGAAGAGGAGAGGAAGGAAGGAAGGAAGGAAGGAAGGAAGGAAGGAAGGAAGGAAGGAAGGAAGGAAGGAAGGGGGAGAGAAAGAGAGGGAGAGAGACAAAAAGAGAGAGAAAGAGAGAAAGACAAAGAGAGAAAGAGAGAGAGAGAAAGAGAAGGAAAGAAAGAGAGAAAGAGAAAGAGAAAGAAAGAAATGCCATAACCATAACTGTAATTCACGCTTAGCTCAGTCTATAAAACTTCTCCCCTTCTCCCTTCCTGGATCTAAGCCAACAGCTTGAATTTTTAGCGAACTCTAAACTTAAGTTGCCCTGGTGATAAATGCATCTGTGGGGAAGGGGGGGGGAATCCCACCTCCCCCATTTTTAGCACAGTTCAACATTTCTCTGCAGAATTTGTGTAGTTTCTAAAGTGGACATGAAGATGTACATTAACAATGGGCTGAAACAGAAAACAGGAATGAGACATGAGATGGGAGGAGAACTTCATTCCAGCATCCGGGACTGTCATTAGGACTGGGGCTGTAGTCGCAAAGATGGCAGCAGATAGGTTGCTTGGCGTCCAGTAAGTTAATTACACTGCAAATGTGCCTTGACATACCTAAATGTGACTGTCTTAGGGAAAAGAGGCAGGACTCAGCTAGCTGTATTTTGACCTTCCACCAGGTGTCCAGGACTTTGCTCCTTCAATCCTGACCATGAGAAAGTGGAGGACCTGGCGTGGAGATTATACTGTAACACCACAGAAAGACAGAGACTAGAAAATCCCACCCATCCGTCATCTTCAGCATGGCACAAAGTGAGACAGAGTTGAACAGTAACCCTGCTGCTCCCGGAAGCCTGGTACAAACAGTCCTGAAAGTGAGAAAAGAGAGTTAAAATTGAGTAAAGAACCACCAGGATAAACACAGATAGAATCAATAGCCTGATGTGGGTGCTGCCAGGTCACGAACATCTCACCTGCACAGGGGATGCCAGCCCCAACATGGTCTGAAAGGAAAGTTTACAGTGGCTTCACCACACAAGCACACCACTAAGAAAAAATGGCCAAACAAAATGTTGTATTTCATACTGGTTGTGCCCAGAGAGGCATAGGTCACACCGCATCTCTGATCTTGGATGCTTGCTATTCAGTACTTTTAGCCTTGACCGGCGGATGCCTGTTTATAAGGAAAGAGGACAATAATTGTCCTACATGCCCCTTTCATTTCTTGAGATAAAATTATGGGACCACCTGAGGAAGAGCAGGATTTCATGCTTTCTTCTCATTCTTTTCCTAGTATTTACTTTTGTTAAGGGCGTGAAAGGCTCCAGCTGTGGAACTCCTTTCTCAGTAGCCCAGTACTGTCCTGTGGGAACTCCTCAGGAAAGTGTAGCTCAAAGCGTGGAGGACCCAAGGAAAGACTTGCAACAGTCCAGTCTCTCAGACATGCCCAGCACATGAGAGAGGATGCAGCCTGTACCTTGGCCACAGGTCCCCAGCTCATGGAGCAAATGTGCTTGCAGGTATTGGCTCTCCCGGGTGCATTACTATGATTGCGCCATTACCATCAACAGTTTGAGGCAGCATCGGAGACATCCCCAAGGGGAGGAAAAAACCAATGGAGTTTTTATCACCATTTTCCAGGAGAAAAGGCGGCCGTGTGGAGCCGCCTTCTGATGACAGATGTGGGAATATCAAAGGAGAAGCAGGCACCTCCTTTACCTCAGTCAACAAAACACCTCCTTGCAGGCAGGTTAGAAAATAACATAAAATCTGCTGAGGACAAGTTTCCATTGACGGCAAAGAGCTGCCCAGAAATGAGTCACTCAGGAACATTTCTGTCAAACCTCCCCCCTCCCACCAGGGGATTTGCAGACAAAGGGATTTATTTATATTTTTTGCTATTTTTTCTCTTCAGAAAATATTCAGATTTTGATGGGGAAATAAAACTGGGAAGCTTTTTTTTACCCTTCATTTTTGCCCTTTGAACAATTTCTTTCACCACTTATGTGGAATAGTCAGAAGAAATACCTCAAGGAAAACCACGAACATGAAAAAAGAAAGGAGCTGTAAGAGCGGAGGAGGAGAAAAGTTCATTTCCAACATATACAACGCATGTGCAAAATGCTTCTCTGCAGCCTTCCGTGTCCCTCCCTCTTCCTCTGAGTCTGGCCATTGTCTGCTTCATCCCGCTGCTGTGAGCAAAGCCATCTTCAGCCCTGTGTCATAGGATGTGCACCCTTTCCCCATCTCTTAAGAAGAAGTAGACAGGGTCCGCCAAGGAACAAGATGGGGCAGGTTTCGCCATCAGGCAGATGGTGTCTCCTGCATTTACTCTCAGTGTTGAAAAATGCCAAAGACATTGTGCCGAAGAGCAAACCAATTTCCCATTTATAATGTTAAGTATGCCAAGGGAATGTTAGGAGCAGTATTCTGGTTGTTAAATAATCAGAGGAAAATAAATCATTTAGGGAAAGTATATCTGCGTGGAAATGGGGAGGGGAGCTGCTATTGCCAGTGAGAACTATGCAGCAGCACAGCTTTATTGATTAAAGCAATAAGCGGAGATGATGTAGGATGATGTCATTGTTTCAGCTGTGATAGAGTTAACTTTCTTACTATCAGGTGGTATACTACTATGATTTGGATTTAGGATGAGAATAATGTTGATAACATGCTAATGTATTTAGTTATTGCTAAGCAGTCAAGGCCTTTTCTGCTCCTCACACCACGCCACCAGCGAGTAGGCTGGGAGTGCACAAAAAGCTGGGAGGGGACACAGCTGGGACAGCTGTCCCCAGCTGACGAAAGGAATATTCTGTGCTAAAGTTATAGTTAGTCAGGTGGTTTCATCCTCTCTTTTTTCTGGACCAGGATCTCCTGTAGACCAAGGTGTACCCACCAGAGAGCTAACACCAGCTTACCCAACAGCTAATAGCAATCTGTTGATGGATGAACGCCTTTTCCAGCTGGCAGCATACCGTCTCCATCCTTGGCTGAAGGGAGAAGCAGCTGCCATAATGGAAAGACTTGGCTGGGTTTTGCAGGTCAAAAAGGAGGAGAACATATCTGAAAGAAATCACTTCCTTTTTTTTATAACCCTCAAACATTTCCATCAGGAGCAAAGTAGGAAGCAAATCTAACTCAAAGCAGCAAAACTAACTCATCTCAAAACAAGGCTGCAGCTTAAGAAGCTGAGGGCAACACAAGTAGG
Source organism: Chionis minor (assembly GCA_013398295.1). NCBI lineage: Eukaryota > Metazoa > Chordata > Aves > Charadriiformes > Chionidae > Chionis > Chionis minor. The sequence goes on along the minus strand of VZSF01007904.1, from coordinate 91,539 downwards.
AAGGAAGTAGACTACCACTCATAGGATCTGGGTTCCCAACCCTGCCTCTTTGCCAAAGCGATCTTTGGCAGGTCGCTGATGCTCCCTGAGCAACTGTCCCCCCCTCAATGGGAAGGTGGAGATTTTGTAATGCCCGTGTCATGGAAAGCAGAGCCAGGGGTGCTGAAAAAGGCACCCAGCTTTCATTCAAAAATATATTGTGGGATTCATCACTGGGTAGAAAACTGTGAAAGTGTGAATGGGAAGGCAAAAATGAAAGAACTAAATACACGGGTTGTTTTTAGTCTAACTCTTTGCAAAATCAGTTTCAGATCAGGAACTAAGGGTCAGGAGAGACCTGACGCCTGATTTCCCAATGCCGATTGCTGGCAATGCTGACATGACACTTCCTCTGCCTTGTGGCTTTGGCTGAAGGTCTCTCAGGCGAAGAACATGGTTCATTCTGTGAACGTTCAGTGCCAGGCCCAAAGGGAACAGGAATCACCCTGAACTCCTGGCGTTTGAATGCATCTGGCTTTTCTGCATCGGTCCATCCACACTGCACATTGCCAGGCTTTCATACTTCGCTGCAAAGACGCAGAATGTCCCAAATCAGCATTGGTCTCCTGACACACAGAAAAGTCAAGCCATGAATCTTTCATAGAAATCATAGAATGTTTTGGGTTGGAAGGGACCTTTAAAGATCATCTAGTCAACCTGTCAAGATATTTCAAGCAGTCTAGAACCAGGCCCAAGGGTGCAGCTCCCAGTGACTTGGAACAGGACTACTCTCTCAAATGAAGTCTGCCATAAAATTTGGCGTCACCAGCATTGAGCAAGAAACTCATAACCCTGCATTAGTTATAAAAGGCTCACTGAGTCCCCCGTGGCAATGTCTGCACCTGCACCTTCCTTCGAAGGCTGTGCTTTTGGAGATGCCTGACCTCACCGCTGCATCCAGCTAGGAACAGGCGTCAGGATCTCCGCGGTTTTGGACGTGTCTGGAGAAAGCACACTGTGAAGGTGGCGAGTTCTGGCAAAAGCTAGAAAATGCCATTAACTCAAAAACAAGCACAGGACTATGCAAAAATAGGAGACCATTTCATAATGTGCTCACATAAACAGATGAATTAAGCCTGCTCTCTAGACAGCTGTAGCTGTATCTGCCTTGCAAGTGCTTGACTTTCCCACTTTAACACTGTGCTCTTAGCATGCTTTTTTTTCCCCATGCGTTGTATATAGAAAATACAGCCGCCCGCCCGCACCACAGCTCTGCAGTAAGAGAATCCCAGTGTTGAGTGAGTGCAGGCACTTACCGGCTGACACAGCATCCACGCTGCAATCACAAGGGCCTCTTTATAGAACAGCTATCCGGGCACACAAGACCGGGACCAGCCTAACCAAATCAGCAGAGAAAAATAAACATCCTTCTCTTGGAAGTGCCTAGCACAATTTCATTAAGCCAGACTATGACTGTGAAGGAGGCGGATGTATATTTATTGAATTGAGCCCTAGGAGAATAAAAGGGGAAAAGAAGCCCCTGGCTGTTATGGTGAGGGGGGATTTAAAGGAACTAAACAAAGCAAGAACTACCCCCCTACTCAAATCCCAATGCTAAAAAAAGAAACTACAAAGTCATTTTCAGATGTGATTTCCGCGGAGGGTAATGTGAACACGCTGTGGTTTTAAAACAATTAAATGAAGAAAGGTGTCTTTTGGAAAGAGGGGCACAAGAATTACGAGTGTGTTTCCAACCAGCAGCATTCCTGCCTGTTTTATGGCACGCTCTGGACGCCGGCCTACCTCCGAGGTGGAGTGTGAACATAAAACATTTCCCCGATTGTTTTTCCCGCTCAGATGCAGCGATGCTGAACAGCTGCGAAGCGACACGCAGGCAGCGTTCCCTGGCCTGGCTTTCACTCGCAGTGGCAGGGCACGGGAGTTTAGAGCTAATTAAGAAACGAAAATTGACTCTTGACGCCACACATTTAACCACCTCCCCTTGCTCCCAGTCCTTCCCCGGGAAGGAGTTTCTGTTTCAAGGTATTTCACATCAACCCCTGTTAATTTTTCTCGGTTTCTTTTGTCTCTTCTTTTTTTTTTTTTCCTTATTGGAAGTGGCTCTGGAGAAGCTATTTAAAATGGTTTTGTTACCAAAAATCAGCTTCCAGTAAAGAAATAACATTGACTGCTCTAACAATCCTTACAGTATCTCCCTCAAGCGTTAACAGCAATGCAACGCTTCTTTTAACAAATGACCCCAAGCTCTTACCTCTCACCTCAAAAAGAGGTCCTGGACCAGAGGTGCATTAGAAATGTCACCCGGCTCTGCTTGAGTGAGACGCAGAAAGTATGGCCAGTCGTGCCTGAAGGACATGGAAATTTTTTGTTGGTGATCATAACAGCAATATAGCAATAGCAATAATAGCAATAAAAACCATTTTGTAGTTATACTCATATAAAGGTGTAATTTCGGCTTTTAGCGTACTACTTTTATCCCTACTAAGAAAGAGTAAAAGGAGAAATGAACTAGTCAAAGAAAAAAGAAAAGGTACCCAGTCAGTTTTAATAAATTATAAACCGAGAGATGACCTGCGGAAGGAGCACACAGAGAAGAGATGCAGGTGGGGATGTTTCTTTGCTGCTGCTGCGCTGCTTGCTCCTGCAAAAGCCCAGCAAACACTTCCCCTGGACCTGCCAAGTTATTCCCTGAAATGACAGAGTGATCACCCTCTGCCCAGCTGCACCAAGTCTACAAGGGCTGCCGGAGCTGGTGGGCGACATCGCAAGATGCCACGACACAAACAGCATCTCTGGCATATCAGGCTGTCTCAGCCCACTTTTAATAACAGCAGCATACCTTTCTCAGGTCAGGAGTATCACATTACACAATCCTTCTGGTGTGAGAAGTGGGAAGGAAAGACAGAATAGCCCCTCAAGAATATTTTAGCTGGGCTATAAATACTGATGAAGCAGGCTGCTTTCCATTCCTGATGCTTCACAAAGCTTCCCCAAAAGCAGGAAGACACACGAGGACAAACCTACCCCTCACTTGGCATCAGGCTGCAACATCTCCACATCCTTGAGAATCCTTTTCCAGGCAGAAAAGGGGTCTTGTAGCCTAGGCACTTTGCAAAGCGGGATGAGTAGATTTGCCACAGGTTGCTCGACTGGAGCAGTTGGCCCTGGCATGTGTAGATGGGGGGGGGCTGAGGTAATTATTATCCATAATTATCTGAGCCGATTTGGGAGCACCGATGCACCCTGCTCAATGCAGAGATGGATCAATACACGCCTCTTAAGGCTTTGTTCCCAAAAGCGTGAAAGTTAAACTCTAATACAATACAGTAGCCTCTCTCTTTTTTTCTTTAAACAAAAGCTAAAAACAAAGAAAATGGCAAGAAAAGCAGAAAAAAATACAGTCATCAGCACCTGGTTATTACCAGAATCCATGGGGTATGGAATCTGATACTCGTTGCCTTTATTGGGTCAGGGTTTGACAAGTAAAAGAAGTAGATTATGGTAGATTTTCAAAGCCCTTTTAACAGTGCAGACAACTGAAAAGCTGAGTACTCCAGTCTCGGCCTTATTAAAGGCTATTTTCATAACCATAAACTAACAGAACAATGTCTCATTTTATAATTAATACATATTGTTATTAATAGATTTAAACAAAGCTGGCTTTCATTCCTTTATTTAGTGGTGCATTTGGTGAAGCACTTAAAGGGTGCCATTCCAGTGTACACATATAACTGTTTTAATTACATCCTGTGAATTTATTTTTCCAGGGAGAAATATTTCTCGGGAAAAACATCTATAAAAGTAACTTTAGAAGCAATGTAATTTTGTGTGTGTTTCCTATAGGAAATCTGTTTAGTTTAAGTCCCAGGTTCTAACACTCTCTTTTATGCAGCAGTGCCACCTGAAGAATGCTGCTGACAGCCACGTTAAATCCTTGTATCTCTTCTGAAATGAAATTGCTGGTGCTTTTGTGAGTCATATCTTGGTGGGATTTTGCCTTCTCCCTCTCAACTGGATTTCATTTGCAGGACAACTCCTTCACAGACAGCCCCCCCACCAGGAGGCACCTTACCTTAACGGGCACTCCAGGCATTGATTTACATGCCCATGTTGGTGTTGCATTTGTGTTATTTTTACCATCAGTTGTTTAACCAAGGACCGCCCCACAGGAGCTTAACTGTAGTTTCTCAGGTATAAGAAGAAAAACTTTATGGATTTCACAGTCATCAAAGTGAGAGTTCCCAGGAAATGTGTCCTCCAGGAGGAGCTCTGGTCAGGCTTGAGTGTTTATTTCTTTTCCCTTAGGAAGTGACAAAGACAGCTGGAAACTCCAGCCCATGGCCACTTTGTCACCGTTAAACTCCTCATTTCTGGGGCTTGCACCAAGTGTTTCACCTTCTAACTTCATCCTGACCTTGGCGAGTTGCAATTAGTGATATGTCATTCCTCTGCCAAGAAAGAGTCCATGTTCCTCTGGGTGACTGAGCACAGACACGTAACAGGCACACTGTCCTGTACCTTAGCCCTGCCTGTCTCTGCAGACCACATCCTGCTCCCTGTTTGGCACAAGTCTGTCTGTCTGGAGACTTTGTTTGGGTTCTGCTTGTGGTTCTGGTCTTGGCCAGATCATCAGCAGCTTTGACTTCTAACACAAGGTGATGGAAAAGCTGTTAGCTCCCTACTGCTGGAGCCTGCAAATCAGCATTTTGTTCTCTGATAACTTACTCTGTAGCACTTAGCTCATCCTCCTGAGGTTTTGTCCTATGCCTCATCATCATGGAAAAGCAAACATACCCCAGCACCCGGGTGAAAAGACTCTGATGTACCAGCGCTGTGATGTCCCACTTGGAAATCCTTTCCCTGCCCTACATCTGCTGGGCACTGGTGTGAGGAGTTGCACCAGGTCAGCTTGGGGAGGAGAGCACCTTTCCTCACCTGAGGAAAAGGGCTCAGCATTTAAAAAAGCCAAAGGAAGGCAAAAGCAGCTTTTCCTCTAGGTAATGACAGGGAATTGGACATTCCAGAGTGGCCCCTTGCCAGTGAGAGATTTCTAGCACAGAACAAGTGTGACACTGTCAAATGTTCAAGTGCAGTTTTGGACTTGGTTTTCTTCTAGGAGGCTTGAAACAAGGGCTGCTGCTGGCCACCCAGATCCCAGTGCTGCAGCAAAGGAAATGAATTAGGAAGTGGGACAGTGACAGGTAGCATGCAAATAGGCTCAGGTTAAGCAAGGGGTTAAGCCAATTGTCCTTCCCAGACTCGGCTCCAGAAGAGTGGGCAGCTGTACGGTTTGTGCATGGTTCTTGAAAGAAAGCTCACATGGCTGCAAGTTTCTGATTATAACAGTTTTCCTAAAAAGAAATAGTCCTTCAGCTTAAGAGAAAACAGTGTCTTCAAGATTATTTACATTCTGCTGCATCTTTGGTGCTAATTATCTTGGGCTGATTGGGCACTGCCTTCAAATCAGCCCTACCTTACATGCCGTGCTGCCAGATTCTTTACCAGAAATGTTCTCTTCCTTCCTTTTCCTCTCTACGATTAAATCAGGAGAAGTAAATGCAGCATGGGTTCTTGCAAGTGGATGTGATCAGCTCTTTGTGAACTTACTCAGCTCTTGCTGCTGTGAGGTTTCATTACCTTGAAAATTACATCCTTCCAGAACACAGAGGAAAAGGTTTGAGACATTTTAGACATAGGGAAAATAAATATAAAATAAAATAAAATAAAATACAGAGATTTCCCACATGCAGAGTATGGTGGACAGCTTTGCCAGCTATAAAAACCTATTCTGGTTACTTATTGTGGTGACAGGATATTTTCACTGTTCACTTGAGGAAGTGCATTAGCGCTACCTCGAATTAGTCTGTAAGGACCGTTCTTTAACTCCGAGAAAGTGAGTTTTTCAATGCCACAAAATGTGGTGTGGCATTTCACACTGCCAAATACACTTATGAAATACACAGAAAGTGGTGTAGGCCAATAACACAGGAGGAGAAAGAGAAGAATCGTATAAAAGGAGAATCGTATAAGAAAGCAAGTCTCCAACAGGTGGAGAAATAGTTATTATTAGCCCCTACCAATTCTTCTGTATCGTTACTACTGATCTCTCTTGGCACTATTGCAAGCCCTAGCTCCACTGTTAAAAAAAATGCACAAAGATGGTGCTGCGAGTTGCTAGCCATTTAAATCAAAGTGATGGAAGGGAGATGCCTGCCCCAGACGGACACAGATCTGTTGCAGAACTGAAGAGGAAGCCAACATAGTGAATGTTATTGTGCGCCCATGCCAGTGCTCTTATTGCTTTGATCTGCAAGTCTTTGGCGGGGCTTGATGTCTGATCTAAATTTATCTGGTTCTTGGACAGGTCTGGATCAAGCTGTGTAATCCAGCAGCCCAGCTGAGTGGCATTGTGTAAAAAAGTCTCATCCACTCCTACTTACCTCTAAGAAAACCTGGATGGTGGATTTGAAGTCATCTTGAAAGGCTGCACCTTCACCCTGGAAAGTGATCAGAAAGTATCAACTCACCTAATTAACTCCTAAAACTCAAAGAGAATAGAAGATACTGAGTTGAACAGATGAAACAGAACAGCAAGACCAGCAGTTCCTAAATACTTTCCAGTTGGATAGGCTTGAAGGAGAAAGCCAAGCTTGGAGCCAAGGCATGAAATAAATGGCCTGGAGCTCTCCAGAGGGATGTGAGGTCTGAGGCTGAAATGGAGTATCCCATCCCCCTGCAGCAGGTTTCACACTGACCTCAAAGGGATACTTCAGGCTCACACTTTCTGGGAATTTTTTTTGGCTAGGCTTGGACGCACAAAGAGAAATCTCAAGTGGCTGGACAGTTACTTGCCCATCTGATGCTGTGCTATGTCTGTCTGGGCTTGGAATGAGAGATGCTACTCTGAGTCAAAAATAGGTGGCAGAATAAGGCCCTCCTTGGAGAGGCTGCTGGAGAAACCTCAAGACCCATCCTGCTTCACAGGGACTGAAGACAAAGCTGTGAGGGATTAAAGCACGGTGGTGGGGTCCTGCATTTCAGTCAAAATAGGTTATTTTTATCTCCTGAGTGCACAGGAAAACAAACTGCTTTTGCAGGAAAACAGCAACCTTACAACTTCTTTCTTGCTAGTAAAGTTCCAGCTTTTGTCCTGATGAGTGCCATGCTCATTTATTAATTTTTTCATGGTTTGACTGAGAGAGGTCCAAAAGAACCCCTAAATCTCAAACCCTCTTTCCACTGCTGCTCAATCATGCAAACTGTACTTTACAGCCCAGACACTTGGTTACCCTACCTACACCCAGGACCTGGAGGAAGCCCTCTCGTGGAGCCCACCATCTCTTGGTCACTGGAACTTCCAGGAAGATGCCAGTACACAGTTCTTCAGCAAGGCAGAGAGCACAGAGCCTGCACCCATGCTCTCATGAGGTAAGAACTACAGAGAAACACTTTTAACCAACTTCCTCTGTAGATGATTTATTGTCTAATATGAAAAGAAATAGTGGAAATGCTTAGGACAAAGTGCCACAGGCTGCAAGTCTTCACTTTGTTTGAGGTCTTCTTTAGTGGTTTCCATGCACCAAAGTGTTCAGGCAACAGGCTAATTCTCCAAGGCTGGTATGACTCTCCTGGCTCTCCTGATGAGGCAAGGATACCCACCTGCTCTGCAGCAGGGGAGAGGGGAGCAGTTAAGACTTTATTTCCCATTGCCCAAGCTAGTCTTTCCAGCCTCTGGTTTGCCTCTCCCTTGTTTTGTCCCTGGGCAATAACCATCCTGTGACAGTACTGGGAGTTAGGTCATTTCCTTCCCCCTCTTCTCTCCAAGGGGTTTTAATTAGTATTGCCATTGTACTCCTAAATTGAACTATACTCCTGGCTTGCAGTTAAGTCCCCCCTCCCTTTTTTTTTTCTTATTATGAGCCCTTTAAGACACAGCTGTAAAACTCTGCAGACCATATATCATAACACTTCATAATCACACTTCTATTTTAGTAACACGACAGAAATCAGCTCATTCCTAGTGACACCGGGATCCTAAAAGCAGTAAGCCAGTGTGCATTAATAACAAAGCTGGAAGTGAGGTGTTGAGCTGGAGCACCACTGCCCGCCCACTGCTGTCCTCAGTGGTCCTTTGTGAGGGCCTCAGTGAGACGAGGCTGAACCCGAGGGAGTTGGGGGACTGGGAGCAGCATCTCATTCCCTGGCACGTCCTTGCTGAGCTACATCAGATCTGCACAAAGTTGGATGCTTCCTGGCGTGCGTTTTCTTGGTGGGGCTCTGGGGCTAACCCTTGGGATGAGCTGGGCTCCCCAGGGCACATTGGGGAGGTCCTACATTTCTGTGAGGACATGTGAAGATGGAATAATACAATAGGGCAAAACTAGATTCTTTTTATCTCATGAGGGCATAGGAAAACAATCTGGACATGTGAAGACAATATTCAGTCTCCCAGTATAGCAAATGGAGTCAAGGATGCTTTACAGCATATACACACACGTGTAGGCATGATCATCCACAGAAAAGGGACTTTCACTCACAGATCATTCCATTAATTGAACAAGCAAATGTATTTTCTTACTTATTTTAACTTAATCCACCCAGAAGACATGTTTCTGAGACCCCAGGCTCCAGCAGGAGCACAGTTCATCACAGAGGGCAATGACAGCTACACATTGTGCTCATTGGAAACTACCCAGGTAGCTGAAAAGCACCATGCTGCCCTTTTCTGTGCTGACAACCAAGATGAGCGCAGGACAGGGTCCCTCTCCTGTCATGTGTTTATACAGCACCTTGCACAGCAAAGCCTTAATGTAATTAGCTCCTTTAGCTGCAATGACACCAATAACGGCTGTTAAGCCTTCCCTCCGAATTGCTCACAGCTGCAGACCTCCAACACACTGTGGCTTTCTTCTCCCCAGGACCCTATTTCCACCCTCAGCTGTATGTCCGTTGGTTTTCACGGCAAAGGGCAGTGCAGTTCTGGCTCTCGCATAGTGCCAGCCCTTCCTCCACTGTGCAGGGCGTTGCAGCACAGTCCTTACATGTTTTTCCTCCTGGCTGCACATTTAAGGCCCTGATCCAACACTCGGAGAAGTTCGCAGAGCACTTGCCGTTGACTCAAGCGGGTTTTGGATCAGGTGCTGCAAGTAAAATTTGACCTATCCAGATACCAGTCACTAGGGTGTAGTTTTTGAGACTCAGTTTAAATACTGAAGCCCAGGCCTGGAGTTGGCTCCCTTGCTGACCTTTCAGAAAGCCTTTTCTCATTTTGCTTGGCTTCTTTACCAGTTACGGAGCTGCCTGTGGGTTTGGTAGTGGTTCAGGTTACTTGCTGATGGCCTGTTCTTCTGCCTCTGCCTTTCAAGAAGAATTCGCTCCAGGATTTATAACAGCTTTTTGGTAGCACCCGCTGTACTTCAATCTGTAAAACCATTTCAGTTTAACCACCTGTTTTCACACGCTCATAATTTCACAAAGCATCTACCTTTTGGGATAAAATTTTCCATGCTTCAGCTCTTGCCCAAGGCACTTTTTTTTTTTTCTTTAAATAAAATTCCAAAAGGAAAAAAAAAAAGTTTGATCCAAATCCATTCCACATTTCTGTGCTTGGCCTGAGGCATTCAAAACAAATTCTAACCACACTTCTTGTTGTGGAGCTCAGAGGAAAAAGCTGATGCTCAAGAGCTGCCACAAACATTCTAGGAAGACGATTGGAGCTGAAAACCTTGATCAGCCCCAAAGACTTGAAAATGAGGTGCCTCTCCTTCCCTTGCTGTCAGGCAGTGGGTGGTACGTAGCTGATGCAGCTCCACTAGTTTGCGGTGCAGACAGCAGTGATGGTGTTATGAAGGTGGCTCCTCCACCACCAGAGCCCATGGTCAGGCTGTGACCCAGCCTCTCCTGGAGCCAGTGGGAGCTTTTCCACCAAAGTGGACTTTCAGTCACTTGCAAGTCACGCTTGCAAGTACGTCACTAATTATGGGTGGGTTCAAAGCCCCCTGTAGTCAGTAGGAGCCTTTCCAGTAACCTCAGCTATCTGAGCAGCTGTGCTTCAAAGGGTTGATGGGGTCTGTGGAAGAAGCCGGCACAGCTTGTAAAATACATGCCAGGTTTTTATTTTATTTTTCACTCCCTGCTCTTCGGGACGTCTTAGGAAATGAAATGCAAAGAAATAACACCAGGGCAATACTCAGGCTGTAAGATCAAGCAGTCAAAGTAATCAGGAAATTGTTTAAAAAAACCTTATGTCGCTCCAGAAATGTTGTCTCAGCTTCCCTGAGCCACTTCTGTTTTCCCTAGTGTTAAAGGTAACATATCACTTGTCTTATTTGAATCTGTCCTCATTGCTGTTACTGCAGCACGCTAGTCCCAAGCCACCCCCAGATCCTCAGACACAGCAGAAAGAACAGTCCTGACCCCAAAGTCTAGTTGCCTCCAACAACATTTTGCTCTTCCTGACCTGTAAGGGCTGCCCTGGAGAGTTGTCCAACTCATCACCCCCACAGATTAATTTCTGGTGACGCAAGTCTTTCTTTCACTCTGAGCTCTAGCTTGGAAACCCAGATGTCCAGCTTGCAGCTGCCAGAAGGCAGGAGAAAAGGATATGGGAGAAAGAGGTCCACCAGAAAGAGACTGGTACCACCATTGGATCAGAAGAACTGCGAAGCAGGAACATTCATGGATAATAAACTAAGGCTGGGGCACAGCAAAGAGCTACCTGCAAAGCTCCTGTGTCCCTGGCCATCCTGTCAGACTGTCCTTCCTCCAAATCTAAGGCTTGCTGAGGCAGCCAGCTTTCCTCCAATGTGATTACAAGATGCACAAGGCCCCTGCCCCACCATGAAAGCTGCTCTCAGCAATCAGGAGGCAGCGTAGCCACTGTCCTGGAAGATGTGTTGGCACAGTCCTTTGACTCAACAGCAGCTGTATCACCATCCCTCTTTAAAGCAACACTGCTGTTTTGGATGCCTTTTCTGACAAGCAAGGCAGCGTCCATTGACTGGCCTCTTCTGTACTTTTCTAAAGATGGCTTAGGCCCACTCCAGGATTCACTCCTCATGAGTCCAGACATAAGCTGCTCTTCCAAAGACTAAGACTTTGGTTGCCTGCTTTTGGATGTCTGCAGAGATGTTGTTCTTTTTGGCCAGATAAAGCCTAGCAGCATACCTAACACCTTATTTTCTGTTACAGCAAAAAAACCCCCAACTTCGAGACTTCGAAGGCAACCACACACAGAGAAATCAGAGCAAATCACGTAGAAATGTGTATGTCAATGTTGATTAATCCCTGCTTTTGAGCCTAGGAACACTCTTGGGATGCTCCATTTCCATCTCCCAAAGCTTTGGAGAAGATACAGATCAAAAGAGGACAGTTTCTTAAACAACTTCAGCAGTATCACAGTCCTGAAGCAGTCTTTACCAGCCAGGGACTTGAGAGCAAGTAACAGGACCATCACCAGGTGGATACATCAGTGGTCAGTCTGCTTGACCTTGTAGCTTTCCAGTCAAGTGTGTCTACAGCCTTGACAGTGAGTGCGAGGCTGTAAAAAAAGAGCCAAAACCCAGGAGATGGTCAAAGCAAGTACTGCAAGTACATGAAAGTGGGGGGTCCACAGTAGGCGAGGCAAAGGGGTAGCAGGGAAGCAAATTACATCTTTGATGTAAGAAAGGGCATTTGTCCTTGCATAAAATAATTAAGGGAAAAATTTTTGGCCAGACCCTGTGAGTGAGCTGGAAGTGAACTCCAGTGGACGTTAGACACCTGACACAACCACCCCCCCTCTCTTCTCAGCAAATTTCAACCTTAATTGGGCATGGAAATCTGCACTTAATAACCCAACACCTTCTAAAAATGTTGTTGTTTCCTTTAATAATGCAATGAAGCCTCCCGCTCCCCCAGCTCCTTTTCTGCAGAAGCACCAGCAGGTGACTGGGGACTGCAGACCAGGACTGGACTGCATTGCCTTCAAGCCATCCTGTCTACTTGGAGGGGCTTTCTGGAGGGTCTCTTCCCTCTCTAAGCACACTTTTCTCCCGCTGGGGAGACATTCTCTCCCCTGCATCATACGGTGACTCTCCCACAAAGCCCAGTCACAGGGAGAGCCAGCCCAGGCCACAACAGACACGGATGCTGAGACCAGCAGTGGAAGTTCACACGTGCCTTCCACCACGGGCTGTGACCCCTCTGTGGCACTGCACTGGAAGCAGCTGGATGCCTTCGGGTGGTCCTGTGCTCCAGTTGCTCTCTGCAGTTGCATACTGAGAGCCCGCAAGCCCCGTGCAAATACGGCACATGATACTTGAGAAAGTGACATTTTAACGAAATAACACATTTGACGTGCATTCCCACACAGCTCCTAGTTGCTTCTACCAGCAGATATAAAACGCAGCACAATAGAACAGTATTTAGCTGTGAGAGACCCTGGGGTCTCACCCTCCATTTTGGCTCTGAAAGACAAGTATCCTATTAATGTGGGCTCTGAGTTTACAGCCCTCTGTCTAACAGCGTTAAACGTAAAGCCAGCCTTTTCTTGACACTTCTGTGGACAGGAGTGGAAAGCTGAGAGCCAGGGAGCACTAAAACTGGAGGGGAACACCTTTCCTTCCTCCCAGGCTAGCTGATCGGCACAGGGCTATCTATGAACCGTGGCTGTTGGGTGGCCCATGAATTCATCCTGGCTCCAGGGCTGGTCTCCAGCATGAGGTCCTCCTCATCTGAACTGCCCCTGCAGCCACCAGGACCCCATCAGGGATGCTGAGGCCATTGAGGGGGCATTTCTTGTTCTCCTCTGCCTTGTCCCACTCCACCGATGCATGGCAACAGCCACAGCTTCATCACACTGAAAACTTGTCACTACTGGAAAATCTGCTCTGGCTCTTCTCTGCTCAGCAGATTCCCTGCGATCCACATTGCTCAGGATCACTTTAAATCAAGGTCTCTTTGTGCATCCTCCAAAACAGGTATCCCTTTGCTCTCCTGTCAGGACATTTTTGTATGGACCCATGGCCGGTTGATGAAGACGCAAACTGTTGGGACAGAAAGGTGTTTTTATTCAGCTCCTGCCCTGCCAGGAGCAACAAGAAGCATGAACAAAACTCTTAGTGTAACTAGAACAAATAAACCTTCCTGCTACATCAAGCTGCACACCCCAGGAAGTACTATGCAACTTTGTCCAACCTAAATAACATCTATCCCTCCTTGCAGTCCTTTTCTCCTCTCACCTCCAAGCATGACTCTCAGCGAAGAGACAGGCCTACAGGAGGTGAGCACAACAGAGTGAGATCTGCGGAGGATGCTAAACAGAACAGGGAGAAAATCCCTCCTGCGAGAACTGCAGAGGAAAATCCAAGCACAGTTGGGCTTTACAGCTAAATACGACGCAGCAACAATCATCTTGAAAGACTGACAATCTCCACATCAGCTGCAAAGGAATTCCGGATCTTAAGTGATATGTAAAAAGGACCCATTTTTTCCTCTCCTGTCCTCTCTCTTTCTTCCAAATCTCTGCAGAGACAATGCACAGAGAGCCAGGTGGGAGTCTGCAGTTACGACAAACCCAAAGAGATTTGGTAGTGCAGATGTATGTGTTGCACTAGAGAGTGAATCAGTGATGATCGGGTCATGGGTGGCCATGAACCAACATGGCTATAAAACCAGTGCACAAAGAAATGAGGTCTCAGCTTGCTCCAGTAGAGGCTGGAGCGAGATATGCCAGGTGAGAGCTCACCAAGCTCACTGTTGTCTAGCTTTACATCTTCCTGAAGTCAGAGCCACCATTTCCCAGTACCTCATGGGACTTTCCAGATACAAGCACCAGTGGAGTGAGAACATCTTTGGCTATTTCTGTCAGTGTTGATGCAAAGTCAAAATGGTCTATTACAGCAGTTATTCTCAGGTTAACCTTTAAGTTGAAATGCTTACTTTTACAAGTATTTTGTTCCAGTTGCCCAAATTTTCAGACTTTAATACCTGTGCGAATGAAGGCCAGGAGAAAGGAGTTCATCATAGCTTTTTTATATTCACTACTGTCAGGCTGTTTACTTTCACCTTTGTCCCCATGATACAATTTATGTACACTTTTATACATGCATTTAACCATGAGCGCTTTGTTGACACTGTCTGTTTCAAACATACCTGATTCTAATGCCAGTTTTCTGATGTCCAGTAATCAGATTCACAAGACACTTCAGGATGTTGGAGGAGCCATTCTTTGTTCCACACATCATCAGACATTACAGTAGCTGAGAACTATGAAAACAGCTCTCATTTCTTTCCCATCTATCCTCACAGTGAAAACTGTAGCACAGACATCTGTGATGATCAATGGAGTAACTTGGGTATTGTAGAGAGGAGTATCTTGGGCTCTTTCTCTTCCCACTGCCATCTCGCCAGTAAAAAAACATTGTGCAAATGGTTAAAGGTTGCTTGTCTGCCTGTAGGAGAATGTGATGAGACAAGGCCCAGCATCCCTATGTTCTGGCTGCTCATTCACAATCCATCAGTGTCACTTCTGGTTCTTACGTGTGTGTTCCTGCTGATACTGACCCAGGACCTACCTCAGGTTGTTTCCAGTTTCCAGCTTTGTAACGTGCACTGGAAGTACCGCTGAGATTATTTGAATTGGACAGAAAGACTTCCTCTCTCCTTCTTGAGGTTAAAGCCAGACCGGCTTGGAACCTCCTGCTCAGAGCAACTGCTTCTTATACAAACAGCTTCTTCTTCCCACGTGGCTCTGCAATACGCCATGTATCCCCAGCTCCTCCCAAGCAGAGGACTCCAGCGCTTGCAGTCCTTGGAGAGAACCAAGCACTTGGTCTCCAGCATCAGCAGATGCTGTTCCAAAAAGCAGAGAAACCTGAAAGAACAGAAGAAATTAAACACCTCTTGCCACCAACCTAATCCAACGTAAAGCTGTTAGCCAGAAAATGGTCCCTGTGGCTAGACTGCCAGCCCAGGAATTGAGAGATACTGTGCAGCTCCTCTGCGCTGCTTGCCTATACCACTTCCCATCTATTTCCTTCTAGACTGAGTCAGTCTTCTGAAACAAAAAGAGCTCTGTTAAAATATGTCTGTTCCATTAAATCAATAGAAGTAATTTTGGTTTATATCCTGGTCATCTGGAACAGGCTTTTCTGGCCTTTTTGGGGAGGGAGGAATTTACATCCATAATTAGCTTTTCAAACAAAAGCAGTTACACCACATGGAAACCAAGGGCCGTTACCTTCAACAGCGTTGCAGCCCGAGACCTCCCCAAATGTGGTTCAGCGGGAGGCAGAGAGAAGACAGGTCCTGGTATACCCTGGGCTTGCAGTCTGTATCTGCTGTTCTTCTCAGAAAAATTAAATTCCTTCTGTTCGTCTCAGGTTTTGGGTTGTATCAGTTATTTTAGGCATGTAAGCCGTGTAAGTCATTTCTCCTGTGTAGATTTCCTTCTCTGTATTATTTATGCTATTAAACTTTAATAGATCATGCAGTAAAGATAGGCATATGGGCCCCCCGTGGTAGACTTCTTTCGGTCATTGTCTCTACAACATCCTCTTGGGAGGAAGGAGAGAGCAGGGAGCCTCGCCAGCCACAGATCCTGCAAGAGGGTCAGTGCTTGGGTCCCCAGGCTCATCCTGCTCCAGCAGCCAAGCACCTACCCCCACTTGTGTGTGCCTCCATATCCCTGGAAAAAGCCCTGTGCCTCAGCACATGACTGCAAGCCCATGGGATTGTAGCTGTCCTCTTTTGCAGAAGGGAGTTATCCAGGCAATGCCCCACACACAGGGAATGACCCATGTCCTCTGCCATCTCTGGAAGCTTGTCACCTGCAGGGTGTGGGACCAGCAGCAGTTAACACCAGGCCTGTCCTGTGCCTCTGCAGAGCCAGCACACCTGGAAGTACTTCCAGTACTAAAAAGGACAGAAATCATCTGGCCTTTTCACATACAGGAAAAAAAGTTGTAAAAAGAAAAAAAAAAGATCCACTAACACTTGTCTTTAAAAGAAATGTCTGCTTCTTCAAAAGCTCAAAAAAGACATTCCTTTTCCTTGGAAAGGAAGACTCATTTGCAGAACTTGTCCGTTTTCAACCTGGCTTCAAGCAGAAGGCTGTCACCATGCATGTTCAGCTGCTGGTTTCCCTGTAAGGCCAAAGATGACATTTCCACATCACCTTGCCACCTCCACCTGATCCAGTGCAGGGCAGAATAAGACTAAAATGATGCAGCAGGTGAAGTCCCTGTTCTCCAGGGCTGGATGCATTTTCAAAGGTGGCATCTGCACTTCATTGCACGTCCCATGGTCCGTTTCCCCCTGCCGCACTTTGGGTGAAGTACCGGGCCAGGAAATGGCTGGGTACCCTCTTCCCATTTGTCCTGGCTGCCTCTGGTGCAGCATCTGGGGAGAATGTCTTGAGCATGTTTGCCACCAAGCGTAGATACTAGAGTAGGATTAGACGCTTTCTAGGATCACTGGGTCATTTGGTCTGGCCTCGCATGCCTCCTGGCTGACCCATTTAGATCCTGCAACGTTGCTTCACAAAATTCCAGTAAATGAAGGCTCCACCCTGGTCCCAGCTCTGGTGATCAGCTTATCCCTTGGTGCAGAAAGAATGCATGACCAGGGTGACGGGAGAAGGATTCCCTGTGCTACCTCAGAGCAGGACTCCCATCCCCACCTCTTGTCTCCCAGTAAAATAAACATCACGACCAAAGATGATCAGCACAACTATGCTGTTACCCATTGCCATAAGTCTTCCTGGTTCTGCTGAAGTCCTGACACATTCAAAGATTCCCCAGAGGTCTTTTTGGGGCAAAACGACCAAGGCTGGGAGGGCGCAGAAAGCTCCCTTGCATCAGGCTGTGCCACGAGCTGGACAGATCCAGAAGGAAGAAGCCACATCTGGGTTCTTCCCCTGAACAGTGGATGTCTGCCTTGGAAAGTCTACAACAGAGAAAGGTTGGAGCAGGGACAAGCAGGCGAAGCATTTCTCCTGTGCACCAGAACTTGCCACCCAACTGGCTTGATTGTGGCAGGGGAGAAGCCCTACCATGCTGGTGTCCCTGGGGCCAGACCCTCCCATTCGTTTCTGCCTGATGCTCCTAATCACTATCACTTGCCAAAAAAATGCCAAAAAGGGGAGCCCACCTTTCATGGACAAGCACACGCTCCCTGTGTGTCTGAACACACACACACACCACCACCCCCCGCCACATACACACAACTAAGAGCCTCAGTGGCTCAAAATAGCACCTGAGCACACAAGTGACCTGCAAAAGCAGCCAAAAAAAAAATCAATTTTCAGCCCATTCCCGGGCACACAACAAAGTCAAGTCTGTGGGACCCAGTGCAACATAAAATAACACTAACCCATGCAACCTCTGCTTCACAAGTCATAAATCTGGGGTGGAATTTCTCTCCCTTTTCTTCTTGGTAAGTGTTTCCCTTCTGTGGCTGTTGGATGCAATCGGAGGCCAGGCTGCCATCGTCTCAGGTTGGGATTTGGGTAGGAGGGGGAGGGAGCTAATCCTTTTTTCATCACATTAAATTAAACTATAAACTATACCTTTTAATTCCTTCTAGTTAAATTTCTCACTGGAAAATGGAGATGTTATTTCTTAATATTTTTTCACAAAACACGGCAAGAAGCACTTTGGAAGAGGCGTGCCTCAGCATTGCAGGCAGCTATCCAGAGTGTCGCGGGACATGCCTGGGGCTCTATGAGTGCTGAAGACCACTCCATGTCTGGCAGCTCCCAAGTCTATCACGTGTAGTAGATGGACTCATCTCCACACGTGCATTCAGACATGAAGAAGGGAGAGTGCAAATTCAACTGAGACGGCATCCAGCCATCTAAGATACACAAGGTCCCGGAGCTAGCCCACCCCCTTGGGCTCTTCTGGTGCAGAAGAATGCATTCCCAAAAGCCCTTGAAACACCCAAGTAGCCCTGCATTTGCTGGGCTTTCCACAGCCATGGTCCTGCCCTCTTCTGCAACTACAGCAGCAATGTCATGGATGGATCCAAGGTGCTTTGGGGAAAAAAAAGAAGGAAAATCATCAGGGCTTTTTAATTTTTTAAGCAAAGCTGTTTGGGAGCCCAGTTTCAATTAGCTTTCAATGGTCTGCATCCCATAAATCATGTAGGGCCTGGCTGGCTGGCTTACAAATGCCAGTCTTTTCTCTACCGACACAGAAATATAGCTAGTGCTTTGCAATTCTAAGGCATTTAAAAGTAATTGGCATTTTCCCCTTTATGTGCCAAGATGTGCTCACGGGAAGTAACCCAATAGGCAAGAGACCGTCTCCAAGGCCTCTGAACTATTCTGGCTTCACGAAGGAAGAAATCCAATACAGCAAATTGCAGCAAGGAGTCAGCTGAAAGCAAAAGCAGGGTACAAAGGAAGCAACGTGTCCCTCAGTCCTCCTGGCTTAGCAAGCAGAAGGAGTTTCCATCTGCTCTTCAGCTCCCCAGCAGCACAGCAGCGCAGTAACACTAAGCCAGACCAGAGGTAGCTACAGCAAGATCAGGCACCAGCTCAGCAGAGTGGAGAAACCCAGATCTGACTCGAGGACGTGTATGCCAGGGCTGCACTGGAGGTAGTATGTCCTGGGTTGCACATGTCATCAGGACTTTCAGATTTCAAGGTAAAAAATAATGATGCTGGTGTTCCTTTTGCCCAAGCTGGTAAGGATAATGAGATGTGAATAGCAGTAGAGCTCCCTTCCCAGGTCAGCAGGCAGCCTGGAGCCACAGGTCGGGAAGAGACAAAGCATTTACCTCTGAGGCTGAAGCACAAACACTCCAGTGCCAGCTCTGGCAAGAGCTGCTCACTTGCAAAACTGTTAATTCCAGGTCTACGTGCCTTCAAGCATAACTATGTCCCATCAGGACCAAAACAAGAGCGAGCTCCACCCCTGAGCGACCTGGTTGAATTAGATAACCTTGTCTCTGTCTGGAGGGTACCATTGGGGAGTGAGAATTTGGGAGAGAAGGAGTGTGCAGGGCCTGCTACCCCAGAGCATCTACCTTTGCGATGGGTGAGGAACCCTGGCAGATAGCCGCCAGGAGATGGGAAGAGACACCTGACCTTGTAGATACAATGAGGGATCTGAGACTGAAGGACTCGTAAACTCCTGAGTGGATAAGACAAATCTCACCACTTCAGACACTGGCAAAGTACACAGCCTTACCTGAGCTTTCTTGCCCGAGGCTACTCTTGCAGACAAAACAGAGGAATGGGCTTTTCCAGGGAGCCCTATTTTAGAGCTCAGCCTGACAATGAGGTGAATTGAAGAATGCTCAAAAAATGGGCTGAGTCTAGAAGCAGCTTAGATGGCCAGGTTCTGGGCACCTGGCACTGGTGTCTCTGGAACTGAGGGGTGAGGTCCCAGGTGAGCAGGTGGTCCCTCACAACCACAGGTGGACCCTCCGCTACCTAAACTACATGCAAGTCCCATTTCGCACACCTCAACCCTTCAGGCTTCCTTTCCCCTGCACTGCTGAACACAGAACTAAGGCCTTTCCATTCCCACCCTAGGGAAAAGTCTCCAACACCCAGAGCACCCACTGATGTCCTAAGATGGAGACCTCTGAGCTCACCGCACCATCCCTTCCAGCCTTCTCTGCCCCTCAGTCCTCCTGATCTGGGGAGGTCCTGCAGCCCCACTGGTGTCCCTTGCTGGCTAGCCACTGCATTTCAGAATCCTGCCAGCAGCTTTACCTTTTCAGCTGAGAAACATTCCCCAGCCCCAACCCAGAGGGGCGGGCAGCCACCTCCTGACCTGCACAAGAGAGGAATGTCAGGCACGTCGTGAAATACAAGTCCTGCTTCCCAGAACTGTCAGGCTCCATTAGCGCCAGAGGGGCCTGACAATGTAAGGTTTTGAAACCCCAAACCACCACACCAGCAAAGTTTCCCTTGCTAATGAACCACCCAGAAGCTGAAATGCAAGCCCAAGACACAGGCAAGGCAGTGTGCACGAGAGATGCAGGCAGATACGTGCACAGAGACATTCTTCTCTATCCATTTTCAGAGAGCCTCCTTTCCCCTACGTGAAGTACAGCTGTTTATTTGCTTTTTCAGTGCTGCATCCTCCACCTGCATTTAAAATTAAACCAAGCCTCAGCTCCAAGGCAGTAGTTTTGTTCCATCATACTTGAAAACAAAGCAATCCTGGACAGAGAGCCAGCTAAGAGACTGCGGGAGGTGTTAGACGTTATTAAACCCTAACACTAACCAATTCTTGTTTAAAGTGGTATTTGATACAGAAAGCGTAAGAAAATGGGTGCATAAAGATGCAAGAAGCCATCCCTAAGGTCTCACAGGAACCAAATCAGTACCTCCAAGCCCCAGGTTTATATGAGCCCTAGCCTTTCCACCCTGACTCTGGGGACAGTCACTTCTAACACAAAGACAGATGAATGCATGGGTCACGTCACCATGCAGAGAGCACGCAGCACCCATCAGCAGGTGGAAGACAAGGAAAGGGGCCTGGTGAAGGGAACTTCGTGAAATGGAGTAGCTGAGGGAAAGGAAAAGTCATAATTTAAATCCCGCTTAACCCAGGGCAGAGCGAAATCACTTCATGTTCCTGAAGAACACCTGAAACACCCTGCTACTGGTCTCCTTTTACTGCTTTCCTGCCAGCCCTGTGCTCCAGCAGCACTGCGCTGGAGGGAGGTCTTGTCTGTGGATGCAGAAGGGGTGTGGGAGAGGCACCAAGGGGGTGGCAAAGGCTGGAGGACTGGTAACTAATCTCTGTGGTTTTAAAGGGTGGCTTCTAGCAGTGGCAACAGAAGCACAAAGGGACCAGGGGCTCATGAGGTCACGCACCAGCTAAACAAGGGTCTGAGCAATCCAACCAAACCTGTATTTTTTGACGCAAGTATTTAAAGGGAGAAGTGAGGGAGCAGTCAAACCACTCTGAAGTTATATATTGACCACACAGGCTTTCACCATCGGTTCCGGGCTGTGCGGATTCTGGTGGACATCCTGAACCCCTTTTCCTCTGTGTGATGAGACCCGGGATGCAGTGGACAGCCTCCAACCCTGGGTGAGAAGCCATGCATGGGAGGAGAGGGTTGCAACGCAGGGCTGGGTCACTGCAGGAGTCCGGCCTCTCTGGACCCTACCCTGAATATTGCTTCACCATTTAAGTTCAGATATTTAAATAAAAAAATTTTGCCAATTCAAAAGCAAGATCATAGCGTCACGTGCTATTAAGAATAAATCAGACTATTTCTCCTATCCCTTCACAAGTCCTCTACTTCCTCTCCACCCCCACCAAAACCCCATGCAGCTAAGCATTGGGCCCTTTAAAATGTCTGTATTTAAATACTTACACTATTTGGCGATGCTCTGTTTGGTAAGTTCTTTTGAGGTCTAAATACTAAAAAAAAGAAACCAAGAAAACAAAACCCCACAGTTTTGCCAATCAAAGAAGTAAAAAAAAAAGGACACTAGCACTTCATACACAATCCAAACAACATGGGAGGAGAAGATGTGCTCACACATTATAAAATTCTTGAGAGAACAGCCTTGCAGGGGACTAAAGCCTTCTGCACTCAGTGCAGTATCATACAGTTGTGTCTACGCTAATATGCTTTGCAGATTTAGGACTAAGTGAAGCTAGACTCCAATGTGCAGTACACTCAAGAGGTCATTAGGAAAACAGTACAGACATCTGCAGTTAACTAAAAAAATCAGTGGAATTATTCATGTACAAAAAGTTACAGGAACACGCATTTGGGAGGAAGCAGGTACTTAAACTAATCCTTTCCAAATGAACATATGCAATAAAAATGGAATTAACACCTGTGCAGATAAAATACTTCTGCTCCCTTACATGGTGATGCTCGTAGTGCATTTTCAGTTTTTTTCCTAGTAAGATTCCTGATAGCTCTGAAAACATGACATCATCTCTGTAATGGTGCAAAGGACTGCAAGCTAGAGAAGGTCTGATCTTGTGGCATTGCTTTGTAGATAATTTTCCCTGTTAGGAACAAACAGAATTCAGGAACCTTCTGACCTGCAGGAGTTTGAAAATTTTTTTAAGGGGGCAAAAGAAGTATTTAATGCCCATTTTTCATGACAGCGTGTTCAAAAGTAACCTTAGTGGAAATGAGGAGAAGAAGGAGATGCAGAGAGAACTGGCTCAGAAACTGTGCTCAACAGGCCAGGAAGGGAAAAAGGGCTGTGAAGACCTGGTTAGTGAGTAACAGCAGTTCACATCTAAACAAACAAGTTATTTTAATAGCTCTGCAATGTGAGCATTCAAATGAATGTAATTTTATCCTGGGTAATATCAACATCTAAAGATCAATGCAATAATGGGATTTTATACAATTTTTAGGCTTCTGGTCCCTAAACATTTTATATCTAAACAAGGCATATCTTAGTTTTTCTCCTCTAGTTTGTTTTTATTTGGTATGAATGTCAGTCAGTCCCAAGGTTTGTTTTTTTTTCCTTCCTCTTCTTCACCTTCTTGAAGACAGGTTTATGCTAAGAACCATCCTCCGTATTTTTTCTTCGTTCTTTAAAATATTAGCTTTTACAGCACAGATCTTGTCTTGCTGGTCTTTAATCAACTGTTCCAATTCAGCCAGGTCAGCTTTTAATGGTTCTACAGCACTGTCTGTGATGCTGAAAGAGATACAAAGAACATAATGTTATTGGAAACATCATGCTGCTTCAGCCTCCAAGAAAGTACATTCAATACCTGAAAGTTTGCAAAGAATTTAAATTATGCCCACCCTTCCTGAAATAAAGTTTAGAATAAGAAGCACAAAGGCATAGCTAATGACCTGGACAGAGAATAATACTGTTCAAGAGAGATCACCCACAACTCAACAGTAAAGTCACTTCTTGGCTGGCTAATCTAGCTTTTCTGCTAAAATCTCTTTGCTTTGCAGTTATTTCACTCCACACTATATGGGATGATGTGCGTGTCAAGCACTTCTTCCATGTTACCCAGCCAAAAGCTGGAACCACCTGGTCCAGGGATGAAGCAGCACCTAACTCTGTGGGACAGAACACAACAAGGACCAGAGAAGCTGTAGATGCCCAGTCTTTGGAAGTGTTCAAAGTCAGGTTGGATGGGGCTTTGAGCGACCTGATCTAGTGAAAGATGTCCCTGCCCATGGCACGGGGGATGGACTAGATGATCTTTAAAGGTCACTTCCAACCCAAACCTTTCTATGATTCTAAGGACACCCACCTTTTACAGGGGCCCCTGGTTCTACCATGATACACATGATAACAGCCACCCCTCTGTGCCTCATCACAAGAGCTTAAATGAGAGAAGCACATGGCGGAGGGGGACAAATACAACTGTTGTGGAGGTTTCTGGCCTGCTAACAGCAATTTCTTGCAATAAACCAGCAAGACACCAGCAGCGGCCAGCAGCACCAAGCTGCAGCAGGTAGACATCTGAGGAGAGGCAAGGTACATGAAAACTGACCCATCACCAGCTGCTGACAAGAACAGGCAATGCCACACTAATAAGAAATTTAATAAATCCCACACTAATAAACCATGAGTACACTGACGCATCTTAAGTGAATGGGGCTGTTTGACTTTAAAACAAATGTTCCCCTGTCTGTAATGCTTTGCTGATCTTCAGGAACACTGCACTGGGAAATGACAGACAGCCTGCTGTCATTCTGAATTACCGAGTCACTTTGAGGACTCATTAGCTAAAGCCTGCATCTCAAAATCATTTAGCTTTCCCCTCCTTTCTACCACATTAGCATAAATCACAAAAAGCATTGCTAGAAGTTGCAATAACATTTCCCCAATGGGATCCTTCAATTGTCTTTCACAGAAGCAAAGAAAACAAAGACACGCATCCAAATTCCAGTACATATGGGAAGCATTGTCTTCTTCTTGTCTGATACTCTGTAATTCCTTCCTGAAGGATTGGACATGCCTTAGCACTACACTGATCTGATTAGGATCTCACACAAAACCTTGTGAAGTGCTGGGATACACTGCAGCAGTCTTAGCTCGTGGAAGGGAACCGAGTGGCTCTGCTGAAGTGATGTTAACGTGCCTGCAGTCTCACACAAAACAGCTGGCCATTGTAAAGCTTGGTTTGACATAAACCTGCAAGCAGAATCAGCTGTGGAGTTCCTTCTTCCCAATCCCTCTCTCCCACTGCACCAATGTCAAGGAGACAGTCTTGTCCTCAGCACACTTCCCCTGGGAACTCAGAGGACGTACAGAGCCAGCGAAGCATGTACAGTCACTGTGCTGGGAAAACAGCTGAAGTATAATAAATGACTTGTTTGGTAAGGCCAAAGTGGATCCACTGAGTAAGCACATGCCTGGAGAAAGGCCTGAGACTTGCTCCCTGTCGCTAGGTGTGGTGCAAAGGCTGGTGAGTCGATGCCTCAGTTTCTCCAACTGTAAAATAAAGCCAAACACCACTTCCTTTCTCTTTGCAGGGGCGGTACATTCAGAGGCCAACCAGAGTGTTAAAGCCTGTCAAGGTTTTGGGATAGAAGGTGCTATGTAAGTGCAAGGAATTAACATCATTGCACTTTATATGTGAACCAAAGCCCTAATTCCCACCCCAGCCAGTGGACTAAGCCAGCAGCTGTAAATTTCCAACATTTAACACGTTGCTACCTACCAAGATAGGACTTAGCTAAGAATACCACGCATACTTGCTTCTGCATGAATGAAGAACGTGGATTCAGGGAGCAGCAAATCTATCTAGGCTGACTGTGAATCCAAGAAGATCAGTATCTAGCTCATGTTTAAGATCAGAGGACACACAACTGGAAGGGACATTCTGTTTCCAGGGAGCATAAAGACACATTGGTGAGACAAGTAACGTCAAAGAAATTCCTTCTAGGCTTGAACTCCTTGTTTCTACTATGCGTATCGCCTTCACTGTCCTGGCTTTCCAATGTTATTTTTTAACCTTGCAGAGACAACAACTGTTATTAACACCACTGCAGAACACACTGAATTCGGTGCCCCAAAGAGAGCAGATTGTGATTTGGGAATCCACTGCTAGTCTGAATTCAAAATCTAGTTTGTTTGCTAAGTTCTTCCCCTATTGCTCCTTATATATTTGTGAGAAGAAAACAAAGCCTCAAGCCCTCTCACCTCATGTAAAGTTTTGCATCTCCGCTGTCATGTACATGGTGTGAAATTGAGATGAGAAGACCTTAAGAATTTAACACTTCAAAAAGCAATTCAGACTGCAAAAAAAATTCCACAAACCACAAAAATGACTGATGACAAATTTGCACTGAAAAGTGAGCAAAACTCTCCCCTCTCCTAAAACCAGAAATCTGTCTCAAGAGATAAATCAAACTTTCCCTGACCACACTCACCTTTGCTCTTTCTGTAGAGCTTCTGCATGCTGTCTGTTCTCATGCCGCCACATCTGCAACTCGTTCTTCATGGCATCCATGTCTTCCTGAATGTAATCCATGATTCTGCCCAGCGTAAGGGCACTCCGGCACAGAGTCTGAATAGAGACCTGAAACTTCTCAATTTCTTTGGCCACCAAGTCTCTCTCTTTCTTCCTAGCTGCCTCCGACACAAAGGGTTTCTCCTAATGGAAAGGATGAATAAGAAAGCAAGTATCAAAACTAGGAAAAGTGTTTGTTGCACATGAGGTACTGAATAAAGAATGTTCTAGAGACTGCTGTCTGTGAAGTATCTGGAGAAATGTTTACGACAGTTTGCAATGAAAGAGAAGAAATGATGCAATAGTCTAGTGGTAGATGAGCAGAAAGTGTACCATATCCAGGTCACCACTGCTACAGAGGACTGCTACAAAACTGTGCAACAGTATTAGCAATATTAAATTGCTTTTCAGATCACAAATACACAAACGTAAGATTATTATTTGATCCCAAAAACGATCTCACTGGTGTTCTCATTCTCAACATGATCTTTCCCAAGGCAGTGGGTGTAGGGTAGGGGGAGAAAGCTCCTTTGCATTCAGTCATGGTTTACTTCAACCTATTTCTATATATCAAAAGGGAAATTTCTGTGCCTTTATGTGGCATCATTAAACAGAAGCTCTCAACAGACATGTAATACTTTTGTTATCAAGCTGCTGCTGCCACTGGCTGCCAACGTGTTCACTGTGTAAATCACATATCCATCCATCCTCCCCTGCGCAAGGGCAAGGGGCAAGGCTGGACTGTCACCGCCATCATTCCAGAGCCCTGCACCAAGACCTGGTGGACTGGTGTTTACTCAATACTGCTGCAAGTCACAGCGCATAATGACACTGAAAAGAAGGTCATGTTAAAGTCTGGAGGAAGATGATTGTGACATCTGAAAGGCAGTAATTTGGAGAAGCAGAAGCATCCCCGCTGATCATGGTATAGGCTACCACAGAGTGAACATTCATTGTACCTGCCTGCCACAGTGTTTTGCTGTTACTTGCGAGCTACAGTGGATGCTGAAAAGCACAGCCTCCTTCTAGTTCTCCAAATTGCTCCCTTCAAGATGCTTCTCTCCCTCCCCTGTGTGTATCTGGATTTCCAGCTCCTATTGCTGGTCCTAATAATAGCACTTCATGCTGCACAGCTAAAATAGATGGTGGTTATTCCATGTCTTGTACTTCTGTTAACACTGGTTGTAAAATCATGCAGGCTGCAGATGTGGCCTCAATAAACTCCACTATTCAAAACTAATTTGGTCTTGTGCACACTTCCCTCATGTGCAGCCAGCAGAGTCTCTGTGGTCAATCTCCTGAAGCCTGCTAGCTTACTGCAAGTTGAATACAGGGAAAGTGCTTGCTAAAGCAGTGAAGTCACGAAAAGCAAAAGGATGCCACATTACTGTAATAATCTTACTCCAGGAAAGCCTTCCCTGAAAACAACAATCACCATTAAAGAAAAGTCTGCTGGGTTTTTTCTCCCCCATCAAGAAAAACAGCCTAACTTTTCTTTCTTTCCAAGAGCCATAAAGGTCAAATTCACAGACCAAGTTTTTCTTTAAGACACACAAAGCTTTAAGTAAAGTTTATTTAAAGTCATTTTGGTCATTTAATGTACGCTGGAAAACTAGAAAGGTCTTTCTCTACCACCCCAGCCGCAGGATCAACCAATTCCTAAGCACAGTTCCTAGCGGCTATATAAACACAGAGGTGGCAGTGTGCTTCTCTCTCATGCTGGGACACCAGATCTACCACGCTATCCCCTCCTGCCCTCCTACCCAATTGGCCTGTCTTCCTGTGTGAGCTGTGGGCTGTTTGTTCAGCTGCATTTGGAGGCAGCAGGGACTACTGCCAAACACATTTCAGCAGCCCTTGGCTTACTGATGAACTCAGATATATATATATATATATATTTATACATATATATTTTAGAAAAATACTCCTAAAGATTTGAAGGCTGAGATTTACTTACGTCTGATGCTTGTGTTTTACCACACACGTGGCGCAGGAAAACTGTTGGACTTCTGAGTTTCCTGCGATTTTATAATGTTAAAGTTGTTTAATTAGGAACTGGGCTGAAGTGACAAATGCTGCTGAACTTGTGACCTTCACTTCCTAAGTCAATTCATGAGTGCTGGCTAAACTGTTAAAAATAACACTCAACTTAATTCCTTTTCACTCGACCCATACTTCTCTAACAGAAGCAGGTGTTTCATTATACTACATTACATAAACCATGTTATTTAGATACTTTCTGGAGCCATCCATGTGTTTGCTATCCTTTAAAAAACAAAGACAAAAGCACTGCTTCTTGACCCATTTCATCCCCCACGAGCTGGTGAGCACCCTTGTTCCAAGCACAGCTGCTAAAGGCTGAGCAGTTCTTCTCCCCTGGCTCTCCTCCTTGGCCAACCTCTGAGCGCAACAGCCAACGGCGTTCCCATGGATGTCGTCAGGCTTCTCTCCCCTGCTCATCCTGCAGCTCCCCAGAGAAGGGAGCTTTTGCCCAGGTGCCCCTGTAAACACAGATGACAGGACAGGGTCCTGCACATCTGCCATTTCCTAGGGCTCAGCACACATCTCGGCTTGACAAGAGTTTCTCTCCCGGAAATATTTCTTTGCCTCACCGCCTTGCTGCAGCTAGTAAAGATGTATAAACAGATCTGCCCACATTGTTTCAAAACCCTTCACTCTCTATTCTGTTTCCCTAGTCCTTGCTACGTGTTGTGTTCCACCAAAGCCACAGGGAAACCTTAATCCATGGCACCATACTTTCCACATGTACCTGGGAAGTTACCTATAAAGACAATCGCCTTCAGTTCAGCAGCAGAGTTGCACCAGATCCAACAGCTTCCCAGAACAAAGTCCCATTGCCTTGATTTTCCTCTCCTCCTAAGTGCACCAAACCCTTACCACTTTCCTCCCTGCCATTCATTATAAGAAGCCAGAGCCAAGAGATAAGGAATTTGTTTCAAATACAACTATCTCAGAAGTGAGAAGACTCAGCCAGTCCGTTACCCGCGTATATAGTTGGGTGAGTGAAAACCTGAAGAATGCTTTCCAAATAAAGTTCAATGCCAAGTTCCATGTTTTATGTTCCTATAATGCTGGTGCGACCTCCCTGATACCTAGACAGTCCAAGCAGCCACACTTCTCAACACTAGCAAGTACGGCATGAAAATAAAAAACAAAAAAGCCCCACAATTCTGTAAACAAACTAACCAGAATTGTGTACTTTAAAACACAGATCCAGCTAACAATTTGAAACATTCCATGGTAAAATGCAACGCTGCTTGAAAAGCTCAAGTGGAAATACAACACCATGGAATATTTTCTATGAATCAGGAAGATGCCCTTAGAGTGTACTAGTAAAGATTCAAAAATAATTTGAATGTCCCTGTAACTCCAGCATACTCCTTGTGCAGTTCAATTCTTCAAAACTGACATAAAAAGGACAAAATATTATCCCATCCAAAGTCATTTCAAGTACTGAAACATACTACCACTAAAAATCTACTAAATACTATTCAGACTTAAACAGGTCAATCAATAGGCTTGTTTAAAAAAATGTCTTTGAAACACATACTATATGATATCCAAGCGGTGTAAGAACATGGAAGAGTTTTTTAGTGTATCTCTCTAAAGGAGAAGCACTTAAATTTCAAGCTCCCAAGAAAAATTTCCCAAGACCTTGAAGTGCAGTAGCTAAACTGGCATACTGTTGTCACTCCTCACACGAGTTAAAAAATAACCATCAATTCTTTCTTTCATTTCACTAACACTTGTACTACCAAGATGCCATGCTACCTTTCCTGCAGTCTACAGAAGGCTGAGCTCAGGACAGAAAATCATCACAATGAAGCACAATGAAGCTTTGCCAGCTATTGCTTCTTATAGGTAATTAAGGGGATGGGGAAGCCATGTTCTCAGCTTCATAGTTAGTTATGGGTTAAAATCTACATGGGACACTCTTTTAAATCACTAAGAATTATGGCAGATGGTTTATTACAACAGGCAACGTGGGTGGTAAGAGTCCTGAATGCCACCCTTCCTCATTTCGCACAAACATGTAACAGGATATATTCAGTTTTAAGAAAAATGCCAGAATCAGAATTCTTCCAGTCTATTCAATTAGGCTATACACCTCAATGAACTCCCCTTTCACAAAAGCCCAAGAATCGATAAATTATCCCCATATAAAAGACTATATCACTTTTGTAGGCCCAACACGCTTCCTTTCCCTCGTGTTTTTCATAAGGCACCAAGATAAATGTTTATTTTGGATTCCTGGGAAAAAGTCTGCCTTTCCCATTACCTCAATGTGAACAGAACACAACGTGGACTCGGATGCAGGGACTTGAGAAATTAAAAAGCAGCATTTTTTTTTTCCATCAGTAAGGGGGAAATTATCAACAGGGCTCCAGAAACCACCAGAATTTACTTGTGTTTAATTTACCCTCGCTAAAGCAATTAGTATAAATATTGCAGTGTGCACAGCTCTGTAAAAATGGATCATTCACAAGACATCAATTTCCAATAGCCGGGCTGTTGAGAGCATTTGAAGTGCCTAACATCTAGTAAGCTAAATAGGTGATATTTTTTTCCCACACTGTTTGAAAAGTTTATTTCTAGAAAGAGTATTTGCTTACTTTTATATAGATTCTCCTTTGCTTCCATTTTTTAATTAACAGTTTTTAAATAGTAATCAAATTAGAACAAATATCCATTAAGAACTTTATACAGCCCCTTTTAACTATTATATTGTGTCCCATTATGAAAACAGACCCAGATAATCATAGTTTTATTGAGCTACACCATTTATGCCCTACCTCTTTCTATAGGACAGGACAGAAACTTCATTTTGGACAAGTAATTTTGATACATTCAATGCAAAAACAATGAGGTGGGTTTTTTATTGTACAAAATATTTTTTTGATCATAAAGAGTGTTTTCTTTTCCTGGTTTTTACAGAGTCTGCATTTTAAGCAGATTGTAACTATCCACTAGGGATCACCGTAAGAAACTCTTTCACAGAAACACAGGGAAAACAGTAAATGTTAAATCATTTCAAATGAACAGGATGCTTTT
Source organism: Chionis minor (assembly GCA_013398295.1). NCBI lineage: Eukaryota > Metazoa > Chordata > Aves > Charadriiformes > Chionidae > Chionis > Chionis minor. Next base: position 61,057 of record VZSF01007904.1, on the reverse strand, counting down.
TCTGCTTATGCCAGGTACCAAGTTCAGTAACAGGCCAAGGAATTGGAGACACAATGTTCTTTACCGTTAGATTTACCAGAGTTAGTCTGACCTGCTTCGGAGTTGGAAGGCACCAAAGAAAATAAAAAGACAGTCTTTAAAATGAACTTTTTTCCTTTTTTTTTTTTTTTTTGGGGGGTGGTGGTGGTTTTTTCCCCAGTTCACATTTGATACCTCTAAAAAGAGCTGAATTTTTCAGACATATATAAATACTCCACCTCAGCCCCCACCCAGTCTGCCTTACTTCACATTCAGTCCATGTTGGGGAGAAGTCAGTTCATAAAACCTCACATATTTGGTGCAGCATTCAGCACGCTAAGCCGAATCCAATGAGTCTGACCACACACGTGCCAAGAGACAGCTCTAGCAGTAATTAATGACAGCAGATAGTATTAATTTAGCCATAATGGCATATTGAGTGCCAGTCTTGCCCAGCTTTCCTTTTCTGATCACACTTCTGAAACTCTTGGTCCATGACATCCTTCTCTTGAAACAGCAGCCTCTTTCCTGTACAAAAAGAATCTGCAATAAGCATGTTCCTTGTGTCAACCAACTGCTTTCACACTGATCTATGCCGCAGAAAAATATCCCAGCCAAATCCATTAATAAGCTTCTTGAAATAGGTGAAAGTCACCCGTACTGTGTCCTACAACACACTGCTGCTACACAACTGATGCACTGCATCCTCTCGTAGGGATGGAAATTACAGCTGTCTCACTGTCCTTTTTTCTGTTTAACATATCCATCTGCTCTCTCATGTTGTGTTTATACTGTACCCATAGGAGAGAACGTTTTGTGTGCAAAGACTACAGCACAGAAGCCATGATATCACGAATTATCACAAGAGTGACAAAAAAACTATTCCCGTGTTCACATCTTGTAACACAATTACTTGGGGACCACAGTTTTTTTTACTGAGAGCTGGTAGTAGTGTAACAAGGACGCTCACACATACACTCATTCAATTTAAGTTCTTATGGTGCTTGTCCGTAGCCAGACTACTGGGTACAGTTATTATTTTTGAGGAATTGCATGCTTTCACCAAAAATTTCTCACTGCAGCTTTATTCAGATCACTGCGTTAAATAAACATCATAAACAGAGCTGTCACAAAAAGATGAAAGCCCTTCTGCAGGTAACTCCTATTAAATTTTACTGTCAGCATTTCTTAAAACATATTAAGCTGGCACGACGCTGAGAAGCTGTGGTCTTGAATGGTAAGCCTCTTCAAAATAATTAAATGGTGGGACATATGAATACATCTGGTTAACATGACACGTTACTTAACTGCATTGACTGCAGGGGACACCCAATGTCATACAGCTAATGTATCGATGTAAAAATCAATGACCTGAAGAACTTTAAACAAACAGAATCAGCAATGATTGTTCTAAGCTTAGAAGTACATACTTAATTTATCACATTTGTAATTAAAGTTAATATTATCCAGGTGCTAAGCTATTTAATATCACTTGTTCCTAGCACAAACCTCAAAGCTGTTTCTTTTCTGAAGCCTGTGAACTGTATTTGGTAGTGCAAAGATGGGAATTCTGTGATCCCACTTGCTTAAACTATTTAATAACCTGCCTACATTTTCCACACATCAAATAAATGAAGTGGAATACAAAATGTAACATCTGTTTCTTTCTCTGTTTAACATTAGAGGGTTAGATTCTAAACAAATACATTTAGGAAGTCTTTTTAGGAATTTGTTAGGCTGAACACAGCTAATCAAGGCAGCAAAAATCTTGTGTGTTTCCAGAATGACCTCTTTGTTTGACCTGAAAATTGTGTATATTATTTTAAGTTTCTGCACATGCAGATAGATGATGAAAGTCCCAGTCTTTTCTTTCCTCTTCTTTTTCTTTATTAAAACTTCTTAAAAAGCAAACGCATGTTTGGGAAATGCAGCACATAAAAGGTTTCCAAGGAATGCTTTTAACACAAATGAATGCTCTTCAGCACTCAGCAGTTAGAACTAAAGGTGTGAAACATTCCCAAGAGTTCACCAGTGTTACATTTGGATTAAGTATTAATTCACCAGCTTCACCTAATTTCCAATTGATTAATCCACAATAAACCAGGTAGATCCATTGAACCTTTTTTGCTGAATATTTGACTTAATAACGTATTAGCCAAAAGTTCCAGCACTCAGACTACAAACATTTTTTTTTTCTCCCTTCATTTTCCTGACTGGCAGAAGAACAAGGCTTTAAAGACTAATGAATATAATTGGGAAATATTTCATTTGTTTTCTATGTATTGAATAGTTTAACAAAACAAGGGTAGATGAACATTCTTACTGACAGACACAAGGATAACCTTCATTTCATCAGACGTAATTTCCCAAAGCAAGTATTCATCCAAATTTTTGCTGGACTTTTGGTTACCTTACTCCAAAATACAGAAGTACAATTACATTTTACTCTCCAATACATAATACATTTTGGAATACAGTTGCATACTGATGTAGAAGATATTTCTTCTGGAGAGTTTGATGGAAAACAAATTAAATAAAAGAGCTGACAGTCTGGGGAGAAATGGTGAAATCCCAGACTGATACTACTTCCCAGCAGACTGTAGAGCTAGACCTGGCACAAAACCTACAGCCATTTGAACACAGCACACTGGCCAGAGTTCATTGACCCGTTCTCGCAGTCCCATCGACATAACAGGACATGATTCCACTCGCCTGCCTAAGACCACGTGGTAGGAATAAACCACTTGAAACTCTTCCTTCTTTTTAATTATTTTTGCTGCCTCTGTCCAAAGAGATTCCACAGACCAGTACCTACTCCTCCCAAAATTGCTGCTCTGCAGTCTCACAAGAATAAATATTGCCACTGCCTTCCTCATGATCTTAGGAACATCCCTCAGAGATGACACACACTCGTGATGCTGGGGCCACACCAGCATGCCAGACCCCGACTGGCGACCCTCTGCATATCTGGTCCCTGAACCATTCCCAGAGGCAACACCACACTGGAAATGTATTTTTTACTGTCTCCTGCATCACAGTGTTCTATCCTCTAAAATAAATTCCCAAGATTCAGTAATATCTCCAGCTCATGTTTTCTGAACTACATCTGTAAGTTCCAGTCACTAAATCCAAGCATTTTTAGTCATCTTTTCCATTGATTTTTTTTCCTCTGCTATGAGGAAAACTACGCTTCTCCTCTCTGGATCACAACGACTTCTTCAACATAATTGGAAAAGCAGTAGCAGCAAAGAAACCTACTGCAGTAGCAGCCAGCTGCTTGGATATGAGATCAGATGATATTCCAGGAGCTTAGCGTTGTATGCAGGTTTTCACATGATGGACTAGGAAGTCAGCATGTTTTTTTCCAGAATTAGCTGTCTATTATCAGCTCTGCTAACGCAGATCAGTGCTTCAAAAGACGCAACAAAAGACAAACAAGGACTGAATGGATGTTTTAGAGACTCAAAACAGGCAATGGGACTAAATTGTAGGAGGACACAATTGCTTATGTGCATTTAAAAAAATCTAAGGGGTTAAAAGGGAATAATTTTAGTTAGTTACTCCTATTCAGAAAAAAACCCACTGAAAATTTAGCACAAACACCAGAAGAAGCTTCCCGAGCTTGAAATCCATGCAGTTTTGTAAACCCTCCCCCATTGTCCCTTTCTATGTCCAGTGCTTAAGTTGACAGGGCACAAGACTGAGCAGTACAGCTGATAGCACAATTATGTAGTGGTGGAAGACATTATTAAATTAACTACTAACGCTGTACCAAAACTTAGTTTCAAGACTGATGATTCAACAGCACCACCTAGTTATAAAATAAGGAACAGGAACAGCTGTATCTCTTGTTCTTGCAAGTGCCAGCTCACCATGCACTCAAGTAATAAGCTTTAGAGCTACTGCATAACAGAAGTAATATCAGCTTCTAACCCTTCTTTTTTCCAAACAGTTCTATTAACTTATTCAAGCAGGCAAATTTTCACATCAGACACATTAATTAGAAATAGCCAACAGTGTTTCAATGATCAGCAGACATATTCTACAAGCTGCACATTTATAATAAATGGTATATAACTCATCAGGTTGGATAAAGCTGTAAGTATTCATGACTCATAATGAACAGGAAAAATAAAGGTGTTTTCCTATTTTAAGAATTCATTTCCTTATATAATCTCAGCCCTTGCAATACATGAAATGAATATTCTTCCAGCCAAGAAGGCCTGGATCTCAGATAGTCCCAAACTTCAGATAAGAAGATACTCCCCCAAGGGTCTGATCTGCCATCCCAACTTTTTCAACTTGCTGGGAAGGAATGAAAAGGCTGGTCTGTAAGGCTGCATAACACGTTACCACTGGACACGAAAGCATATGGGAATATCTCTATTAAGAGAATTGTTGATTTTACCCTCCCAAAATTCCAATCCTAAAAGTTAACACTGTCACTTTTGTTACAGATTGTAGAAGGAATTATAAATTCATACAAGTTCTAGATAAGACCAAGTTTTTAAAACCGTCTATTGTATACCATAGTTTTAGTTCTTCAGGGATTTTTTATTCCTGCTGTACACTTTGCTCATAACCGATCATAGTATCATTACTCATTGCCAAATTACTATAGTTGATAAAGCCAAAAGAGGCAGTCAAGTGGTCAAGGCTTCAAAAGTTATAACTGATTTCAGAGAGCTAACTGAAACAGCTTCCGGCTTTGTGAAAAGTTGGACTCCTGAGGTTTGAGTTCGAGCATCTTAAAACAGAATGCCAAAATATAGATAATCCCTGAAAAAAAATGTGTTGTAAAAACCTATAATACTGAATTAACATTAAAAAAACCAAGAAGATGTGACTGGAATTGAAGATGTAATAGTTCATGAAAAGCACTTGCCTTTTCAAAACGTTACTTACCTGTCTGTATTTTTATAACAGCACTCTGCACCGCATTCCTCAGTGCCTCCTCACTAGCACATCAAACTAGCTCAGTGACTTAGAAACTTTCCAAAGGGCCAATAGATCAGAAAAGTCCATTTAAATGCTCTGCCTTTTGCTGCTTCTTGTAACATGAGCTTTGCAAGGCTGAAAAAGCAAGAGCTCTCCAGTTGTCACAGGAAGATGCTGAAATCAGGAGGGTTTTGCTTTTGGTTTGTCGTCACTGCTATGCTCTTTCTAGCCCCTTTATAAGCTATGAAAAGGGGAAAAAAAAACCCCAACCAACCCCCCCCCCCCCCCCCCCCCCAAAAAAAAAAAACTACCGGCCACTGACAAAAAGTCCAGCAACAACAAAACCAACCCACTGTGCCTTTCTCAACTACTGATAATGGAAAAAATCAAATCACTTCATAGATTCAGACCTGAATGCTGGGGTATGGTAAGACATTACTAGGGAAATATCTGGTGATATGAAAATACTTTATATGGTTAACTGCACCAAAGAGCCCACTTTTTTACACAATGCTAATCATTGCTGGGCAATAGGATACAGCTCTTCAAATGCCCAGAGGACAGCTAACATGGAAACAATAATGGTGCAGCTGTACAAATGCACAGTGTGCCCTACTACATCTAGGACAAGGCTGAAACCAGCAGATTGTGTTCTGGAAAACAAAAGAATAGGTTAAAGAAGGTTCCCTGAAAAATTGTACTGAAATACTGAAAAAACCTCAAACCCACAAAAATTAAAGGTGACAAAGAGAGAGCACTACACAGAGAAGGTAACAATATCTGACAGACTAATGGAGAGGAAAAGCAGCAAAAACACATCAAGGAGGAAAGCTTGATCTTAATGGAAAAAACACATTTAAGGCAGAGAAAAAGGTCACGATTACAATATTTAATATTCACAATTCTTTGAAGGCCATTACCATCTTACCCTCTCTGTCATCTTTGATGATTTCTGTGATGCCTCATAATCTTTCTTTGTTTCTAGGATTCTTTTTACAAGCCCACCTGTTGAAAAATCAGTATATTTCTCAGCACCAGTTGGCACTGTCTAAAATGTTGTTTTAAACATTCAGACAAAACCAACTACTCAATTTGTTTTAATGTAAACAATTTTTAGAGGACCATGAACAGCATTCTATTATGTATTTTAAATACTGAGATACAAGGTATTTGATCTATTTTCTCCAGTGTCCTCTAAATCAAACTGTATCATCAGTAGCATTTACAGAACCATCTTATATCTCAGAGCTGACAAGCCATACCTGACACTCTAAGAAACATTAATTTATGACTTTTAAGCAGAATTTTAAACCCTGATGACATTAAAGATGTAGACAAAATCTGTACTTAACATCAGTTGCAAATCCAGCTGCTCATCTAAACCAGACTGCATTCAATAAATAATTTATGTTTTTCTTGCAAAGGTTGCACACTCCGACCCTCAGGAGGTATTCTGCTGCTTTACTCGGTATTTTAAGCGTTCAGCATTTGGTTTGAACCCATGGTTTTATTTTTTATATATATAAAAATACATGTAAAAGCAAACGTACCATGCTTTTCATCCTCAACCAGCTCCACTTCTGGCTCCTACATATGCAGGAAGAGAGCTTTAGTTGCAATAAGTTGGTATTGCTATAATACACTACTATTCAAAAATATTCAGCTAGAAGCTACTTAAACGAGGAAGTTACAAAGTGCATAAAATTTGTAAAATTAACAGACCGTTTCCATCTCTGGCATTTCTGGCAGCGGCAGTGCTGCCTCCACCACAAACTGGTCATCATCATCATCAGAGATCTGCTGGTCTGTAATGACATTTGAGACTGCTTTACCACCACCACTCCTGAAAGAAACACAACAAAATGAAAACTTAATAAGATCTGTCCAAACCTGCTACGGTCTGCCTAGAAGAAACAGCAGTTCTCTCCCTTCCTCCCTCACATAAAATAAAGCAGCACCAACCGAGAGCACATCAAATCGTCATTTCCATTCACAGCCCACCTCTGAAAACAGATATCCTTCTCTCACAAAAGGACGTGTATTTTCCTTCTAAACACACTGCTTTAGTGATTGGCACTTACCAGAGATCACCTGTAAGGCATTTCGGCCATAGTTTCAAATGGCTGTTTCAGACTTTTTTGAGCATGGGATATTTACTGCATGTTTCACAGATATATTCTAGTGGTCGTTTAGGTTAACATTCTAGGGTTACCTATTTCAGAGTTCCCGAAGGCAAAAAAAATTAAATAATATTTTTGAACTTTCAGATGGGATTACCAACCATAACTTTTGGATAATGCACTGGATTTGCAGAAACAATAAAACAAATAAAGCAGGCTTGAATTTTCCAGTCTGAATCAATAAGCAGTGAGATGATCCATCCTAAAGCTGTTGAGCAGCAGGTGAGGCACAGAAGATCTGAGAATACTGTGGCACAAGTGCCACAAACATCTGCTCTGCATCTCCCACATTCCTTACCTTTCTGGAAGCAAGACCTCTGCGCTTTCTTGACGTTTTACTCGCGGTGGTGCTGGTCTTGCACTGCTAGGACGGGGAGTACGTCTGCAATAACAGAGGCTGTTTCATTTATACTATAAAAGGAAGCCTCACACGTTCTCCAAAGGAACAGACATGTAATAACACACGAGCTGAATAAGTTAGCCAATGCATAAAAGCACTGAAAACATCCCCAGTATACCATCACAATACTTGCTATCCTAGTAGGAGTCTAGAAAAATCTAGAAAATATGTCCTAAAACAAAAAATTATGATTCTCTGTAGAACCACCTCTTGATTTGTCTCACTAAAATATAACCTGTATACAGCACAGTTATTTATCTATAACAACAAACTTAGCCTTAACAGTACACACTGCAATGTAAACAGAAAAAAAAAGGATTTTCACAAGTGATGCAATTACACAATACTTCACTGGGCAAAAAAAGAGTAAATTGGGATTTAAAAGGCAAGTTCATCTTATCCGTTACATCATATTTATGAAAGTCATGTATGTAATGCAATGTTCTTCTCATTAGATTCTCCACACGTCCCTCATATTTTAATAACATTACATCAAAGCACTTTATGGATTAAGAAAATAGGTCCAAAACACTTCACAATGTTAAAGTTTTCTTTATAGAAGGAAATGAAAGTGAATAAAGGGAACCATAAGTGGGATAACATTTATTATTTGGTAACACTAGAAACATACTGCTCGAAGTTTCCTTGCTGTTTTCAAATGGACTGGATTATCTCCAGATACATCATAGTTTGATTCAAACAGAGTAAAGGACAGGAACAAACCTTTGGATGGGCTGAGGTGGAAGATTATTAGGTACTTCACCATTTTCAGATACTGCAGGCTTTTCAGGAGCCACATGCTCTGTTTCTCCTTCTATTAAATGAAACAAACACACAATTTTGGCTTAGCTAGCAAAGCAAATATAACTTTCCTTAGGACGGTATTTTGAATCTTATCAGTACTATACTTGAACGTGTGCTCATGAAATACATCACATGACAAACTTTTAAAATTAGAAATAAAATTCCATGAACTTATATAGAAGTTAAATATCTTGTGAATTTCCAGTTTCTAAACACCTCAGAGCATTCACAATTCAAAGGGGACACCGAAAAAACATTTAAACTTCATTTTTTATTTGTTTCTTAATTTTGTGAAATTCCCTCATCTGTGAAAATGACATCACCTCAGTCAATTCTTCCACAGTTGCATAGTAACATTTGCAGTATTTCAAGCTGCTCATTAGACAAAATTGTAAGAGGAAAAAAAACATATTTAAAAACCCCTATATACTCTACGATGGGTTTTTTTTAACCTTTTCTCTTGTTTGCCTTAACCTCTTGTTTTCCTCTACTGCTATTCTTAATTGACCAAGATTTGAGTGGGGGGTTGGACTGGCTGACGTCCATCTGTCTGTCCCTTTCAACATCAAGGATTCTATGATTCCAGAACGAGGTCTTCTTCTGTAAGCTCACCATAGTTATGCTCTCTGTAGTGTTGACCCATTTGCAATTTAAAACAGACAAAACCAGTTTAACTGCTCCTTCCCAGCTCATAGGTTTCCCACCAAGTTACTCTGACCAGTCCACTGCAGTCAGCAGCATGAACCCACAACTGGCAAGACCAGGTTAGACCATTCTCTATAATGGCAGAGAACAAGATGAATGACATCTTTGCCTTGACAATCTAACTGTGCAGGATTATGGACATCATGCACCACTTTCTGCTTTAGCATTTCTACAAATAATTTTGGTGGGTAAAAAGCATTCATTGTTCTTGGATTCCATCTAGAAAGCTTGCTCAGATGAATCATCTATTGGTAGGCATTTCTTCCATATAGTGCCACACAGAGAAAGGACTCTAACACTATTGCCCACTTCACTGTCCCTCTGCTCTGAAATCACTGAAAGAAAAAACCCAAGGCAGTTGGGCTTTTACCAGCCCAAATTCAGGCAAAGTAATGCAAGTATCTCTCCCAGAGTCTATTGTGTTCCACTGTCCTAAAATGTTTGTGCGTATTCTCTGAACAGTCATTTCACACGTAGGACCTTCTCTTTTAAAACTACTGAATAGAACATATGCTACATTTTGAAGGGGGAAAAAAATTATACAGTGTATTAATTCTACATATGGTCTGATGGAGAACATAATGAAGGTACAAGAGAATAAGTCTTTATGAGAAGTGACTGAGGGAACTGGGGTTGTTTAGCCTGGAGAAGAGGCTGAGGGGAGACCTTATCCCTCTCTACAACTCCCTGAAATGAGGCTGTAGCGAGGTGGGGATCAGTCTCCTTTCCCAAATAACAAGCGATAGGACAAGAGGAAATGGCCTCAAGTTGTGCCAGGGGAGGTTTAGATTGAATATTAGGAAAAATTTCTTCACTGAAAGGGTTATCAAGGACTGGAACAGGCTGCCCAGGGAAGCGGTTGAGTCACCATCCCCGGCGGTATTTAAAAGACCTGTAGATGCGGCACTTGGGGATATGGTTTAGTGGTGGACTTGGCAGGGTTAGGTTTATGATTGCACTCAATGATCTGAACGGTCTTTTCCAATCTAAATGATTCTATATGTAAATGCACTTAACAACCATAAGCACTATGTTAAGTTCTCCCTCAGAGTTACTGGTACAGAAACAACCACCATGCATCAACCAGTCCTACAGTTGTTAGCACATGAGCTGGAGTGTTTCCTATATTAAGACTGAGCCAGGCCCAAGTCAGAAACTTGTTCTCTGTTGTTCTGTGGCTCTACCGCAAGCTTCCTGCACTTCCCTGGGTACCTCATTTAGCATCCCTGCCTAACGGATTCGGTAGGGTTCTCAAAATTCACCCTTCACATACAGAAAGGCATTTTCCCACGTGGTGGAGATTACTAAGGCATAGAGAAATAAAAACTAGAGGTCTGCTCCTTAATAAAATATTATATTTTGCATAAAGGCTCTGTTTAGGGCCTGCACACACAATCACAGGAGCTGAGACAGCCCACTGGTGACTGTGAGCACCCCAGTTAAGTCAGACCAAACAAAGAACTCTTTGGCAGCTTTTATGCATACAGGCTTGGGGACACGAGTGAGCATGTCACAGATTTTTAATTTTTTGTGTGTTACATTCAGTCCGTTAATAGTACAGCTTTACCTCTCCTACTGGAAAGCTACCACTGATCTTTGGCACAGCAGGTTTCTGCAGGTTTGTGGGAAGCACGTACAGTCTTGCCTTGCCTCTACATACTACAGCTCCCAGAAAATGCCTGCAAGAATCACGACTTTTGTTTTCAAAGAAACAGATACTCAAGCAAGGAGTGCAGACTGCTAAAGGAATTTAGCTTTTGGAGCAGTTATCAGCCATAGTCAAGGCCTCGGCTGATTTCTTGCTCTTGCTACATCCTGACATGCATCACACCGACATAACAACTTGCTCATGAGATAGAAAGCCAACAGTTGCACGGATTCCTGCAAGCATTCCTTTACTCTGTGTGAAAAATGAGCATCTCTAAAATCTCACTTCCCTGGTTCATCCCAGCCCCACAGCACCAGTGGAGGCAGGACAGTGATGGTGTCACAGAACAGTGCTGTGACACTTGCACAGAGCAAACTAAGAGATGCTTCATGGACCTCACATATACCAGATTTCCAGGAGACTTCCAGATTCACCGTCTGTTATTGACCCAATTATCCAGTTTTTTGAGGAAAGTTTTTGTGGATCACTTTGACTTTTAAGGTGAACAAAAGCCACAAACACAACAAGGAAGGAAACAATGTCCTGTACTGACATTAAGAAAATGGGAAATACATGCCTTATTAATCTGGTTGCTGCAATAACTACCTGTAATATATATGTTCCCCACAGGTTCTGCTTATTTTCAAGCTAGAACCTATAAAGTGGCCATAAACTATTACTTTTACTTTTTTTTAAAACACTTAACCCAAAGCACAAAGCATTTTCATAGATGGCTTTTTGGTATTCTTTTAAATAGAAACTACTTGAACAAGGTCTACTCAAAGCACTCGAACATAACTTGCGCTTTGTTACAGTTTAAAAATTCTTTAATACACAGCATAAAAGGCAAAAAAGCACTAAACTAGAGATTTGTTTTATTTATTAAAAAGCACTGTTTTTTTCTATTAGAACTTTTTAACTATCATTGCTACATTCAGTGCTGGTCTTTTATCACTCTAACATTCCTGAGTCACTGGCAAATTCACCTGGAGATAACAAATAAGTTGATTTTTCAGAGAAGTTATACAAATTCTTTAATAATAATCTGACCAAGTTAAGATATGAAGCACACAACAGGAACTACAGCTGGGTTCTTACTTGGGAACTACTACTGGGTCTGGCAGAACAGGGGCAAACATGTTAAGTAGTGTTTTCAACAAATTCACACTTCCATGCTAAAGACATCAACGTTCTCGTCACCAAGATGAACACACTCATCAGAAATGAAACATTTATTAAAAGTCAAAAGACATCAGAGGATCAAAATGTTTGTCTTGATACAATATCCAAGTAGACACTCCTGAAAGTTACATGAGATGTGTAAAACAGATTTGAGAGGCAAAGCTGTGCCAATCTATTTTGGACTACTAAAGCACAGGGACTGCTCACCCCTCAAAGTAAGTTTACACAGTCCAGAAATATAAAAGTTTGAGAGGAAATTCAGAAGCAGTATGCAGAATGTAGTATTTCTTTTTGGGTATTCTCCAGTACCACCCCCAAACCCTTGAAAACAGCGTCCTCTCTGACTAACCTCCTCCAAAGGTAGGTGTGGAGTTGCAGAAGGACAGCAACTGTCATTTTCAAGCAGTTTAAATACCCAGTTTCCATTTAATTCCACTAGCGTTCACTAGAGTATAAATCTTAATGTGCAATTAATCAACCACATGGTATCATGGACCATCTACATAAGCGCACAAGACAGTGCCTAAGCATCACAGCTCTGCAGAGAGGGACCTGGGAGTCCTGGTGGACAACAGGATGACCATGAGGCAGCAATGTGCCCTTGTGGCCAAGAAAGTCAATGGCATCCTGGGGGGCATCAAGAGGAGTGTGGCAAGCAGGTTGAGGGTGGTCATCCTCCCCCTTTACTCTGCCCTAGTGAGGCTGCATCTGGAGTACCATGTCCAGTTCTGGGCTCCCCGGTTCAAGGAGGACAGGGAACTGCTGGAGAGGGTACAGCTAAGGGCTAAGAAGATGATGAGGGGGCTAGAACATCTTTCTTATGAGGAAAGGCTGAGGGAGTTGGGTCTTTTTAGCCTGGAGAAAAAAAAACTAAGGGGGGATCTCATCAATGTTTACAAATACTTAAAGGGAGGGTGCCAGCAGGATGGGACCAGTGCTCAGTGACAGGACAAGAAGTAATGGGCACAAACTTGAACATAGGAAGTTCCATCTCAACATGAGGAGGAACTTCTTTACTTTTGAGGGTGGCAGAGCACTGGAACAGGCTGCCCAGAGAGGTGGTGGAATCTCTGACTCTGGAGACATGCAAAACACACCTGGATGCCATCCTGTGCAACCTGCTGTAGGTGGACCTGCTCTGGCAGAGGGGTTGGACCAGATGATCTCCAAAGGTCCCTTCCAACCCCTAACATTCTGTGATTCTGTGATCTTTCAAGGACTGCAATTTCTAGGATGCTTCAAAGGGCACTTGCAAACTAAGTAGAGTTTCATAAACCCTCCCACTAGTGTAAGCTGGCACTGCCACTAAATAAGCACTCCTGCCTTCACACTCCCATTCCCGCCCATTAGCACATATATTCAGACACTGCCTAAAGAACTGGATTAGCACGACTCAGTCTAAGACACTGCCCTCCCAGCCCCTCTGACAAGATGGCAGAAAGGACATTCATATTTTATGCATAACACCCTTTCTCTGTGGATAAGTAGTAGGTAGCTGTGATGGCTCAACTGAATGACTGACAACACCTTAAGGTTACTTTGAGATAAACTTTAGAATGGAGCCTTGCATTACTCCTTCCAGAGAAGTGTATCTCAACATAATTACCAAAACCGTGAGAAGACAAGCTGCGCTACTGAAATCCTCAACAAGGGTCATTTTAGAATTTAACAAGGTTCAGAAAAATCTCTACATAACGATCAGGTTCTGAGAAAGCCTCATGCAGGCCTACACTTTATAGAGTAACTGTAAAATCCAACTGTTCCTCCCTCTTTCCACAGTGGGTGCATTGATGTGCACACGTCTAAAGACAGTGGAACCTAAGTAACTTCAGGCGTGTATGAGTGGATGCAGGCCAAAACACCCTTTTGCCAGAAAGCTTTAAACATATACTTATTTAAGACGCTGCCATGAACTAGCGAGTGAGGAGTCCTGAAGGAGGACACAAAGGGAGAATAATGGATATGCTGACAAATCCTCATTTATAAAGAAAAGAAACCAAAACACAATGGAAATATTCAGAGCCTCAGTGCTCAGAAACCAAATATAAGACTGAAGCAGAATGCAGAAATAGTACTCAAAAAGATCCAGGAAAATAAGTTTATTTCAGTCAGTTAACGTTGGGGTTTTTTTAAATCCTTTAAATGATTCTTCTTGGAAACTTTCGTTTGCAGTTAAAGATACACGCAAACAGCAAGAAGGGACATGTGATCACTGACTTACCATTATTGCCAAACAGCATCCAACTTAGCTATCTGCAATGACTGTTCTTATCGACTGTCACAATTGATTTCATATTTCAACTGTGAAAGCTATTAAATGTGCGAATGACAATTTCATCTCTATAAGAACTTACAGAAAATAAGGGGTTTTTTTTTAAGTTTCCATAATGCACTACTACGTTACAAGCCTTATTGAATAAAGTTGAAAATAAAGAGCAATCAACACAATATTTGCTTCTTATACCACCTGAGAATCCAGTCTAAATCAATAATGAACCTGGGGGCATTCCTCTTTCATGCATTCAAATCAGAACTAGAGAAAGAAAAGTCATATTCCATTAACAGATACATTCCAATAGACAAGACAGCTCCAAAAGATTAAAAATAATTAGCATGAAAACTCTCCCAGTTGTGCAAGGTCACACAAATGTCTTGGCCAACCACCTACATTTCATTAGACTGACACAACTATGAGGCCCTGAAAGCCGCAGGTGGACCGGGAAACAGCCTTTGACCTCCCACATACATGGTATCAACTCTCCTAACTAGGTCAGGCATCTGGATCTGGAGAGAACAAAAATGCAACTTTTTACTTAAATCTCAGTTCTTCCTCCTACATTTTGCTTCTATGGCTCCATGTATACCGTAGCTGGATATAAATACCTCATTAACAACATATATCTTGGGAGCTATATACCAAAAAAATGGAGAAATAAGAATGCAGAAATGGAATTTTCCTCTAAAATCCTGTAAAATGCAAACAATACATAAGACTCCCAAATACTTGTACAAAAAGGCAATGTGCAATGATTCAGTGTTTACACCAAACAAATCACCACGGGATTCAGGAGCAGCAGCCTTGCATTTTCCTCGAGACATTGTAAGCACTGGCCTCTGAAAACTTTCATAAGAGTAAGGAAGAACAGAATATAAACTAACTGTTTTATCAGGGAACGTACATTTGTCAAACCAGGTATTAATCACAAGATGTGATTAAAACACAAGGCAGCAGCTGGATTAAGTGTAAATCACCCTCCTTAAATCATTTAGCTGTGTGGATTCAAGTTTGACCCCAAAGCACTTGACTTTCCAAGGCAGTCAAGTTTTTATTATCCCTACCTTTCTGTTTTACTGCAAGTCCTGGTTCAGCTTTCTCTTGCAGTTTAGCAACATTGTCCTCTGAAATCCTATCTGCCACACTCTTCGTTTCCACAGTTCCTATAACAAAATGATTTATAGTCAAATGAAACCAAAGATATAATAAAAATTTAAAATAAAAAGCCATGCTAAATACCTGTTACACTTACTAATTCTTTAAGGGCTATCCTAGTTTAATAAAACATCTTGAGTGTAAATAAATAATGTTCAAAGCTCACAGAGACTTTTTACGTGACCGCTGACTGAACTCCTAATGTCACTGCAAACTAATGGCAGCTTCTTCAATTCAGAAATGATTTACAGATATTATTTATTAGCCTGATAGCTGGTGAAACAATACATCATTTACCTAATAAATTGTAAGTAATTGCTAAAATACACAGTATTGTTTGTATACTACTTGGAATGCATAATGCGTTTCCGTTTGTTCCCAAGGCTTTAGCATTAAACACATTTCATACTAAAGCCATTGAGAAATTTCAAGCAAGAAAAGGTGATTTCTGGTAGCTGAACTCCAGAACTTGCTGGCAATGCCATAGAAGAATCTAGTCCATAAATGCTGTTCACTTTTGATGCTACCTAAAACAGTTTTGTTTTGCAAAAAAATGAAATACCATTTCATCTACCAATTATCTTAAATTAATTCCCCCAGTTACAATAGGACGATGTTGACAAAGGCAAAGTAACACACAGTGTAAGAAACATGAAATATTCAAGTATGTATCTGATTTCTAAATTATCTGCCCAGGGAGAAGAGACATTCAGAGTGGAGGGAAGCAAAGGAGAAACAATTCAGCACCATTTGTACATCACTCCTGAAAAGATACCTGTGCATTGAACACACATGGTCAAGAAATGTTAAACTAGTCATACAGTTTGTCAAGATGTGTACAGAACGGGTAGAATATTTAGCTTTAAACTTATCATTAAAAATATATATATAGACACACACATCCCTTCACTTGGAGTAATATGCTTAGTTCTCACACTCCTCAAAACGCAGCAGAACCACAGCGAATTTAGAAACAGGCAAGATTACACATCCAGAAAGAGCACATGGGTTTAAAACAGAGGTACCCAGTGCACTGCCCAGGAACTGAACGCAGTTCAGTTTTATTTATTCCAAGTTTAGTCATGACACTAGCCCTTGTGTGTTCTCCTGTTGTGTGTTTATTTATCTCCAGTTAATATTAGAAAATATAGAAAGCTCTGATCATCACCACTAGTAACTACAGAGACCAGTATGCAACTGGCATCAGCGCAGCTCCAGAAGTTCTTTACTACCTTCTGGATGACTTACTGGAGCACCTCTGAGCCTTACTCACCTATTGCAGCTCTGCTGCATTAGAAGAAAAAGAGGGCTAATGCCTCAAAGTATTCATCACTTAGGTAAACTGAAATTTGAGTGCACTGGCCTGATGCATCATAAAAAGAGGAGTATTTCAAAATATTTACCTTGAAGGCAAAATACAGGATAAGTTGTTAACCGTATTTAATTTATCAGAAAAACCGGATCCTGATTTTAAAGAAGGGGTGATCCTGTAAAATGGGGTGTGTCTGGTCACTGTAGTTTAGTGCCAGTTCAGGCTATAAAGCAAATATTCAAATCTTGGGAAATAAAAAAAGTTATAGGATCAGCTAAGGATCACTAAGTAGTAAAATAAGACTACATTTAATTTAATCCAGATGGTATTTTTCAGCTGCAAAATTATTAAAACCTCACGGCATGTAAGTACATGAGATGCGATGTAAAATTTTCAATTTTCAAGCACCAACTTGAATCAAGCTGCTAAGTAAACAGACTTTCATATCTAAAGTGCCAGATCTTTTCAAAGGTATTTGAGGTGCCTAAACATCTTTTTAATTTTTTTCCCAAAGTCCTTTTGAAAACATGACTATTGATTGTTCTGAAAACACAAGCCAAGCTCTGATATAACTTCAGTATTTTGTCTCCAACACATGGAAACAGAAAACCAAAGAAAACATGGATGCTTGGGAAGACACACAGCAACACACAATCTTTTCACATAAGTAATAGTGACATTGGCAGATTAAATGTATGAAGGTCTCCGTGTTTCACTAGTCTAAACAGTACCAGTCTTTGGAAAGGATTAGCTATTTTAACAACTATCAATTCACAGGTATTATTGCATCTTCTGAACCGAGATGTTACACTGATTTATGTACATTGGCTTCTTCATTAGAAATAAAATATCAGCGCCCAGGGCACAAAACAATTGGAAGAAAACTTGAATGACAGTAGATAATCAGGTCACTGAAATAAGAGTAGAGGGAAAAAGGCACTTAAATACAGACAGAAATCGCAGTTACACTGCTCATTATGTGAGTTCTGGTTAGCAGCCTATTTATTCCTTACCTATGTGTTTCTCTAGGCTCTTTCTGTTAGCTAGCAGTACCAAGTTTAGTTTCCTTTCTTCCTGATGTGAAAGTATTAAGTACTTCTTAATATTCTGAATATTCTGAAGAGAATCTAATTTCCAGTTAGTTTGCAAGTACAATATTTAACACACTTACATACAGAAGCTGGTGACATAATCAATTGCAATGAAGCACCTTAAAACATAAAATAAAATCATTTACTTATTTGCAAAGTCTGGCACAACTGTCTCTTAAACTCAGTTAAAACTGTCTCGAGACTAAGGTCTTCACTTAAATCTTGACCAAAGAGACAAAGAGAAATGACTAATGCAGATGCGAGGCAGATGAGATGTTTCTCGATGATTGTACCATTTGTTAAATGGCTCCAGTCAACAATGGCTCAGAAGACATTATCATACAAAGGCTGGTAAAATGACCTGTAATCAATACAATTACAGTTTGTATCAATCCACTCATGGCCACGTATGGATACCACAGATCTATTATCACAAGTGACAGTCTTGGCAGACTTAGCACTGAAGCAAGTAAGACATGACTACAGAGCTACCTCCTCGTCTGCTGTCAAGACTAGCACAACCAGGATTCAGTCCAGACTCCTGGTTTTGCACATCAATTAGGGGTAGTGGCCATACCGCTACCAGGGGCAACTCCTGGCTGGCACAGAGAGATGGGACTTTTACATCTTCTCATTTCCTGCCGATAATTCCTCTGTAACAACTAAATACCTTCCCCAGCACACTCAGGAGAAATGCAGCAGGGCTTGGTTCCTTACACCTGGTTGAGCTACTGTGGAAGATGACGTGGGATAGAATTCAGTCCTGATGATACCCAGAACACCTTCCCTGTTCCAACTCAAATCACAGATCCTAGCCTGACACCAGTCCAGGTGCAATACAGTTGACCACAGCTGTAATGACAGACACTGGAGAAAGTCAAAGACTTACAAATACGTCCCATTGTTTCAATACTCAGAGGAATCTTCTCTAATCATCAAATCAGCTGCAAGCCAGAGGTTTTGCTTAACACCTTATCATCACCTGTTCTCCAACTTACACACGGAGATTCATTAAGTGTCTCAAGCTATGGAAATCACTAAGAAAGGTTTGTCTGGTCTTGAATTCACCCAACCATCTTTTCACTGAAGAAACCCCCGGAAGTATAAGAGAAATGTGGATGGTTTAGTGTACTGCTTATCAAACAAATATCCAGGGAAATTCCTTTTTGCTCTGGACAGTACTTAGTTAATCTCAGGGAATACACCTGTTTTGTTTTGTTGGTTGGGGTTTTTTTGACAAATATGATCTTTTCATTTATAAACCCAAAATTTCTAAAGACCAAGCACTAAGAATCAGAATCTCAGATCACTGAGAAACAATTGAAAAATTCAGAAAATAAGTGAAGTTTGGATTCCCTAGCCAGATTCAGGGTTCACAACTGTACGATTTATCCCTACAGGAAAGCCTATCTTGCCTCACAATTGTTTTTCATGTCATTAAAACAACCTTAAACAACGTATCTGAAGTCCTACTAAAACAAAAATACGGTGCAGAATATTGCTGCACTGTAAACATTTAACAAATCTTTACATGTGACTTTATGTAAAAGTAACATGCAATAATTTTATGAACTCAGTCATACTATCCACTAATCGTCAGTGACAGAAAAAAAAAAGAAGCCAAAGGTGTGCAGGACATATTTGTCTTAACTTGCCAGATTAAGCAAAGAAACAGAAAAAAAAGAAACAGTTGTAGACAAACTAAAAAAGCCCATTCAGAGAGAACACGAGTAGGCTGAATTTATATCTGCAATTGTGCATGAGGAACATGAGCAAACTGAACCATGTATCATTTTCTGTGTACAAAATCCATGCAGAAAAACGGCCTATTCGATTCATAAATGCAGACTAGGAGTATAAAACAAGCACTGAAAATAATAAACACATATTTAAGTATTTATGCTATTCCTATTAAAAAACCCTCCAGTACATTTAATAGAAATAATATCCTCCCTCTAGTTACCTTCTCCTCCGGGTCTGGCACGTTGCCTTGATCCTTTTGTTGAAGGCTGCCTTGATATTCCTGCAGGAGTTTCACTCTTTAAAAAAAACAAAACAAAACAATACAAATTTATATAATTTTATACTTAAATACATATATTTATACATTAGATTTTCTTGCATGTGTTGTTTTATCTATATGAATTATACATAAAAAGTACTTACTTTCAAAACTGACCCACACATTTAAGATTAAGAATATTTCAAGTTTATTTTCCTCAAAGCCTGTAGGTATTTTTCCTGGATACATGCTAGCTATTTTCTTTTAAATTAACATATATGATTAGATTTCATTATTGTAAAGACAACTTCCACATGTGAACTAAGAGTATCCAAGGCAGAGGAATCTCGTGGAACCTGTAGAGCACCTATGATGCCACTACTGGTCTTGGGATACAATGCTTAGCTATCAGTGAGCTATCAAAAGGAATAAGATGCTTACAACCTCCTATATGTTTCATCTACACCAGATACACGTTCCTCTTTAACCTTCTGGTAAGTCTTTTAAATTTCATCCCAAAATAGAAGGAAGCAAAGACTGAAAAACTGTGCCAGTAGACTTGCATAGTACTTCACTCAAAACTTCCCTGGACAAAGACCCTGAACAAACTAAGAAACGGGTCCTGCCAGAAAGTCCAGCAAACAACCAATGGATGATCTGAAGGCGCAACTGGTACAGAAAGGATGATACAAGTTCAAAACTGGAAAAGATCAAACTGGTAGAAAATTCAGGACAATTCTGACAACTCCGACCTTAGTCTGAAAGTGATTCAGAGAGGCCAGGAAATGAAAGCAGACAAGTACACATGAGAATTACTTTGTTTTCACCGGGTGTAGCTTGCACTGCCTGAAGTCAAGAACACTTCACTGACAATACTGTCTTCAAAGACACTATATTACACATATCAGTGGCCATATGTCCTTGGAAAGAAGCAAGTTAAATCAGCAGGTCCACTTGGCTGGAGGTTGGGAAAAAGACATGCATAAGCACCAGCCTCTCATGAAATGAGATCACCATCAGTCCCAGGAGACGAGGCCACCCAGACTGTGAGGTCCCCTGGGTGTGAAGGAATAACTGAGCCTACACACAGAGAGCACTGGAGAGGCTGAAGGCAGCTACAGCATTTGCCCTACAAAAAGGCTCAAAACAAGACAGTGGCAAGAGCAGGCAGAGGGGGAGATCCGTGAGAGCTACCGCTGCTATAGGCAGGGTATACTGCAGATTTACTACTCTCTCTACCTGAAGCGCAGCCAGGGCCCAAACGCCTTCAGAGAAGGTGCAAGGTGTAAAGGAGGACTCCTGCCACCCCTGAGAATGGATGGGAAGGAGGCAGTCCATCCCCTTACACCAGTCTTGGCTAGCAGAAGGGGCACACTTGGTAGTGGTGGACTTGGTAGTGTTAGGTTAACAGTTGTACTCAATGATCTTAAGGGTCTTCTCCAATCTAAATGATTCTATGACTTCTGCTTACATGCAGACCAGAGAACAGAGCCAGCAACGGGACCTGGCCCACTATGCACACACGTAGTTTCCCAGTTCTTACAGGACTGTACGTACTAATAAATTAGTAGCTTCCAACAAGCCAAACATGCTTCTAATAACTTTCCTGCCCTTTCACTAATTTCCTGATTTTATTAGCAACATTTGTTGCTAAAGAGGAAGCAACCACCTCTGAAGACAACTGAGGAAGTACAGATGATTTATAAAATACCATTTTAGGCTTCTATGGTCTCTATCCCTATAATAAATCTCTGCATCTCATTCAAAATACTGAAATATGTTTAGCACCTCACAGGATTTCCTCCTTATCTGTTTTTTTGGAGTTTGTATGAATTAACAGTCCATGCAGTTTACATCCAAGATTTATTGCCAACCCTGCAGATAATGGCCATAATGATAACATAAATGAGAATTACAAATTCTTCCATTTCTATGCAAATGTTAACATTATATGTTCCAATAACCTGTAAGAGAAAATTGTCAAATTACACAATATAAATAATTCACTTTCCATAGCATTTTGCACATTGACAATGGATCATACATGTCATAATGGAAAAATAACTTTACAAGATGTTTAAAAATAAAGGATAATGCTAAGTATTTTTACTCAAACTACTTTAGGTGTCCATGCAAGAGAAACATCCCACCTCTACAAGCTTACAATAATGTACCCACTGGCCCCAGAGACACTGCTACATGAACACGGGAATGAAAGTGACGTGTCAGGAGCATGGTGCTAAGTTTGCTTTGAAGGCAAATGCTGCTTTTTTGTATGCTGTAATGCACCACAAGCACAACAGAAGTTCTTGAGAAACAAACAGGAAATGCTTACTAACAACAGACAATCACAGCATGCAACTGTGATAAACTGAGAAGTCAAACTGTTCAGAGACACTTTACAGCAAATTGAGCAGTCTATCCAAAAGTCAGCTTCAACAGTTAGTTTAGGTACTTTAGAAACTCTCTCTCCTTCACTTCCATGATTGTAATCTAACATGCATGCTCAGAATTTCAGGTATACGATCAGCCAAAAGAAAGGCCTACAGCCTATGCTTCACAAAAGTCTAGCCAAATGGACAGTACGCTTTTCTGCTTTCCTATAAACTAGTTTTCACTTGCATTATCTTCACGGGATTATTACTACTATTATATGATCCCCAACCAGATCTAACAATATTTTTGTTTTACTCTTTAGAAAATGCTGGCATGTTATAAAGAAAAATAGAAAGAAGTCCAAAATGCATAGCTAATACTGAAGTGATTAACCTTAAACTTAATTCATCTTAATTACTGCCATCTTTCACAATCACAACACTATGCAAGGAGCAAAAGCAAAGCTCACATACCATCAGAGTCTGGCTCTACAGGCCCCTAGGCCACATCTGGTACGCTCAGACTTCAGCAGCTCTTTGGGTGATGTAATTATTAGCACAGGTGGGGAAAAAGTTGAGAATAGGAACCGAGGCTTCTAGAGGAGTGGATTCAGTCATTTATTTATGTCAGGTAGTGACTACAAACACCACTTAACATTTTTGTTGAGCCACATGTGCACTTTGGCAACAGGTGCAAAGTAAAATCTAAAATTTAATCACTATGGTAGCACACAAAAACACAAATCCCACAATATTTATGATTTGAGTCTTTCCCAAAGGGAGATAAAATAGGTCATTCTTCCTACAAATTCAGAGGCTCCAAGACTTTGAGAAGCAGTCACTGGAGCCATTAAAAAGAAATCTTACACTTCATCTCACACCATCCTGGAAAAAACATATTAAAGTGGAATTCTAGATGGATGCATGCATGCTTCCCAGTTTTGAGAAATAACGTTTCTACTTGGAGACAATACAGCAGCCTGCTGTAAACTGTCAAATCTGCTGCTTTGTCCTCATTACTGACCATGAAGGTTGACTTTCACGTTAAGACATAAGAAAGCAATGATCCATAACATTTCGGCAGGTCAAGAAGAGGAGCATGCTTTGAAAAGACATCCTGCCAAACCGTTAATTCCTCCCCCCTTCCATGCAACAACCAGCCTCTACATTCATGAAAGGATGTCATGAACAGTTTCTATCGGTGACTTTTATACTGCTCTCATAACGAATTCTGTACATGTTTACATACATCTCCTGTAGCCATGGACACTCCACGCATGAACCGCCAAAGGCAGAAAAAACACACCCACCCACGCGAGGGAGGGGGACGACTCATTATATAAATTGGCCACTGGGATCTTCCCCCTCTAATTCATCAGATCCACTGATAGTTATAATATAACTATAATAATAATAATAATAACTATAATAATAAACAAGAATTAAGTCTGTGAATAGGAATCTAATTTAATTAACCCTCCACAATACTTTTCTTCTAATTAGATCCACAGTACCAGGAGGGGCATTTGCATGTATACCGTAAATAATGTGTGTGTATAAGTTTATATATATATAAAACTACATATTATATGTGTTATATCAATGCAACTAAACATTAACATTTTTTAATTATGTACAACAGACTATTCCTCAACAAATAAGCACAGCTCATTTCTAATGATTTTACTGAAAGCTATGTATCCCTCAAAAGACTTTCTTTTCTCTTTCCCTCAAACTGCCTGTATTTCCAGTACTTATTCCTAAAACAGCTATCATTATCAATAGGCAGAATTTATTAGCGTGCAAGAGCAAAAAGGAAAGATTTCTACTTGCTAAAGTCAATTTTACTGCTGTGGTGATAAAACTTGTTAGGAAAATATTGATAAATTATCTTTTCCTAAAATGAAGGCTTGCAAGATGGTGTTCTATTCATGTTAGCTTCTGCTAGTTAAAATCTTTCAAAGATAAAAAGAACTATTAGGAAAATCCCACATTTTAAAATGTAAGTTTTAATGATGGATTTCTAGTATATAAGCCAGTTATGAATAACTGACACCAAAAAGAGAGGGTCATTCACAGCACCAGAACAAAAATATTTAAGCCATGTTCAGCAGATTTCCATGGAACAATTCTCTCTGCTGCTTCTAGAGCAGTTACGTCTTTTTTTCATTCGGTAGTTGTTTCATTATATAGTCGAGATGAGTTCCAACAGAAATCAAAGTTCATTAGATATGACTTAGAAGTTGATTCAAGTGACCAGTTCCAGAGTAATACAGTTTGTAGGGCAAAAATAAAAGTCATTATAGACTGGCCAAAAGTGACAGGATATTACAAAAAGTTTTAGCCAAGAGTTTCAGCAGCCATCTGTAAAATGGAAGAGACTTTTCCAACATGTTTGGCCTTAGGGGTAAATGACATACCTGTTCTGCAGCCACTTTCATATAAACAGCACCATATGCTCAGAAGCTCTATGACCTGAATAACCTCTTGTCAAAAGACAAAGTTATCTTTATTATTTAGAAGGGCAATCAGTCATGCTATGAAGTACCCATTTTAAACGAGACTTTTAGCTGAGATGGACTGAGAGCTAACAGCATACAACTCAACTCACTCTGCTCAAAAACAGAGTAGTATGAAACAGCTAGCCTTGAAGCAGCAAGTAGTCTTCATCTGATTACCACATTAGCCAAACGTCTCTTCTTAATTCCTACTTATACTTGCTTTCTTTTAGACCAGAAAATTATAGATACTCATGTGATGAGTACTGCACTCTGGGTAACATACAGAGTTTCTTTAGTACCACAAAAATAAATTTAAAAAAAAAAAAGTCAACCTGTCAAAATTCAAGTACCATTTTAAAATTGGCCTCCAATAATTAGCAGTAAGAAAAATTAAGACTTGTATGAATACATGTGGAATCTTATTTAGATTCCTAATCTCATAGCAGCAAAGCTAGAAACTAAACTTTAAGTGATAGTTTTGCTGTACATGCAGAATATGAAGAAAAAAAAAAATGTTTGTTCTCTAAAGTAAAAGCAGCATAGAAGCCAATCAGCCTGAACATTCCACAGACATGTCAAATGAAATAAAAGTTCCCATTACCCCAATGCTTTTTCACCCCCTGTTTCCATGTCCTTATGCTGCCAAGCAGTGTGTCTGAAGAAAGGTCCTAATTCAAATACAGAAGAAGCAAGATGACAAATAGCTAGTTACAATGTGAAGCCATGTAAGACTAGGCTTGGAAAGAAAGAGAAGCTGTGGCTAGGAGGATGAAGAAAAAGAGAGCAGGACTAAGAGCCAGGGTAAGTGCGTAAGTAAGCACGACAAGAACAAACCAGAATTAAGATGAGGTTAATCCTTAGGGCAGAAAGGTGACATGTTAGGTACTGACATATCAGCCAGTGCTTGACAGGGTTCACAGTTTACAGTTTCACTTGTACTGTATTTACAAAAAGCTAAAGACAGATGCTGATGATTTATTAATTATGCAGCAGAGACTACAAACTATAATTCAGTGCTCCTCATGTGCATAAAGTCATAAATTGTTTCCCTTCTTTTTAATACACTTGTTTCACTGCCACATTACTTAAATGGACTTGCAGTAGTTAAATCGGGGTAAAGCCCTGGAAATAAAGGCATTACTCTGCCATGAAACTGTGAGGACAAGATCAACCCCAGTCCATCAGATGCACTTTCCAATTATTTCATGCTGGAATTTCCTCTAAATCTTTGTGGCTCTCCAGCTCTAAAAATTCATTGGGAACATTTTAATTTCATTTCTCTCTTCCACAGTCTTAAGAAGATGACCATTTGTCATGCACTGGTCTAAAGTGTGTGTTTTCATCACCTAAAAACTAAGCACCATCTACTGTTATGCAAGCCAGTAGACGAAAAGCATTTCATCTAGATTTAAGGTAATAAGCTCACATGCCTTGGAATCCCTCCCAAAAGTACTTAACATGGGAAATGAAACTTTACTGCCCTAGTGTATTATTGTGGTGGCCAAGAGCACTACGACAATTTGGGATGAGGCTCAGAATTTCCATTAGAGACCCAATTTGCAGGAAGTTTAACTTGGCCATGAACATTTGCTTCAGGCTAAAAACTATTTTATAAGCTCTCCCTCCAAGTGCCAATAATTTAAAAAGTTTGGTTGGATTTCAGTCAAAGAATAGCTATAAATTTGTCATCTCTTGTAGAAGACATGATGATGTCAGTGGCCCATAGACTCTAAACAGAGACTCCTGTTAGAGTTGGGATCCTGCCTATTTTTTCCTAGTCTGAGCTGTTTTAGGTTAATTTATTGAAGTCTCACTCTTGAAACATTTAGCCACATGGCTCCATAATTCCCCAGATCGCCTCAGGTCATCAGGAAGCAGCAGATGCAGACACAACGGTATCACAAGCAACAGCTACTGTTCAGAGGCAATCAGTGAGTTGCTATTCTGCCCTACCATCATCCAGCTTCAAAACACAGGACCAGTCAACATTGGATTAATTTTCTTTCCCAAACAGTAACTTCTATTAAAGTACCTAAAAAAAAGTACCTAAAAAAAAGTAACAGAAAAGATTCAGAGGAATAAACAGAAAACTTGGAACAAATAAATATTTTTCCTGAAGTATCCAACATATCGATACACAGAAATAAAACCTGGAAAAGGAAATAAACTGAGTAGGCTTTCTTTTGTCCAAGCTGAGAGAAATAATAAAAATAAAAAAAAAAAATACAAAAAGCTACCCAAAAACCAAACAACCAGACAAACATTTATTTTACAGCCTTAAAACCTGTCATCTACCTACCTTTCATGCAGACTCCCAAATCATTCTAAAATGCAACACTTGCAATTCACATTCCCAGACCATCTATGCTACTAACCTCATTATCTGGCTGGTCCTTGCTGTCTTTAGTGGGCCTCTGCATTTTTCTAAGTGTGGATTCCTCAGAATCTGCAGACTGAAAAGAAATTAATTGCTTTAGATTCAGTGTGCTGAGAAGCAAGCCACTTACCTGAGTAATGTGAAAGGAGAAGTTAGCATAGAGTAGAACTGAGCATATTACAACAGTATTCTTATCCATGTACCTGCCCTCTTTACCTTGCCTCCCCCGTGTAGGAGACTAACCGAGCAAAATTGACAGTTAAACACTGTTTTCTCTGAGTAATACCAGGAAGGCAGCAATCCTTAAGGCCAGCAGACAGGTGCTGACAGAAGTGCCTTCTCACATCTAATAAAATTAAACTACTCCTTAACAGAAGCACCTTTGATGTCCATTAATCCCAA
Source organism: Chionis minor (assembly GCA_013398295.1). NCBI lineage: Eukaryota > Metazoa > Chordata > Aves > Charadriiformes > Chionidae > Chionis > Chionis minor. Next base: position 33,692 of record VZSF01007904.1, on the reverse strand, counting down.
ATTTCTACCACAAGCCAGTATGCAACAGAAGAGAAAACAAGAATAGTATATATTTAGAGGAGGAAAAGAGAAGATTAAAAGAACAGCAAAATGACAGGTAATGAAGAGATGGCCCTTAAGGAATTTTAGGCCTTTACTCTGAGAAGGCCTGAGGTATGGGGGAACAGTGGACATGTTCATTCACAAAGATGCAACGTGATGTGCAGAAGAAAGGAAGAAAAAAAGAGGGAAAAAAAAATCATGCAGAGTTCAGAAAAGAAGCTGCTTATTAGATGTTCAGGAAGCACAGTGTATATCTTATGGCTCAAGTCAAACTACACCATGACAGAGACATGAAATTACACATACGGCCTCAGTCACACTCTTACCAGATCAAATCCACACCAACACTTTCACTTCATGAGAGTAACTACTAAAGAAAGTACTTAATTGTTAAATGAGCAGAGAATGCAAAGTCAACAAACATGCAAAGTCATTATAACAAACGTTCAGTCCCTAGCGCAGCATTCAAAAAGTTATTGCTCTCTGAGGTAACATTTCAATTACCTTTTTCTCTGCTTTATCCTTCCCATGTTCTCTTAAATGCTCCCCATCTTTCTCTCTGTCCCTTTGTCTATCCCTTTCCCAATCTTTTCCTCTGTCTCTGTCTTTCTCTCGTTCTCTATCCCTAGCCTTATCTTTGTCTCTTCCTTTCAGTCTGTCCTTTTCTCTTTGTCCTTCTTTTTTCTCTCTTTCCTGTCCTTTATCACGCTCAAGATCATCTTCTTGTTCTGTGTCTCCTTTTCCCTTGTTTTTTTCTGTTTCTCTTCCTTGTGTGGTTGTTCTGCTTTTGTTTCTTTCCCTTTCTTGTTTTTCTCCTTCCTTGAAGGTGTCTCTTTTGGGGTCTTTGTGCCTATCTTCATTATCCTTCTGTTTATCACTTTTCTTTTCTTTTTCTTCATTCTCTTTCAAATCTCCTTTGAGTTTTCTGTCTCTGCTTGAGCTTCTGTCTTTAATTTCAGTCTCTCCTCTACCCTAAAAGAAAGTAAAAACTAATTCCAATATATGGCAACTGTACGTACAGTTACTTTCCACAGACAAAAATGCAAGCTAGAAGAAAAAAAACAACCACAACAAAACAAACCATAAAAAGCAGTAGTCCCTGTACCCCACAAAAGTTGCAAATGCCTACCTCTTTATCCCTATGGCTTTTTTGTTCTTCTGTTTTGGATTCTCTGGTTTCTTTATCTCGAGATTTAGAGGATGAAGGCTTCCCTTTAGCATCAGCTCTTTCCCCAGCTAAGATCCTTTTTACAGCAACATCACTGGACAGCTGCAAGGAACAGAAAAACACCATTGAAATGAGTAGTTTATTTTATTAAATATCTCCTTTCTTTCTAACTCTGTAATCAACATAACTTGGGGGTTTTGGGGGGGATTGGTTGGGGGTTTTTTGATATAGCTTACATTTCTGCTCTTTTGGAAACATTCTTTCAGAGAAGTAATAACACGCTTTTATGTCAAACACCTCCTTGTGATTCTTATAATAATTTGATTATATGTGCCAGAGCTAAATAAATATATGGTGCTTTTTATGTATTATAGCACAACAGCAATTCTCATTGCAATAACTTTAATATTTTTCAAAATGGTAAGGTAAATGACTATCAAACCCTCATACCACAACTGTTAGATTGGTTAAACACTCTTAAAACCACATTATGTTGTATTTGCATCCACTCTTAGGCCGCTCCACTTTCACCTAATACTTGTTCAATCAGCAACAGTCACTAAAGGAAAGAAAACTGCATTAAGAGTGAGTTTCAATAAGCTGTAGGAATGCTGTTTAAAAAGCTTCTGTATCTTGTTCATTTGTTAAGACAACAAGCAATTATTAATTAGATCACTTAGCAAGTTAACAACATATTTTCATGTCCAAGTGGCAAAGAGTTTGACTACATTAACAAACAAAAAATTATGACATTGTCATGGAATTCCTCCTGAAACAGAAACAGCTTTTAGATCACCAAAACTGATACTGCCCTGGGGGTTGGCTCATGATTCTCTCATGGCTTGCAAATGCAAAATTCTGAATTTTTGTGGGTTTTCACAATTGGACACAAACTCCTGTACATTAGCAATACTTACCTGAGCTACCTAATTCCAAGCAGTGGGCTCAGCTCAGCACTAAAAGTATCAAGCTAGAGACTGAAGGAAATCTTTTCCACAACGCACATTAAGCACAGTAAAAGCCAAGGGCCTAATTATCTTAGCTCAGACAGGTAGACTGTATCTTCTGGATATTAAATCTCCCCACAGCATGCTACAAAGCTGTTCCATCAAGCACATTTTCTAACTCATCCAGTCTCTGTGAATATGTTTATCAGCTTCGCCTTTCCTGATCTCAAGCAATTCATAAGGAAGAATGCACTCAGCACTCAGCTAATTAAAACAAAATAACCTAAATTTAAATGAGTAGACTATCAGACAAAGATAATCCAAACTAAACTTGCAGACAGCCTATAAATACTGTAGTATTTCACAGCTAAATATACACAATTTCTTCACAGTCATTCAAGGGCTTTAGGTAATACCTTTGTATTTCAAAAAAATCTCCATAACACCTATAAGCAAAGATTCCCCATTACTTTTAATGAAACAATTATTTTAAGAATTGCCCCTGCAGGTATTTTTAACAGGTTATCAAATTTCTCCTTTGCCTCACTTACATATTCAAAAAAGTGGGTTTTTTTTAAAAAAAAGGCAGCAACACATTGCAAAAATTACTTTCATTACAGAATTAAGAGATTTGACTGAAATTTTAGAGGAGGTAAACTCAAAGGTGGCAGTATCAGGTCATGTAATTAACGTGTCTGCATCCAAAATTCTCAAAAGTTCTGAAGCTTCATATTCCTCTTCAAACCTAATAAATGTTATTAAATGACCAATGGATAAGGTGAAAAATAAAAACCAGTATACATTAAAAGCACTAAAATGGTCTGAACATATTTGCGTGGTGACTTGACTCAAATTCTGCTAAGGATCATACACTATCCCTGTTGTTGTTGTTGTTATTATTATTAGTGGTGACCCAACATATCTCTTGTGTAATTAAAAATAGCAGATGAGTGTCAATAAAACCTGTTGCAAATAGGCTCTGATAATATATCACCACGTATATAAAACATATATGTGACGTCATACCTTATTTAAGCAACACTTCCCAATTGCTTGAAGAAATTCATTGGTTTTCTCAGGTTCATGGCCAGCCACAACACGTGCTGGCTTTACTGACAGTGGCTCTCCTGTTACCATTACAACAGCATCAATTGCCTTCTGAAGGAAGCTGATTTTGGCATCTTTATCCTGGTAAAACAGCAATTAAGAAATAATATTGAGAGTCCAAAATAATTCCACACACCACCTAAAAACTAGAAAAACTCTGATGGGAGGAATAGCTGCAGAAGGCACCGGTACAACCAGAGCACCACATGGTTTGTAAGGTCAGGAGAGAGGGTTGCCCATGATTTATAGTTAGCTATTTATTTCTGATAGAGAAGTGACAGCTTTGATAATGGATGAACATTGAACTGGAATGACCAAAGTGAAAGTATAACTTTGTCTTTTTAATATATTTATAGCTTAGCTCCAGTGCATTTTAAGGCTTCTTTAAGCACTTTGGTGCTCTATTTTCAAGCATTACATGTTAAAGAAGATAAAGTTTTGTTTAAGAAATGATTGTAAGTATTACCAAAATAATCACTAAAGAGTTATAACAGAACTGTCACGGCGGATATTGCTCAGGACAGTTCTTGCCCAGAATATTTTTCAGCACAGAGTGTCACACAGTCATAGGACTTATACAAGTCTAAACTGAGTGACCTACGTATTTATACACATACTTTATAAACCAGACTTAACAGTGAGTAACGAAAACATACGAAAGATGATAGGAAAGGGATATAGGCACATATTTTTATCTCCACAATTACCAGATGTGTTTCAGTTTTATAATTATACTTTACAAACAACTTTCCCCAACTGCCCTTCCGTAGAGATGATGGCTTTTGGTAATTATGCAAAATAATAAGAAAAAAATAAAGACAAAATAAACTGACTCCCACCAAGTAAAATTTTGTTGGAGGGTTCCTGGCCCAGAGAATGAAATCATGGTGTGAAGTCTCTGCAGCTGCAGAATACTCAGGGGGGGAAAAAGTTTTTATTAATAAAACATAATAAAACTCAAGGAATATTTACCAGGCCCAGCACAGAAGTCTACTCACTCATTCTTTACAGTCATGAGTGGAGATAAGAAAGTATTTTACTAGCATGTTAAAAAGTAAACCATGTGAAAAGAACTCTGTATGCATGTTTTAATAGGCATCAGTTCAAAAGAATATAGACTATAGCATTGAAACTGATAACTAAAAAGCAGACCACTGCCATTTCAGTTAGTTCAGAAAAGCAGCAGTAGTAATTAACCAGTAAAATATCTGATTTTGCACTGCACTTACTGTCTGGGTGTCTCAGGTGCACAGATCCAGAATGCTCTGGATCTAATCTGACAGATGTACCAATATAGAGGAAAGCCACAGAAGCCAGGATTTCCTCAGCTGAACAAGACCAACACTCTTTACAGGCCATCTGGTAGCACTATCTATTCCTGTGGCACTGGAGCTTAATAGAGCTGTCCATGTGTTATCTCAGGTCTCAGAGCCACTCTTCGTAAACAAGAATTAGGTTCTGCAAGCACATAAATGATACTTAAATGCGTGGGAAGACGGTCTCCAGAGTCAGGGTACTCCCCGTCTTTGACTCTTCCGAAAGGACTAAAACAAACAACTGCCACATAGCTGGGATTTTCAGATTGTCTCCATTAACATCAGGAACACTTCACCCTCACCAGTGCTTCCTGCATTCACAAATGAAAAAGGAAAGGAAGGAAATACTGGAACTATTAAAATAGTTGTCCATCCTTCCAAGGACATATGCAATCTATCAATTTAGGGAAGAAGACAGGACACTATTCTAAACCAACCCAGTTTTCGAAAAAAGATCCAAAATTTTCTCCTACAACTTCGTCATTTTCAGCAGTTACCAGTGTGTTCTGTCCATATAAGAAATCCTCATGAAACCAACGAGAAAAGTACAGCTCCTACCTGCATCAGTAGATAAAATTTCTATCAAAATAAAACCAAACATCCAAAACAGTGCTGAGAGCTTAACAAAATATTTTCTATTGGGTAGCTTTCAAGCAAAGGTATCTCCACTATTCCAGGGGTAAGATTTTCTGCGTGTACATCTATAAAGCTGATGGGGAAGATTAAAAGAGCAAGCCTGACATCCAATTTTTCCATTTATAAGAGGACAACTTTTTACTAGACCTAATGAGACAAACTTTTCTGATAAACACACAGACGGCAATACCATCCAACACACCTGTCCTCATACTTTTTATTTCCCTTACATCTCTCTTCCGTCGATCATTTTGACTGTCCATCCCTGATACAAACTAGAACACAGTGAAGTTAATGTGCATGCTCTGCAGGCCAGATTTGGCTCGTAGGATGCCTACAGCCTGTCTCCCACCTCTTTCTACACAGAAGGAGGGGACGAGCTATCCGTGCAATATGTGTTATCCCAATAGCAGAGACGTAAAGGTAGCACAGAAGAAACGGTGGGTACTTTAGAACCCCACTGCTATGTGCAGGTGGGAGAGACGAGTTGAAACTAGAAATGAAGACAGTTGCTGCATGTATGTGTGCATGATGCTGGGTAGCTGGGTATCCAGACCAGAAGCCAGCCCCAGCCACCAGACAGACTGGACTATGAGCTTTGGGCTTTCCTAGTTTCAGCCTACGCACCTCCTGATCTGCAACAGCACAGCACAGCCAGCTTGCTAAGACCACCTGTCAATTTTTTCCAGCCCACAGCAAGCAGACTGTGGACTACAACGCCGGCACCATTTCACAGTGGGTACAAACCTTTTCTTTTTTCTGAGAGCATCCTGCCCATTCCAAATCTCTGCATCTACTCCCAGATCACCACACCAGATGACTATCGTTCCCTAGTGTTACATAAAGCAGATCACCTTCGCATAGAAATATATATAACTATTCACAACGTGGACACCGGATGCTGCTTTCAGACTTTAGCTCTCTGTGAGTAGTTTTGGTCTCTGCATAAAGATTACTCTCCTGATTTTCTACAGCTCCAACAGAAATCACAATAAGGAAGCATCCTGTGAGATCCAAGTCTTTCTCCTGGTAAGTGTTCTAAAAAGAACACAAGCTAGAGATGTTTTGCCTCACACTACAACATTTTGATGTCCTCTACATCTACTCTTGAAAACCACGATCTCATGGACTGTGCAGGAAATTCTCAGAGAGGTACTCAAGACTGGTGCAACTTTACAGCTATGACACTATGTAGATACAAAGACCTACTCAGGAGTTGCTAGGAAATCTGCTTCTTCGATCCACAAATAAAATGCACTGCGCTCTCCAAAGAAGAGGCAGCATGCGCTAAGCTGCTCTTCGTCAGAGCCTACGGACAAGTTTCAACAGGTTAAGTACCAACAAAAGCAATCAATGCATTGTATAACTAATTTAGTTTCAAGCTATCCCAACAACAGTAAGAACAGTCACAGAAATAAATATACATATCAGACTGATAATTAGCTGCAAGAAGTGCATAAAACATCCATGTAACTGGCTATATGGATGACAAGCCAGGCTCAAAGACCTCATACTTTGAGTTGCTATGTTAAACAATCACCAACAGATGTAGCTGTCTAACTAGCAACATACAAACACTGCTTTACTTGCCACGAATAAGTGACAGAAGTTTCCAATCAAGTCAGTAGTTGGACAAGTGGAGCATCCCTGGCTCAGCAAAGAGGCAGACAGTACAAGAGCAACAAACAGAGACTAAGGTCACCCTTGTACTTAAGAAAAGCATTTTTCAGGAATAACATTAATCTCTTTCAGTAGACATTTGTATACTGTAATAAAGCTCTTGTGGAATGCATATACTAGCTATCTCAGTAAGTCCTGGGATATTAAGCAAGAATATTTAGTGTACATATGTGCATGTATGTATACAGAATATATATCTGTACACATATATGTGCATAGACACACATATGTAAATAAATATAAAACCATACATTCCACTAAGAGACCACAAGGCTCTTTAAGAAACGGTGTGTGGATTTCCAGTGTTTGCGATTTTTTATCAGTACCCGACTACTACTTTAAGGCAACCCTGCTACATTTCGATTCTTTTTATCTGTAATACAACAGTATTTTGGAATACTAGATCTGGTCATAGATTAATGTTCCCTGTTTTGAGGTCTGCACAGAAATAGTTCTCTACACACAACAGCTTACTTGTGTCACATCCACAAATGCAATCTATAGGTGTTCACCCCATGCATTGCACAATATAACCAAGAGGCAATAGCTTTTACAATTTCTTCACAAAACTAAAGACAGGTACTGGACATTGAAAGCAGAAAAGACCAAAGTAACTTGTGGCAAGTTTCAAAGAATATTAATATTAAAGCTAAACAAATAAGAAAGTTCCACACCCACCTTAACATTCTCTGATTTCAACTCAAAATCCGTGTAAAGTCCTTTCATAAAACCTGTCACTCTAATTACCTTCAAAACAGAAGAAAAGGAGTACATTAAGAACACTTAAAGGCCTCTATTCAATAAAGCTTGTGTGGCAACAGGAAATATATCAGCCTTATTTGCTTTCAGAGATGATACCTCATTCAGAACTATTTCTAGAGCAGGTGTGGAGGTCTGCTGTGTCTCTGAACATGCTCTGGAACAATGACACTTAATCCTTGCTTATGGCTCAGGCCTCCCTTCCATCTTTAACCTTGATGGTTGGCGAATCCAGGATATTCACAGTGTAAACACCAGCACACGCATTTTAAATGCAGCTCTGCATTATTCCCTTATTGACTTCTTTACATGTGATTATATGGCAAAGCAGCAGGTCAGTGAATACAAAAATTATGACTGGTTTTGGGTTTGTTTATTTTTTTAAAACGGAAGGTGGGAAAACAGCCTACTAGCAGAGTTCACGAACGATCAAATGCACAGAAGACTGAGGAAAGACGTCTCCACCAGACGTGGCAACCACCACCAGCCACCTTAAAAACGCTGGTTTACTCGCTACCCTAAACCCTCCGAGATTTGCTGGCTACTCGGAGCGCAACCCCTGCAGCAGTGACCTGCGTGCGCCACCCAACCCTGCGCAGGCCCCGGAGCTCCGGGAGGGTAACGGGGTGCCCCCTCCCGGACGAGGGAGCGCTCAGGGCCCCGGGCGTCCCCCGGCGGAGGCTCCCGGCGGAGGCCCCCCGCGCCCGGGCGACCCCCTCTCCCTCACCCCGCGGCAGCCACACCCCCGCCCTCCAGGGGGCGCCGGAGCCCGCAGGGAGGCCCTGTTGCCTAGCAACAGCGGAGCGGGCCCGCAGGCCGGTTCCCGGCCCACCTCGGAGATCACGTCGTGCAGGTAGCGGAAGGGCGGCTTACTCAGCAGCCGGTCCGTCAGCGGCGGCTTACGGATCACTCGGCCCAAGGACTCTTGCGTTCGCCGCACCACCGCCTCGTTCATAGCGGCAGCGGCGGGACCTGCCGCCGCCGCCGCCGCCGGCGACTGCGAGCATTCCCGGCCTGCCCCGCGGCGCAGGGCGCCCCACTGCGCAAGCGCAGAGCCGGGATAGGCGGTTGCTAGGGACTGGGCGGCACTAGCAACCGGCCCGGCCGCCCGCTTAGGCCCTGCCCGCCCCCGCCCTGGGCCCTGGGGCGGAGACCCTGGAATCGGCCCCGAAACCACTTGTCCCACGCAACTAGCCACGCCCCAACGCCTTGTGTGAGTAATCGGCAGATAAACAGTGCTCGGAAAAGTCAGTTGTATCTTTTGGCTTGGTTTTTTTTAAACTTTTCTTGAAATAAAGGAGTACAAAGTAAGGGGGATGTATGGGGGAGAAGGAGCCAGCGTCAGGATTGTCCGCTCCTGCGTCACGCTCCCTAGCAAAGCCAGGCCACGGCCACTAAAGAACAGCACAGGACCCCCAGGGACCCTGCCCTCCTGCAGGCCCATTCCCACCAGCCAGCGTACTACACCCTCCCTGCGCTCCACTTCATCCTCACCCATCGCGGCCCTCATGTTCACACAAAAACCTGGCTGTGCCCTCGCCTCCACATCACCAGCTTTGGGAACCTGAGAAAGAAAACACTGCTTCTCTGCTCAGCCAGTCGCGCCCATGAATGTTTGAAAGCTGAACCTCGACACGGCTGCATGGGAGCTGTGCTGCCACGCTTGAACTTGCATCTCCAGCTTGCTTGCCTTGCTGAACAACTTTGGAAGAACAAATCAGATTTGGGAACAAAAAGAGACACCTTACTATATGAGCTGACACAGGACACAGGAACAACCACAAAACCATGGACGAAAGGGAAAGAACAAATTTAATCTCGATACCTTGCCAACTGAGGGTTGTCTGAAGCAGCACCTGGGCAGAGGCATGCAAGCAGGGGATGCAAACACTGTGGAGNAGCTGTGCTGCCACGCTTGAACTTGCATCTCCAGCTTGCTTGCCTTGCTGAACAACTTTGGAAGAACAAATCAGATTTGGGAACAAAAAGAGACACCTTACTATATGAGCTGACACAGGACACAGGAACAACCACAAAACCATGGACGAAAGGGAAAGAACAAATTTAATCTCGATACCTTGCCAACTGAGGGTTGTCTGAAGCAGCACCTGGGCAGAGGCATGCAAGCAGGGGATGCAAACACTGTGGAGCAAGACAGTTCTTGATAGCTAGAGAGTCCTTGTTAGCGAGAGAGAAAGTTTGAACCCGCTGTGCTCACCGGGATTCAAGCAGGCATAGTTTTCCACTGTGCTTTGATCTTCTCCGACAGCAGGGCAGGAATCTCAGGCATGTTCAGTAAGGTGCCTCTGAGTCCATCACAGGCCTGTTACCTAACTGCCGATGTTGTAGTTGTCAAGCATATAAGACTACACAACGATTACTGTGATACACGTCTTTTCCGACGCCCCAGATGCAGATCAGTTGAGTGTATTTACAATCATGGAATCATAGAATCATAGAATGGTTAGAGTTGGAAGGGACCTTAAAGATCACCAAGGTCCAACCCCCTGCCATGGGCAGGGACACCTCTGACTACAGCAGGTTGCTCAAAGCCCCATCCAGCCTGGCCTTAAACACTTCCAGGGATGGGGCATCCACAACTTCCCTGGGTAACCTGTTCCAGTGCCTCACCACCCTCACAGTAAAGAACTTCTTCCTAATATCTAATCTAAATCTCCCCTCTTCCAATTTAAAACCATTACCCCTTGTCCTAGCACTAGACTTCCTGACAAAGAGTCCCTCTCCAGCTCTCCTGTAGGCTCCCTTCAGATACTGAAAGGCTGCTCTCAGGTCTCCCCGGAGCCTTCTCTTCTCCAGGCTGAACAGCCCCAGCTCTCTCAGCCTGTCCTCACAGGAGAGGTGCTCCATCCCTCTAATCATCTTCGTGGCCCTTCGCTGGACCTGTTCCAACAGTTCCATGTCCTTTCT
>VZSF01007904.1:0-22945 GCA_013398295.1 Chionis minor | reverse complement strand
GCCATCCAGCCAGTTCCTGATCCACCGAGTGGTCCATTCATCGAACCCGTGACTCTCCAATTTGGAGACCAGGATGTCATGCGGGACGGTGTCAAATGCTTTGCTTAAGTCCAGGTAGATGACGTCCGTTGCTCTGCCTTTGTCCACCAAGTTCATGGCAGTATCGTAGAAGGCCATCAGGTTTGTCAGGCAGGATTTGCCCTTGGTGAAGCCATGTTGGCTGTCTCCAATCACCTCCTTATTTTCCATGTGCCTTAGCAGAGATTCCAGGAGGATCTGCTCCATGATCTTGCCAGGCACAGAGGTGAGACTGACTGGCCTATAGTTTCCTGGGTCCTCTTTTTTTCCTTTCTCGAATATCGGGGTTATGTTCCCCTTTTTCCAATCCACAGGAATTTCACCAGGCTGCCACGATTTCTCAAATATGATGAAAATCCTCCTTGCCAATCTTCCGTTACTTTCCCACAGTTACCAAATCACATTTATCTGGTATTAGTTCAGGCAGGGAAAGAGTTTGTTTTTTCAGCAGAGGAAGAGAAGCGGACAGCTTTCACGCTGACAGGGTAATTATACCTGGGCTCCTGAGGGCAGGTGATTGCAGGGAAGCAATTTCTGTCTTCTCCCAGCGCAGCACACTGGTGGGTTAATGAGGTTCCCCGGCAGGCTGTGACTACAGGATCTGGTGAGCCTGGGAAGAAGAGGAGGTGTTGACAGCTTCTACATCTAAGGGCATCAGAAGAAGTCTCAGAGGAAGCAAAACAACTGGGAAGAAGCTGCTCTGGGGAAGAGGGTTGTTTATTTTGGAATCTTGTGGTTTATCTGGATTTCTGCCACCAGCTCTCCATGAAGCGTCTGAGATGCCTGAGAAGGAATCTCGGGGGGTTTGTTAAATTTGGCCTTTGGCATGCTTCTTTTGCTGAAGAGGTAGTACCCTGAGGAAGCAACAGCTCAATTTAACTGAAGAACCAAAAACTAGCAACCCACAAAGTCTCCATGAATCCCTGTGGACCTAAAGGGAGGCATTGGAATTGAAAGAATTACCCTAAGACCATAAAACCTATATCTTTAAGTTTAGACTGGAGACCTAGTCTTTTTGAAGAGCTTGGACTAGAATTGTTCACAGACGTTGGGCAAGCTGAGACCAATCCTCCTGAAGATGTTAGCAGGAAATTCAGCTGACAACACAGCATCAACAAGAGACAAAGCAGTGTACCAAATGGATCGAGAGAAGATTCACAGATCTCTGACATGTGCCAAAAGCCATCCTAACACCAAAAGGCTGGTAGAGAAACTTGCTGTTTTGAGCCATTCAACACCATCACAAGGAGGATTAGATGTTAACGCACGCTGCCTTTTCCTCTAGGGTTTGCCTCCTCCCATGGCAAGGGACTGTGACCTTTCCAGCCACTAGTTTGACTTAACACAGCGCAACTTCTTCGCAGAAATAGGCTGGAATGCAGCAAGACAGCACCATGATACATATCGCTGGCCAAATATTCAGCAGCAGGAATGTAAAGCTGCTTACCTCTGTTTCTTTTTACGTACCACAAACAGCAGGATGCTATCTCCAGTCTCAGATAACCTTATGAACTCAGTAGCTTCAGTGCATGCTTGTATATATACAGTTTCTAACCCCTATCAGCTGAGATACCAAATGCTGCTGTAAATATAGATGCAGCTTGATAACAGAAAGCACCTCCTGTCTGTCTCAAAGACGCATCTAGTTCAGACCTGAGGATACCGGTATCAAGACATCAGTAACGTGGAACAAGATTTTTATTGCTGACTACGATAAATATTAGCAGGTTTTCATGCTTCACCGGGTTTCTCAGTTTTAGGACTTTTAAAAAAGGTAACAGGACACCAAACAGTTTGTAATTGTGCAGAATTCTAAACCAAGTGGGAATTTCTCCAATGATCTCCATGGCATAGGATTTGGAAAGTTTAATTTAAAATCACTTCCTCAGTCAGGAACTCCTTACCTTTACATCAAGAACAGCAACCAAACCGAGTCCACAGAAAGAGCCCAAGACGTGGAACAATGGCATTTGCTTGGGAGACAGCCTTCCACACTCAGCGTGTTCTTGAACTCTCCAGTCCCCTCTCCTCTTTTAAGCGGGTGTGAGTCTATTTGCCTTTTAAGTTCCTAACACCCCTTAAAAGCCATGTCTTGCTTTTTCTGCTAATCAGCGTGGAATTTGGAATTTTGTCCAACAATCCCACATGTTTCAGATTACTATCAACTGTCAAAATTATTCGCAGCCCATCAGGTAAACCTAACAAATGTATAGTTCAATTAACTGTGAAGAGAGTATGGTTTTGAAGGTCAGCAGGAGACTGGTGAAACAGAAACTACTGCCGGGCTGTACATGTTTGCTTCTAGATATTTTGAAGTAGTTGCATTTGGATGCTGCACACACCTCAAATACTTGGTTGGCAGGTTCTGCAAGATGCCTTCAAAAGTGTAGATTTAAAACAGTTTATAGCTGCCATAGTTCTGTTGAAGTCCATACTGTCTGCATCTCTAGATACACTTTATTCTGTGAAGGATCCCTCTCCTATCCTATTGCCACCAACTCCAGAACTGATACCATCTTGCCACACAACATCTCCACATGAAAAGTGTGGTCACCAAAGCTACAAAACTACAAGGAGTGCGTGCTGCACTCCCTGAGAGCAGCTTATATTCTTCTACAAGATGGCCTATTTACATGTATTTACTCTTTACCATAAATATGGTCTCTGGATTCCAAAGTTATTAATAAAATTGATATCCAGTCTAAAATCCTGAGCTAGGTTCTCCTCCTGACAATGAGAAAAGTTTGCTTACCAGAAAAGCCATGAGGGCTCATCTGTACACCCTCTTAAGCTGGGAACAGTCATGCTCCACCAGCAGCTCAGGTTTGTTTGACAAATAAACTCATACAAATGAATCCACATTCTGTGCTACAGTGGCAAATTTTTAACCTCAACATGGAAAACTAAGGGTTGTGGACTGTTTCTCTCTCTTCCCTGCTGCCTTAATAGCACATCTCCACTGCAGTAGAAAACTAACCATTTTCACTTGGTATGGACGTACCAGAGACACTTAGGTGCGCCATGACGCCATGTGAATGTTTCAGAATCCAGGCTCCAAGGATGGGACTTCACAGTGAGCAGAGTTCCCACCTGGGACCACTTACATAGTCCCAGTGTGTGCACAGTTCCCTTGTCCTAAAAGGTAATTGCACAAGCCCAACAACTGCAATATGGAAACCAGTGAGATTTTCCATGTATTGTGTGTCATTATTTAGCTGTCCTCCCACCAGTAAACCATGAGAAATTGGTGACTACAACTCTGGGGCTAATGATTTCTTATTTTCACTTACTAAAAAATTCTAATTGCAAGAAAAGTCAATGACAGGGAACTTATAATGTTTGGAAAGGAGACGGAAGCTGGCATTTGACAGCGAGGGTGTTCCCCACCCCCAAGTGGGTGTCCCTCACCTCCCCAAGGGTGTTCTAATCCTAATGGGATTAGAAAACCAGCACTTGCAATAAGAAAAAACAGTTTATTCTCTGAAACTTCAGAGTTGCACATTGCAAAATTCAGGTTCAGCTGCCAATTGCTTGAACCGACTCCTCTCCTTTCCCCTGTGTGCTGGATAGAGATCTCCAGAGCACATTTGCTTTTCTCCAAGGCAGCTGAGCTCCATCTCACCAGTGCAACGTACTGACAGATGCTAGTGACTGCTTGGTTCCAATCTGGTACTGCAACGCAGTGGGCAGACATTTTAAAGTGCTCTGCACCTCTTTTGAAACAGACTTCACACTTCAAAACACACTTCACTTCAAAAATCTGAACCACATCCAACAAGATAAAATCTGTGGCAGAGGGAAATTCTTTCTACCAGCCTGCCTGGTGACAAGCAATACACAGTCGTAGGCGCCTTCTAACTAAATCTTTTTAGTTTTCTGAATACAGGATGAACCTCAGCAAACTTTTTTTTTTTCTGCCAGCTGAGGTCCTGGCCTCTTACATACCTCTTTTGGGGCCTGGCGTGGCCCCTGGGATTTGCTTCCTTTCCTGGCTGCTTACCATAAGGTGCATCTATAGGACTTCCAGCTCTGCAGAGGCTCTGTTGCCCTACCTCTGCCATCCAGCAACAACCTAGCTCACCAGACATCTCCCAGAGCTACAGATGCAGCTCACTGGCTGATCTTGCCTGCATCAGCATGAAGCAGGTTTGCTGTGGCCTTCCCGTCCTCAAGGTGACAAAAAGATGCTGTGTCTCAGAAACACTGCACTGTGGAAAGCAAGGGAGAAAGGAGGTGAATTGCCTTTGTGAGCTATTTTTTCAGATACCAAAGCAATCAATTGATAAAACACACCTTAAATACATTTTGAGTGGAGATAATGACTAGAAAGAGCTGTATGATTCCCTAGATAGATACTTCTTGATGGTTTTGATCATTTCAGTACAGATTCTTTTTAAAAATATTTTGTTTTCCTTTACCTGCTTAAGATACGTAATGGAGGGACTGTTCAGGGATCTAGCATAAATTTGGGGTGGCCAAGTGTGTTTGATATATTGGATAAGACCCAAACCACAGTAAGCAGCCTGGAAGCTGCGATGTGTTTACTCTAAGGAGTGTTAAAGGAAAAGCTTGTTTGCTTTATTCTGTTAAAATTTTTTCACAGAAAAAGTATTTTGCAATTAATGGGTGAGTGTTGCACAATCAGATTTATTTCATTAGGAGAAACAGTTCCCTCTGGGTGTATTGAAGGAACGTAATATATCATGCCTACAGTTTTGGTGTGGATCTATTCTACCTGTCATTGTCATTTCTTNATTAATTATTAATTATTTTATTATTAAATATTGTATATAATATTTATATTATATATATTATAGTTTACAGGAGGGTGCTAAACCTCTTTTAAGAGCAGTGTGTTCTGCACCACTCTGGACGTGAAGGGTGTCAAGAAAAGTGTATGCATCCTCCCTGTATCTCTCAGTTTGACTCCAGCAGACTTCACTCTATCTGGAGATCCACAGTCCATGCCCAAGGAACTAGGTGTGTCTAGCATAAACTCTGCATGAATGCTTTTGGTACTAAATCAATATACTTCAATTAAATGCATGTCTTTGACCTGACTGAAGAAAGCTTTTGTGAAAAGGTTGTTCTGCACCTCAGCAGGAGAGGGATATCCTGGAATTTCAGCTGACGTCCATACCCAGCTATTGTGCAAATACAGAGTTATAAAGAGACCTTGCCTTACCTGGGCTAGTGGGGAGAGGCTGTAGGAAGGACACCCCTCTCAAGGCATCAGCAGGAGCTGCCAGGTGAGAGACTAGTTCCAGGTAAACTGGTCTTTATGAGACTGTCTTGTCTCTGAGGACGACCAGGCATTTATTTTCTACAAGGGTACCTGCTCCTTGCTGGCAGGCTTTTGCTAGATGTGATTGCTGGTTATTACACCGCTGAACTGTACCTAAGTGAGGAGGACTGCTTTACAAAACAACTGCCATGCACAGAGATCTCAGGTAATGAAAGGGGCTGCTGACAAGACAGAAGGTACTTGGCTGCCCCGTGGCTATTTCAGCCTGCAATTTTCCAAGTCACCCACCAGGCTCCTATTGCGTTCAGGCCTTCAGATAGAGATGACTTGATCTGTATCGCTTCTCTGCCACCTTATCTCCCACCAAACCTAACTGAAGCTCTGGCTGATCCATGCTTGGCTGAAAATATAGACCAATTCATAGCTGATTGAGCAGCTTATCTCTGCATCTCAATGAGCAGTAGGAAACATGCGAATAAGCGTTGGAATTCAGCTGCAAGGCAAGCTGTGGAGGTAAGTGCAGACAGATAGAACTGTTTTTTCTTGATGAGATCAGCCAGGCAGACAAACTCTCAGAGTCACTCCAGAGGCTCACCAAGCTTCCGCTCAAGAGTCAACCTTGAAGTCAGCCCACTTTTAACAGCAAAATTAATGTTTCATGGGCTTCTCTTTTCTTTGCTTGAAGGTTTGGGTATTTGTCAAGTTCTGCCTGCCTGAGTTGATCCTCCCTCTCAGTTGTTGCCAGCCAGAAGCATGCACACCTTTCCATTCCTGTTCCCTCCTTCTCTTCAATGGCGTAACAGTGGCTGCACAGAAGAAGATCCAGAAGCTCCCTGATGAAGAGGAGGAAAGCCCTGCTCAGACCCTTCAAGACTCTCTCTCAAGGTCTGTGACTGTGATGCTTGAGGCAGTCCTGGGGCACCCTTATTTCCCTCTGTCACAGTGGCCACTGTGCACCTCCACCCATATATCCAGTCACGGGAGTAATCAGGACAGCATTTTTATATGTAGTCCCCATTTAATTCATGTTGCTCCAAGAGCTCTTACTCTTTTGACCACTGAAGCTGTAGAAATAACTGAGACTTTCATAAGAAATGGCTTAACTGGAAAAAAAAATATTGTTTAGCAATTGGAGCTAAAGTCGGGCATCCTAAAACACTACCATCTTTTTAAAAACGGAACCATGACAGTCTTATTCCACTAGTGGAAATGAACAGTATGTCACTGCTATTGACAGCTAACATATATCCTTTAAGGGTCTGGTCCTGCCTATGTGACACCATGCCACAACATCTGAATGCAAGCCTCTTGCTCCGAGCCTGTCCTCAGATAAATGACAAACTCTGTCCAAAGGCCTATCGCTGACTGTGACCAACAACTGTACAAAAGGCAAACTTACCATCAAGCTGCTGTGTACAAAGGGGACAATCGGCAATAATCTTGTGCCACCATACAAGGCTTGCATGTAGAGGATCTACTCATGATGGGTTTCAGAAGCAGACTTCCTTAATTAACGTACAGCTGGCGAGACCCTGGTGGTTCCAGATGTACCTTTCCAGCCATAAAAAGGCTAAACAACACCATTTAAAAAGGCTTTTATCATCATAAAATTATTCACCACCGCCCCACTTCACAAAGCCAGAGTTGCTAATATCTTGTACCTTTTTTCTCCCCCTCAGGATCCTGCTATGACAGTTCGAGCTGATCTAACTGGCAAATATGGGAACAGGATGTACACTTATGAACCAGAAGATATTTTGACCTGAGTGAAATGGGCATTTTACTGATCTCTTTTTAGCCACCTTAAGTTTATACCAAAAAAATGTGGTTGAAGGAAGAGGCTATAAGAGAATCTTGAGAAATGCTGTATCTATTTCTGCAGTGAAATCCCCTTAAAGACCCTTAAAAACACAAATTAATTAAATTTAGTGTACATGACTTCCAGGAAAAAACACTGCTGAATATTTAAGAACTGTGCAGTAAAATATGGGGAGAGTTGTCCTCGATGTCTGAACCCTACTGGTGGAGTTTCCAAATGCTGTTTAAGTTTGGCCCCAAAACTCCACCTGTTTTGGTTCAAGGCTTTGCAGACTTGACTGCACTGCTGCTCTGCTTCATAACCCAAACCGCATAAGCTCTTTCAATACTTCTCACCCTACAGGTAACCAAAGTTTAAAAATTCATAATCTGCAAGAACTGCGATTAATTCCTAAGGGTTTGTGTCTCTGCACTCCCCTCTCCTGGCTGCCCACTGTAATAACACTTAGAGAACTGTATGTTTCTAAGGGCTCGATCACACGAGCAAGATCATAAGGTCTCAGATTGTAGCAAGTTGGGATGAGTCAGATTCAAAAGCTGTGGATAAAAAGGGACACCTGCAGAATGCAGAAAAGAGGATCTGTACCATCCACAAACTCCATCAGATGAACTGCTCTAACTGCACTCTGTTGCTGGACCAGATTAAAACACAGCATTATATACACTTCTGCGACCAACAGGACTTAACAAAATCAGACAGTAAAGGGGGGGGGGCGGGCAGGGGGAGAATTCTTCTCACAAATCCATGGCTTACTATTTTCTAGAAGCTAATTGCAGTCAAAACCTGTTGCTGAGACAAAATAACTAGTCAAAACTACTCATTACAATTGGGAAAAAAATTTAAAGACCTTTTAGAAGTCTAGCAATCCAGACTGACTTTAATTTCTGACCTTAAGCTGTGTAGATCAGAGAATCACCTATGTTGGAAGAGACCAACGAGTTGGTCATCGAGTCCAACCGTAAACCTAACACTGCCAAAACCACCCCTAAACCGTGTCCCTCAGCACCACATCTACCTGTCTTTTAAATACCTCCAGGGATGGTGACTCCACCACTTCCCTGGGCTGCCGGTTCCAATGCCTGACAACCTTTTCTGTGAAGGAAGTGCAGGAAACTTTCCTGTCATCTTTAGTACCTCCACGCTTACTCTGCAGTGATTGAAAACATGAGACAAGTGAAGCTGTTTCTGCAGACAGAGCTCTGAGCAAGGGGCAGCACCAATGCACACACACACAGACTGAGACAGCAGCCCTGGGAGTGCCGAGAGACACAGCACAGCACATGCGTGCCATCCTTGCATCTTTTCCTCACAGATCTTTTGCAGATAAGCCAGTCATGAGAACTTGGTGCACCCCATGGCGCAACAGATACCCAGAATGAGGCACTGCTCACTGATTTTTGAGTAGCACTTTGTCTTCATGAGTTTACGATTACCATTAACAGAGAAGAATTCTCTTTGCTAGTACAAACTCTCCTTTACTCCAATTATCATCACTCTGAAAAAGATGCTTAGATTATAAATACATTTCCTAAGTTTGTCTTGTGTGTGCCTAGCTACCTTGTACTTTGTTGTAGTGAGTTTTACACAGCAAAAATTGTTTTCCCCCAAAGTCTTTTTAGTTTGAAAGCCTTTTAGTATAGTAAGAAAGAAAAGCATGCAGCTATAGTCTTTATTAAGATAGGGTTTGTATTTTTATTGCTTTGTGAATGGCCATGCTCACTAATGTGAATGAATTTCAGAAAATCATTTTATTATTATTTGTTAAAACTTTCAGTATATAATTCAAACAACAACAATAAAGGATCAGCCCCTTTCCTTTCCAAATATCTTTCCTTGTTCTCCACATTATGTGCACCACCGTAATAAAAAAAAAAAATGATACTCTGCAGAACTGAGCAAGTCCCTCTCACCACAACCTGGCTGTTAACCAAGCGCATTCAGCCTCCAGCCATGCACACTGAGTCTATGATATGAAAATGAAGGACTTGTAAATTACTGCAAGTAAATTCTGACTGGAGAACCTTTAATGGTCCTGTACACCACCCCAAAGGAAGATACACTTCCTTTGGTACATGATAGCTACGGCTGTATTCTTTCGGTAGTAAGTTTATTAGACAAGTTAAACATTTATTAAGGAACCCAACAGCTGTCAGTTTAACAGTAACTATGGTGGCGGTACCTATTGCCAATCCAAAAGAAAACCCCAAACCCCATCACAGCCTGGCCCTGTCATGAGCATCCAATGCGAACAAAAAAAAACCAAACCCCACACTAGCCAACAAATACCTGTCTCTCTACGAGTGAAATGGCTGGTGGGCGGGAGGAGGGTTTAACTTCTTTAGGCATTAAGAACACTTATTGAGTGTTCTTCTTCATTAAGAACTCACTGGAATGAGTTATGAGGAAAAGAGAAAGAAAAGCACAATTTTCTCATAATATGATTCCCAGAGGTGAACATCTGCTTTTTTACAGGGACTGCACCAGGAGCGGACACAAAAGATAACCATTCCTTGGCAATCCGTGTTTCTTAGCTCTATGCAGAGCCACAGTCCACGATTTGTGCTAGTTCCCTTGAAATATAGACCTGATTAATATATCTGTGCACAAACTGGGAGTTAAAATGAGCAGTTGATACTGTTACAGTTGATACATGGTACAGTTGATACTGTACCATGCTTTCCGAGTAAGAGGAAAAACACAAGCTAAAAATCACTTTAACTTGCATCAAAATCCTATTCCTGCAAATGAAAACAGGTGCAACCTGTTGTTATTCCTGCAAATGAACACAGTGCAACCACAGTTGCATTGGGGCAACTTCTTGCACAGAGATCGGAATGCTGTCTAGAAAAAGATTTAGAAATTAAAGCTTAATGAAGGTTGTGCCCCATCCAATCAATGTGTATCAGTGAGACATGCACAAACAAATCAAACAGCCATAGAGAAATGACTTTTTATTTCGTGAAGAACACTTGAAAAATAAAGATGAAAGCTTTTCCAGGCTTTGGAATATAACCATCATAAACTGTGGAATCACAAAGACTCCATTTTAAAAAGGTGTTCCCTCTTCCCACCCCCATTTTTAATGAACTCTCCCATTGTGGAATGACCCACAGTAGTTTTAAGAAAAAAATATGCACTTTGAGCCAACATTAGAAATAATCCAAGACTGGTTCAGTGCATGCGCTGCTACATTACACTTTAACAAAGGCACATACTCAAATCCCCACGTCAGTACGTGGAATCCATATTTATATTTCTCAAAACGTTGTGTTTTCAAGAATAGACAAGAGTTATTAAAGGTAGGCAGGAAGGTTGAGCTAAGCACAGCTGTCCAGCAAGGAACTGGAGGAATCAGAGAGACAGCAAAGTAAGTGCAATGCAATGGAACAATCTGCAAACACAAACCTTTTGTGCTTACCTTAGTAATCAGTATGTGTGATAATTTCTGTAAACCCTGGCTCGCAAGAACACATGTTGATACGGAAGAAGGCGATGCAAAGTAAGACGGGGAAAGCAACTGGCTGCCCTCACCTCAGTGGATAGAAAAATCTATCCATAAACCTACGATTTCAAAATTCAATTAAAGACTACCTACAACCAAACCAGTGGGGAAATTTAAATATCCCCTTCTTGAATTAATTTGCCTAAGAAAGCACAGAAGCACCTGCTCAACTTTAAAGATGTGCAAAGAAATAAATACTAATCATATGTTTCAAGGTGCTTTTGACTTTTTTTTTTCCTGATAACTAAGAGTGTCAGTTTTTGTCTCGAAGCTGTCTGAAATAACAGAATATTCTAAAAAAGGTTAAATGAGAGATTTTCTCATATTAGGCAAAATTTTAGGTGTCTGTTGTACTGGCATCTTCTACTACAAAATCTTCTACACATACATGAAACAAGTTAAACGTTTACAATAGTCCCCAGAAGCGATTGGTATTTTGTCCTCTCATTATGACAGTTTTAATTAAGGATACTTCAGGCTATGTTCAAAAGCTATTTTTGAACAATTGCTTTGCTCATTTCAGAACAGGTTTCCCAACATTCCTGTAGTTCAACAAGGCTCTGCAGTGTGTTTGATAGCAGACATCACTTGATACAGCAATCCATTTCCACAGGTTCCCAGACACAAAAGACAAACACATTAGATGCCACTAGCATGTCACTGCTGCACGGAAGTGCTTGTGTGTTACCTTGCACCATTCCATTTTCACTTTATCATTCAAAACATGTTTGAATGAATACGAGTACTGAAAATAAATACAAGCCTTTTTCCTGAGTACAATAAAACCCACTTCAGACCAAACATCAGCTCTGCCAATTTTTTCCATCCCTTTTGTTTGTTAATGAAGCTTAAGGACAACAAAAAAGCCCTAGAAACTTTAAAATATAAAAGTTACCACACTGTTGTTCAATATCACAAAAAGTCTTCAGGTTTTAGAGCCTGACAAATTCTGAACTTGCCTTCTTTTGAGCCAATTTAGTACACTTTGTCCAGAGATTTCCATGTTTCTTTCTTTCCTGAAATCTGACTCAAGCTACTACAGACTTAGGTTTTTATAGAGACAAAAGCAAATTCTAATATCACTAGTAACTTCAGTGATCAGAGATAGAAAAATATTTCTAAAAAGTTATCTTTATAACTACATTAAAAACCGCAGCAAACTCTGTAGTGATGGTGCAAGACATCAGCATCTGACCAACCAAAAAGAAAAAAAAAAACATTTAGGGTGATTACAAAACAGTCACCAAAACGTTATACAATATATTAATCCATTTTCTTATAAAGTGCATTTACCTAGCCTGAGAGTAAGTACCACATTGATAAGGGGATGCTGAAGCACTTCCCCAAGAGAAATTAGAAGAAAATCAGAGTTATCCTGAATCCTATATCCAGTTTGTCTGTGATTCCTGAAGACAGTTTGGGGCAGACCCTCTTGCTGGTCCAGTTGAGGTACTCCATTCCAATTGAGTACATTGGTAGCATGGTCTGATCAGCAAATCATATCCTGGTGCTATCTGAAAACTCCCACATTTATAGAAAGAGCCACTTCTGGTTTACGGTGCTTAATACTCAGCTTCTCCTCAGACAAAACATGGTCCTGTAAGGGTTTGGCTTGCTGAGTACTAAAAAAAAAAAAAATGCCTAATATTAGTGTTGAGTCTTAGCACCAGTAGAAGCGTGAGCCTGGACTGGAATCTGATTTCCACGTAGTTGTAAGAGTGACATTGCAAGCTCACACCTACAACCTGTGTAGGACCAGTGCTGCCAAGGGGTTAATTTTTAATCTCCAGAGGCCATGGCAAATTCTGCAGTGCGTTGCAAGAGAAAAAACTAAGGCTTGGTGTAGGAACATGGCACTTAAAGCCAGGAATTTGAATTACCTGAGCACTTCTTTCAGGACTACTGGAGTCGGGTGCTCTGACAGCACCCAGCTAGCACTGTCCCAAAAAAGTTATCCAGGTATCAAGCTAGTCTGAAAAGCAGCCAAGAACAGTTTGCATATTTCTAAAAAAAAAAAAAAAAAAGTGTAAATACTCAATACCTTTTCTTTTTTTCTAGTGCAAGCTGCCTTTGTTTGTCTTTTCCAACATCATCTCTCACTGTGCTGAAGTCCTTAGTCTCATCAAGGAGAAGATTCTGTTGTGAAAAATGATTTGAGTGTATTAGCTTATAATTTTCATGTACCAAAACTATTTCCCACGTTACTCAGGTCACATAATTAATTTTCACTGTGTTTCCTTAAACTAGTTTTATAGCAATTAACTTCAAGTTAACTAGGTGGCAAACACACAAAAAGTCAGAAATATTTTTTAGACTCCCTTCTAGTTTTTGCATTTAACGGTGAATTTGCCTTTTTCAGAGATTTCTCAGTCTAATGTACCAGGACATCAGACTTTTCACTTACTGGTTTAAAACCTAGTGAGTATGTCTCCTAAATAAGCCTTATTGCTAATTCAGACCTCAATATGCTGCTCTGTGATTCTTATTTAAATAATGAAATAGATTTGTAATAGTTCTTTGGAAAACATAATGGGTTTAAATTTACAGTATGGTTTTTAAAGGGCACTGTTCTTGGATTTTACTTGGAGTTGGGAAAAAAAAAAGTTAATAAGGATAAGAATAGAGATCCTGTTTCTTCTGGATGGTGGTCAAATGCAGAACAGAAACTGACTGTTTGCGCTGGCCAAGAGTGGCACAAGAATCTCTTAGGTATTGCCCTCTAATGCCCGTACCAAGATATAAAGGGAAAAGCATGAAGCTTCCATCAGGTTGATAACAAACAGGATAAAAAGAAAAAACACCAGTAGCAATAAATTTCTTACCCACACAATGTATTGTCCAGAGTCACGTACCAGTACTTGACATAGAGATGTAGCAAGATGCAGGAAAACCAGGAAAAAATTCTGATACTGTGAAGGATGCAATGCTAGAAACTAATCCTTGTGCAACAAGCCAAGTTAATTTACCTTCACCCCAATGATATCTCCATCTTTCAGGTGATAAGGCGCTGACTGTAAACTCTCCTGTTTTTTCTTCCGTTTCCTCTTTGAAATTTGCTGTGTCTGAATAAAATCAAAAGAGAAGATTTGTACGTGGCAGATTTTGGAAATCTGCTTAAATATCTTTGCTCAAGAAGTGCAGCACAAACCAACACATACTTCTCTCAAAACAACGGTTTGGTTCTGTCATATCAGATCTTACCCAGCTAGATATTGGCAGCCACTCAAATTTTTCAGGGAAGTATTTGGCTATTTCAATTTTATCTACAGGGAGACAATAGTGAGAAGCCACTCGTTGCCTCAATGCCCAGGTTGTGCACTCTTTAGAGATATCCCACACCAAATCTGTGGAGTCATAGTAGTCCCTCTCCCCCGGTATGCCCATCTGGACTCGAAGCAGCAGTTCATGGGGGCTGTCATCAGGAAGAGAAAAAAGACCGTTCTTGTGAGTCATGCTTTCAGAATCCAGAATTCCCACTTTTCACTCCCTCCTGCCCTCTCTCATTTTTGTTCGTGGAAAACAAAAAATAACCTCCAAAGTCTCACATACCATCATCTGAAATCCTGACAGAGAGTATTTAATTTAAAGCTACTCAATGAAGTCTCATCTTAAATGCACTGGAAGAAATAAGTATCTTGAGATCTTACCCCAGATGCTCTTCTTTTTGCAAAGCTTCTATACAGATTTCCACTTGGGCACCCAGCTTATAGTCACTGAAAACAAAACAGAGATTATAGACATTTCTAGTTACATATTCTAAGTTCCCAAGAAGAAAAATCACTGTTTTAGTCAAGTAGTCCCATGCTTATCTGGAAAAGTAAAGCAAGAGTCTACTGGAACAAAACCAGAAAAGTCTGAAAAGTACAAAAATGGCATTTAAAAACACCTAAGCTAAAGCTGAGCATAATAAGCATGGTATGATCGACTTATACACACACCTTTCCCTTCCACAGCTCTCAAGTTAAAAAACAAGCTTGGTAAAAATTTGAAGTAACCAGAAATGAGCTTCTTGTTGACATTTGACTAAGTTGATTTATTTCTCCACCAATCCATCCCACAACCCAATGTAACGCTACTTGAGTGCTCAGTACAAAACCTACTTGAGCTGTTGCTTGTTGTTTCGTAAAAGCTTGCCTGGGCGCTTACTATCCACTGTCCATGCTCTGAGAAATGAGGGCAGTGGGACAATTTGCTTCTGGAAGAATGGTAGGGTCATAGCCTGAAAAAAAAAAAAACCAAAACCACTTCTTCAATAATTTTAGCAGCCAGTCTCCTTGGAAGAAAGAAAACCTCTTGATTAAGTCTCAATGCAATACTAAAGCAATCAGAAATCAGTCATGGTATTTAGATTTATTCCATACCACCTGTTGCTTGTGAGTTACAGGTAGTAGCTATGATTGACATATTCACTTTTCAATCTCAAAGCAAGTTGGATTTCACTCCCTCCCAACATTTCTCAACTTAACTTACATTTCAAAAGCACTGAATTTCTTTTTTTAACCAAAATTTGTGTAACTGGGAGAGAATGAGCCTGACAGAATCATGACCCCAATCTCTAGGAGAGTGCTGAGCAAGCTCCTTTAGGCCCTTATCAAGGACACAGTACTCTTTCCATGCTAAGACAATTCTCCTTGTTCACAAGATGCAAACGGCCAGTTCTTCATAGCAGTAGTTTGCCGTAGACTGAAAGTGAAGCTGTACCAAAAAGAGTAAGTGTTGGTATGGATCAGGATCAGGCGAGATACCCTACCACATGCAGTTTAAGTAAGGCAGCCAACTGGCTAAACAATAAAGAGCCTTATTACAGGACTGTTTTATGTCTTTTTGTGGGGTTGGGGTTGTTTGGGTTTTTTGAGTTTTTGGGTTTTTGCCTTTGCTTTTTTGTTGTTGGTTTGGTTTGGGTTTTAGCGTATTAAACTCATACTTTTATGGTTAAAAAAAGCATGAAAAGGCACCTTAGTTTCTGGCCAAAGAAACTAAGCTATACCTTCCTGAATGACAAACATGACCTTCTGTGCATCAAATGCAATTCTTTATTCATTATATTCAACATACCAAAAAAAAAAGAAAAAAATAAAAACCACAACGCAGAAAATTAATACAGGAACAAAGTGGAAATGGAAAGTGGCTTTTTAGGAAGTGCTTGTATGTGTGTGCTTCTCATGAATAATTTTTACATTGTGAAATAAAGATAGGGCTGCAAGCCAAAGTTCCAGATGAAGTGCAACAAGGCTTTTGCTGGTCAGGACACATGACAAGTAGAATGGCAACTGCAGGAGACATAGTAAGGAAGTCTCTGAGCTACATGCTCCAACTGCCTCTTGGTACTTACCACTGAACATGGCATATAAGCAAATGCCATATCAGAACATACTGGAGACAAGGGAAAAGGAAATAAAAAAATAGGTATTAATAGAGCTCAATTAATCACAGTGATGCTGTACATTTCCAATACAGGAGAACATCTAACCTGCATCTTCAGATCTTCCAAAGAAGCTTCTCCTGCTATTTCTATAATGCCAGCATAACAAAGATCCGTGTCTGTGTGGGTGTATTCTGGTGAATCTTTAGATGGGGGGAGAGAGGGAAGGAAGAAAGAACAACAGAAGAGTCACCATGACTTTGTTTATCATCATAAAAAGGTAACAGTCACTTCAAGGTGAGATCTCACTTAGAGATGGGACCCGACCTCAATTTTTTTTGGAGGGCAGTTCAAGAAACATACTATACAGCTGACAAAATACATTCTGTTAGTTGCCAAACAGAAGAGTTCCAACTAAACTTATACTGCAAATTTTAAAACTAAGACCAGTTATTCACATTTGTAAATAGTATTAATTATTGGTTAGGACTCTGAAATGTAGTGTGTGCTGCAAGGAAAGTTAAATCTGCTCTTACCAATGCTACTGAAATCATCAAGGGAGAAAGTAAAACTCAGAAGACGTTTGAGAGAAAAGGAGAAAAATGTAAATAAATCTTCTAAAAGGAAAAGGGTACTGCTCTACAACACAATTCAGTAGCAAAGGAAGAATATTATTTTTACTGTAGAAAGGACAATGTTTGTTTCCTATTTTCCAATTCACAGTTGTCCCCACTTCCTTTTCATCTTTTTTCTCAACCCTCACTTGATTTTCCTATCCTAGATGGTTTTTGATTTGGATTTGTACTTTAGAAGAACAAATGCAAGTTAAAATGCTGAATGTAATGTCAGTTATGCTATGTAAGATTTACTCATCACTTCTTTTTACAGGTTCTCAAAAAGCAACATAGCCTGAAGTGAATTAAACATGCTATTAGGAGCCTGGCATTTGAAGCCAATCACCTGTATGCTCACTAAGTAGATGCTTTACAATACTGGCACCGCTTTCAGGTATGGAGAAGCCATTTTATTTACTGACAAGTAAGCTACCCTGCTTCAAAATTTAGTGGAGGTCTTACCCTTGACCAAGTATAGACAAGGAACATCAGAACAGTACTGTTCAGCATTCGTGGCCTTGTAAAAAATTGTATCTGTTTCCAAAGTGGCTCCTTTCACCATAAACTTGCTGAAACTTGGATGGTGACTCATAGGTTTCAAGAGGATTTTAAAGCTTTGGATTAAAATTTTGGTTTTGACTCAGCCCTCACTGCAATCACGGACAATGAGGCCATACAATTCCTTTCAAAAACTGATCAAGCTCACCTCCTGCAGGAGACACCTGCAAAGCATCCATCTTGCAGGTCATCCCGTTCACTTGGTCTTTTGCATTCTCTCCATGTCTCATATGACTTGAAGACTTGAACCACCAGATGGGTATTTTCAGGAAACCCTGAAAAGTGAACAGAAAGTACTGGGTAGCTCATGTGTTTCAACACAATGAAAAATTTCATCTTCATCTCAGAAAGAAGCGAAAGGCTTGTTCAAATCTGAGCTTTTGTAAAGTCATTGACATTCATCTAAGATCATACATCATACTCTCATGTCCTACTTTTACAGGGACTAAAGTGAAAAAACTCCAGCCTCACACAGCCTATCATTCCCATCCTGGCTCTGCTGTCCTGCCATCCAACATGACTGACGCAACTCAGTGACACCATTGTCTGAAGATCTGGAAACAGATACGGCCTTGCCAGAGGAAGCCTGATTCACCTAAGCTCACCAACTGCAATGCTGCTCTACCGCTTCAGAAATTTCCTCATTTTCTTACCTGTTCTGCTTGGCCAGGAAGGGACACTAAGTTGATACCTCTCTCCTTTCCTGAGCAGGTGTTTTTTTTCTTTCAGAAGCAGTTCTGAACTGGGCTGTCAACACCCACTGCACTGCTGATGTAAGCTATACTACATTTTTTTTCTGAGAGAAAGTATATTATAAATATTCAGTTTTACTTTATGAAGCTTTATTCACCATGGACTTGCTATGATCTTTGTTGTCTGCCCACAGGTTCTTGCAAAGTCTTTTAGCTTTCTGTTTCAACTTACAATGCCCTGTACTTTAGTGGTAGAGCAGGGGATAGAGCTGGGTGTTGTGGTGCCACCCCCCACTCCAGGCTTGCTTCAAGCCCACAACTAACAGTGGGGGTCTCGATGGCTGCACCTGGACTTTGGGGACGGACTGCAACATCATAGCCAAGCACTGTGTGGAACAGGGACTCAGAGGCCTGGCTGGTATGCAAATGTCACTATAGCTCAATCATTTTACTCTATAGTGGACAGCCCTGGACCCTGGGAGCTCTCCTGCAGGGCACCAGGCTGTGCTCCAGGATCTGCCCTTGGGTGAAGACACCTCTCAAGGTTATTTCTCAAAATTAAGAGATTCCTTGCCCTAACAGATCCTCAGTAAGTGGTCAATAGCATATTAAACTTTGAAATCTTAGCTAAGTGATACACAAAAGATTGATTGCACATGTATAATCCTTTAGACATAAACCATTGACCGTGTCTGGGACTAGGAGTGGATACAGCAGCACCTAGACTCCTGAGAAGGAGTTTAGAAAGAAAAGGGTCCTCTCTGAACCTCATGACTCAATGGGAGGCTCTCCCTGACAGTTCTGTCTGACCCTGTCCTCTATGGACTAAATAACCAAGTGTGCCTTGCCACTGCGTCTTGTTAAACCACTGTTGCAAAATCATTATTTTGTATTAAAAATATATTCCTGCTTCTCTCTTAGAAGGAAGTGGGTCAGTCCATCCATGATATGGGTACAGACCTACATTTTTCCATGTCTCTCGTATTTGGTCATTAAGATAACAAGTGTGGTTATTTCCCTCCTTCACCTCCACAGCCATAGCTGGGTCACAGTCTGAGAAAAACATGCCAGGGTGTGAAGGCAGTCACTTACATGAGATTTTTGTCTACACAAATGGGAAAAATACCTCCGCGCAGGAGGTGAAGATTGCATGCTTTATGAACAATTCCAAAATTTGCTGGATAAACGAGAAATCTTCTAACACCTCTACGTGTCTGCAGAGAAGCTTTGGCATGAGAATCACAAAAGCACAATCACGGAATGCTAGAGGTTGGAAGGGACCTCTGGAAATCATGTAGTCCAAGCCCCTTGCCAGAGCAGAGGCACCTAGAGCAGGTTGCACAGGATGGCATCCAGGCGGGTTTTGAATGTCTCCAGACTCAGAGACTCCACCACCTCTCTGGGCAGCCTGTTCAGTGCTCTGCCACCCTCAAAGCAAAGAATTTCCTCCTCATGTTCAGATGGAACTTCCTATAGTCAAGTTGGTGCCATCACCTCATGTCGCACCACTGAAAAAGTACTGGTCCCATCCTCCTGGCACCCTCCCTTTAAGTTGATCCCTTGATGAGATTCCCTCTCAGTTTTCTCTTCTCCAGACTAAAAAAAAGACCCAACTCCCTCAGCCTTTCCTCACAAGAAAGATGTTCCAGCCCCCTAATCATCTTTGCAACACTTCACTGTACCCTCTCCACAAGTTCCCTGTCCTTCTTAAACTGGGGAGTCCAGAACTGGACACACTACTCCAGATGCAGCCTCACCAGGGCAGAGTAGAGGAGGAGGATGACCTCCCTCATGGTTGAGGTCAAGGATGACCTCCCTCGACCTGCCTGCCACACTCTTCTTGATACAACCCAGGATGCCATTGGCCTTCTTGGCCACAAGGGCACATTGCTGCCTCGTGGTCATCCTGTTGTCCACCAGGACTCACAGGTCCTTTTCCACCTGTATTGGTGGCCTCCTATAAGTTCCCCTACAACCATCCCTAGAAGATAATCTTTTGGCAAAGTTGAACAGTTGAAATTTGTCCTAGGACCCAACTGATATTATTTTTGAAGATACTCACTTGCAAAGCAAGCCTCCAAGAGGCTCCTCATGTTGCACGGGCAGCACAGCCCCAAGGATGACAGGCCCTCTTTTCCCCTCTCCCTCAGGATTCGGGGCAGAAGAGATGGCACCTCTCTGCACTTCGGGGGCAGGCTGGGGGATGGGAAAAATGAGCCCATGCAACACATGGCAATCAGCAGTTCTTTTACAGAGTGCTGGGAGACCTTGTGCAGGGCAGCTTGCCTCCCTTTCAACCACTTGCAGGATGTCTGGATGTTTTGCCCCATCTCAAACACTGTTGGGCACAGGGGTGCTGTGCCACTTGCAGGGAGCCAGGTGGGCGGGAGGGTCACTGAGGACCCCCAGCCCTCCTGGAACACTCTTGGCACCGTCTCATCCAGGGCACCCCAGGCATATGCTGAGCAGGGGGCTGGAGCCCAGGGCACACACGGGGAGATGGAGGGCAGCCCCTGTGCCCCAGGGACAACAGAATGGCCCAGGGGAGCAATGCCCAGAAAAGGGGCCCTGACCCACATTAAGGCATCTTTTAGGTCACAGGCCTCCCAACTCCCAAAACAGCCTTACTCGGCCACACATATCGCCATCACAGTGGCCTCCTGATGTTACAAGCCACCTCACTGCCTTCTGTTCTGGGCCCTGTAAATACGGGACCCTGGTAACTGGCCCACAATTGAGCTTTGAGGCTTAGAGAGCCTCATGCCGCTGATGGTGTAAAGCCCACAGAAGTGGATCCACCTGAAGACCAAGAAGAGCCGATGGAAGCGGATCCACCTCCAGCATGGCTTTCCTGGCACCACTACACCATGCCAGGGCTCCCCTCCACGACACCATGCCTACACCGGGCAGCGCCCTACCACTAGCCCAGCCTCCACGGCCAGCATCAGCTGGGATGCCCCGTCCCTGTGCCCAGCCATTGTGCAGGCTCACCCATTCCACCTCCTGGCAATCGGCAATTATTTTGCTGATTGCCATGGGTAGTGTGAGCCCTTCTCCCCCATTCCCCTGCCCCCACCCCTCCTGTAGGGCTGCCTTCTCCTATGCCCCAAGAAAAGGCAGAGGACATGGCTTCTGCCAGGCTGCTGTGCTGGGGCAGCAGGAGTTGTCCCTCAGAAGGCCTCTGAGGTCTGTGGGGCCTGGAGGTGGGGTCCCTTCGCTCGGAGGACGAGGGTGGTTGAAGATGACCCTCCATGGTGGTGCATGAAGAACAGCAACAGGTCAAGCAAGGAAGTTAGAGAGACAGCTGTTCCTCTGGAGAAGCAGACAACCACAGGTCTGCCAGGAAGAAGTGCTGGCCTTCCACATTGAGGTCCCTTCTAGCTGCTTCACTAGGAGTTCTTTACAACACTGATTATTGCCTAATTTAAAAAAAAAACCAACCAAACAACAATAAAACAAGAAAAAGAATGGTAAAGATGCCTTCCTCCTTTCATATTTGGAACTCTGGCAACTGCAGCTGGACTCCTCTATCTCCTCCTGGTCTCCCCAGTCCAGGACAGACACTGGTGGGTGGGGTGTGGGCCTGGCCCAAGACCTTCAAGATGGTGAGGGGCAGGGGTACGTGGCACAGGACGGCAGGCTGAGGGAACTGCCTCTGGTCATGAGGGTGGTGAGACACTGGAGCAGGTTGCCCAGAGAAGCTGTGGATGCTCCATCCCTGCAAGTGTTCAAGGTCAGGTTGGACTGGGCTTTGAGCAACCTGATCTAGTGAAAGAGCAGAACTAGGTGATCTTTAAAGGTCCCTTCCAAACCAAACCATCCTCTGATACTGTTGAGGTTTGTTAGCAAAGAATCTTTCCATTTGTATAACCATTGCTGACAAGAAAGTCTCCCAGTAGGGTCCTCCATTTTCAAATGCCATCCGCAGTACAAATCTGAACTGAAGGCAAACACTTGAGTTCCTCTTTCTTTTTTTTTTTTTTAATGATTTTCTGAGGAAGTAGGAGTACAAGAGTTGTGTCTTCACAAGAACCTTGCATGCCAGAAATACTGATTTCCTCCAGATGTGTCAACCTTGACATACTTGTAGGCACAGAAGCTGCAATGGGCAAGCCTTTTACCACAGAGGTTGAAAGAAGAATAAGTATAGACAGACTAGCAACATTATAAATGTTGACTGAAATCAAGAAAGCTGTAAAACTACAAAAAGCTGTATTCATTATTGCCGACCAGAAGTTTTCCACTGAAATATTTTTTAAATAAGCAAGAGGAAAAAACAGAACCTGATAGCATAGTCAATTCTCCAGACACTGTCAACTGACTAAAGAACACAATCTCTCTCATTTTACCTTTGGTGGAAGCTTTCCTTCAGTTATGACCAAAGTATCTCCTCTGCAAACATTAAGTTCCTTCAGAGTGGCATTCTGTAGGAAGAGAAAGCACAGTTTACTCATAAGTCTACATGTTCTTGTGCTTTGTTTCCTAAGCTATACGTTAGTGACTTTTTAAGCCATGCATGCCAAAGAGCCGAGGTGTTTTGCTTCTGCACCAAAGAGCACAGAAATATCCATTTAACATCCCCTGCTTGGAGGCAGCTTTGCAGCAGCACCCAAGTGTTGCACCTACAGCAGTGTGCTCTGCAGGGGTCCTTCCGGAGCATCCTGTTGAGCTGTGGATTGCCTTTGCACCTCCGCATCTCACCAGCTGAACACCTCATGCTTCTTTGCAGGTGTATCTTAAAAGTATCGTAAGCCTAGACTTCAGAAAAAACTACGTGGATATGGCTTTATCCCAGTCCCTGAAAATAAGAGGCAGCTGCACCAGATTTACATTTTAACCACAGGTATCCCAACACTGTCTTCCTAAGGCCCTGTGAAAATAAAACAGGGTGGGTACTCATGGAGCACACACAAAACCACCACGCATTTGCTTTATGGTAGCTCTCTTCAGCAAAAGTCTCTACAGAAAAATGGAGTAAATAAACTACCACAGGATTCAAGTTAACAATAGGATCCTCTTACTTCCTGACTTAACGCTTCCCCTGCTTCATAGCACCAGTCAAGCCTTCTCAAATG
>VZSF01007903.1:52636-103699 GCA_013398295.1 Chionis minor | reverse complement strand
GATTCTATGATTCTATGTACAGGGAGGGTGTAGATGTCAAAGATCTCTTACTCGGCTTTTTTAACCCTCTTTGCAATCAAGTGGCAATCAGATGCCTTGTGTTACAACTATAATTGTCAACAAACATGATCTCTGTGCCTTATTTTCTCCCACCACATGAGCAAATGAAGAAACCCATGGGCAATTTGAGTTCTCCCCTAGGGCGCTGATGAAGAGAGGTGGCTGATCATACCAGGAGAATGAAGCTCTGCTTGCTACTGGTCTGCATTAATCTGCTTCCATCAGATGAGCAGACACACTGTTAGTAGAGCTTATCTGTACAAGAGGATCTCAGCAACATCTCTGTAGCTATGCACGCAACCTTTATGTAGATACAATGAGCAACTTGAAAACCAGGCCCTTTATTAATACAGTGTGTTTTGGTCAGATTGGTAAATTATAATGGCAGCAGCAGCTGCATCGTCTGCGTTTGGATTCCTGGTACGATCCTGCTGGATCACCTACTTTCCAACGAGGTTACAAGCCTCAACGTAGCCTTAAAAGACCCCAGAATATTAGTGAGCCAACCCAGCCATTGCACAAAGGCAAAATGCAGCAGGTCCTGACAAGTGCAATCTTCCTGGCATACTGAACCATGTAGCAAAACACTCACTGGGCCAAGAGCCGCAGGGTATATACCACGTATGTCAGAGAGCTATGATAAAGGAAAGTACCAAGGACTTTCCACAGGAAGCATTTGGTTTCTTATAGTCTCACCAGCCCAGTGTAACAGGACTGACATATGCAGCTGGCTGCCAGGACAATCCAGTGACGTTCACCTCAGCAACCTCTGTTGGCTTAACACCTGCTGCAGCTGGGGATGTAGATGGATTATCTTGGTCTCATGAACTGTATCAGTATTACCCATTTTGCTTGTAATTTTTCATTAAATAAAATATTGCCAGCATATTTTGATTCATGTTTATGTTTAAGATTGGTAAAATATCCATTACTTTGTTGGTGTGTGTCCATGTATTTAAGTGACATGAGTACATTTTCTTGCCTTTAAAAGCAAACTTACTTTCACTTCTTATGTAAAGAAATAGGCTAATGAGTTCCTCTGTGCTTTAGAGAAGTAACATTTGTTCATTTGTACTTTTCTATTGACGGCACATTAAACTGTGCAATAAAACTGAAAGACTGTTGT
This sequence comes from Chionis minor, assembly GCA_013398295.1. NCBI lineage: Eukaryota > Metazoa > Chordata > Aves > Charadriiformes > Chionidae > Chionis > Chionis minor. Next base: position 102,513 of record VZSF01007903.1, on the reverse strand, counting down.
GTGTTCACACCTTTTCATTAAAAGTATTTTGTTGCCCATTACATCTGAAGAGTGCTTTCAAGTTTCCAGTGTTGTCTTTTGGTTACACATCTGCACTGAGCTTTATACACATTAATAAAGGTAAACTAGCAGCAGTATAAAGTTAAAAAAGCTATCTACAGCTGCTATCTATGCATCCCGTACACGCTGACAGCTAAAATACAGCCCCTGTGCACTTTTTGGAATTGATCCTCTGTATTCTGCATCCTTACACAGTCCTCCAATTTTCACTTCCTTTCCCCAGAAAATCCTTGGCTCACAGGCAGCTTGCTTTCTAATAAAGGGAAAGAACTATTACTTCGGTTTCTACAAGGGAAGTTATCTGTCTCTTCGTCCACACAGGTTCTACTCTTGGGCTACCACAAAAGACTACATTTTGGGGGTAGCAGTGTTCCCAAATGCCTTGTGCTCATGGGAATACGAAGAACAGAATCTTGTCCATTTGATCCTCATCCACCCTGACCCATTTCTCAAATTTACCCATCAAAAGAGAACCAGAGACTATCGGGCCCTATTTTACCAGGAAAAAAAGGGAAGAATGTAGAATCCACTGTGACAACACTATTGACACCTCAGCTACAAGCCATAGTTACTGCCTTCTGTAGTTCCCACAAAAACCTCTTGCCGTGTGATGGTGGTAAACTCTACTCCTGCTGGACTCACATGGGCCAAAACCTGGACAATGCTTGAGCAGCAGATGTGCCTTCACGTTTCCAAATCATTTTACTATAGCCTCAAATACATGTTCGGATCACATGCTTTATTTCCTCCTTCCCTGAGAGGTACACCACATGAGTCAAGTACAAATCAGTAAAAGACAAAGAGTGATGGCTTCGTATAAACACTGCAATCTTTCAATACTAATTTTGTAAGGTCTTTTCAACTCTGCTAGCTTCCATTTCTGGATGGGAGAAACAGACTTCTCTGCTGCACACTCACTCTGTTGTCTGCTTACACAGAAAAGCAGCCTTCCTTCTTCCTAGTCCTTTTTTTGATCTACTTTATCAGCAGCTGCATTCTTGTAGCTAGTAGGGAAAAGAACTGACTCATTTTTTGTCAAAGAGTATTTTCTAAGAAAAAGGTCTAATCTTTCAATTTCTACCAGTTTGCCCTTTCCCACTTATCTTGGCAGAAGTAATTGATTTCTGTTTCTGCATACCATCAGTTACACCCTAACTAACTCTTCACTAACACTCAAAACAGGAACTGCCCCTTTCAGACACTGTTTGGTGCTAGATTTGCTGCCTGCAGTTGTTTGCTAGAGCAACTTCAGGCTTGTCATCTGGTAACCACATTCAGAAAAATCTTGGAGCTGCTTCCGAATTTGCAGTAAAACAAAATCACATGATAAATGTCAATATTCCCTGAACATTAATATTCTGTAGAGGCATGCAAGGATTAAAAGGTATCAGATGCCTACCTTGTAATAATTTACTCCTACTTCTGTATCTCCAGAAATCTCTTCCTGAAGATTTTTCGTGTCAACACAGATTTGTCACCCATCTTCCTTACATTTGTAATCACCAGGATATGCAGTCTGTGTGTTCTACACGTCTTGTTTTTTGCCCTCACCAACAGGAAAGAAAACAACAATATTTCACAGTCAATTCCTTGTTAAAAACGTCTACTTTTTGGAAGGATTCATGCACCTCATCCACCAATTCTTAAACTGAAGAAGTAATTTTATGCTTTTATGGCTATTGTCTTTTCTGCTCTGCTTCTCTGAATTACTGCTCACCTTTTTCCAGTACCTAATTCTCTGGCAGCAAATTCTGTTCTTTCATGTCACAGACAAGTTCAGGTTGAGTTCACACAATTGTCCTAGGATTACTGTTGGAGGGTGTGTATATATACTGGGGAAAATTACCTCATACTCGATCTATTTCTTGTTCTTTCCACTAAGCTTTTCTACTGGCCGCTGCGGTGAGATAAATGCCCAGTCTAATGTGCAGCTCATACAAGGACTGGACTGCTGTACAAGCCATATCACTTGCATTCCATGTGCCAAAGAAAGAAACTCACATTCAAATATGGGCTGTTTTTTAACAAAAGGTTATGGTTTTGCATCAATTTATTAGGCCATGGAAGGAGGAAAACACTTTAGGACAGGCCTCACCAACTTTTTGTGTTTGTCTATCAAAGGTTCTTCTAAGATCACCTTGCAGAAAAGCACAATATTTTGAAGGTGTAATATGTAGAATTAGCATAGTTTGTAGAATACTGGCCAGACAAGCCTCCAACAAACTATTGTAATTTTAGTATTGGCATGCTGCTAATATTAATTGAGAAGTTTTTTTTAAAAATAGATGTAAGCAGTTTCTCCTCCCCAGTAGTTAGTTGAATATGAAATGGCTGCTTTTATATGAAATTCATTCAATCATAATTTCACTAATTCCTCTCTGATATTCTATTTTACTGCTGCACATGATTCAAAAAAGCGAGTGAGGAATGATTCTACAAATGCCAGCATGTTATGCAGACAGGATCTCAACATACATGCTTGTAGTAGGTGCCCATGATCCCTAGTTAGCCAAACTAGTCTGATCTTACACTCGTACATTTACTAGAAGGAATCAATATAAACAACTAATTAAATAAGTATATTATCTTATTTTTATGACATCAATTTTGATGAGCAAAGTTCTAAAGCCTGAAGACAATCAGAAAAATCCCAGTTATAGTGGTTCCTTTCCTATCCTGTTTCCCTGTGCTATTTAATTTTTATAAATGCTGTCCGTGCCACTCACATTCTTGAAAACAATTTCATTTTCTAATTAATTTTTCTTCTCTGTAAAAAGCAAGAGTAGGGGTAAATAAAGAGTAATCTAGTTGTCTAACCTTTAGTTATGGATGGGATGCTGGAATAGGAGTCAGGGGACCAAGGCTCCTCTTCCCAGTTCTTTTATGTTGCTATGAGAACTCTGTAACTTCATTGTCTTCATCTGCAAAAGGTGGAAAATCATATTTATGCACATTCTAATACACTTTCTGTATAATAAACTTAATGTCAAGAAATGTTATAAGCTATTAATTACATTTCCTTTGCTTTTACATACCATTTCCATTTAATGTGTTTAGTTCAGCTGAGATTGAAATAAAAGATTCTAACACCAACTTCCTGCAGAACTTCTGGACCAATCATATGTGAAACAACAAAGTATCCTGGTTTCCAAGTTCACGCCAGACATCCAGGTATGACTATTAATCAGCAAATTCAGTATTTTGAGAAAAGAAGAAAAGACATGTTTATCAAGATCTTAAAATTTGTTTTATGCCACTGTAGTTTCCAGGAAAATATTTTAAATAGAACATAATCTGTGTCACATTGTAAAAGTGGCCTCTTCAACAACTCAAAAATGTTTATTTTGGTGCCAATGCGTATAAAATGACCATACACGTAACAGACAGACTTAAGCTTGTATCCTATGCACAAAAATAACATAAGTTAAAACATCATCATGTTCAAAATCATTGCAGCAGTTTGTCCTTCTACATTTTCAGGAGAGCTAAACCAAACAAAAATAGGAACTGTAGAGAGAAGAGAGTGCCAGACTTGCACTGGTTGCAATAATGAGGTTTAAAGATCACGTCTTTGACTATGTCTCTTCATTCTAGAAAAGAGACAACCAACATGACAAAGGTCTACATAGGCCACATGGAAAAATGAATAAAGAGCAAAGTGTTACTGTATCTTACAGTATAAATCATCAAATGCATCAAATGAAACTCAGAGGAGCCAGGTTCGGAAACAGACAGATTTATTTACACACAGCGTGAAAAACTCTTTACCACAGGACACTGTGCATGGTAATAGCTTACATGTGTTCAAGAACTTGAACTAAAAAGTTTTAAATTAAAAGAGGGTAGATTTGTACTAGATTTAAGGAAGAATTTTTTTACAGTGAGGGTGGTGAAAAAGGTTAGAACAGGTTGCCCAGAGAGGCTGTAGAAGCCCCATCCCTGGAAACATTCAAGGTCAGTTTAGTTGGAACTCTGAGGAACCTGATCTAGTTGGAGATGTCCCTACTTATTGCAGAGGGGTTTGGAGTAAATGGCCTTTAATGGTCCCTTCCAGCCCGAACTGTTCTATTATTCCGTAAGCATTTTAGAAAGAATTGGTCAATTTCATCAAGAACAATAGACTCAGGGTTGTTAAATTGAAAAAAGTAAAATCACAGCTGTCTGAGGAAGACTGTGGCTCACAGATTAGTGGGTACTAGAAGAGTATTCAGGCCTGTTACTGTGCTCTTTTGGACTGCTGTGTTGACTGCTCCAAGGGACACGATAGTAGGATAGATAGACCTTTAGTCTGACACAGCAGTGCTAATCCCAAATCAGTAAACTCACTTCAGGTGCAGCTTACAGACAACAGACCACATGAATTTAAGCTTTGTGAGTACCTCCTGCTGTAAAGGAAACAGCCTCATGATAACAAACATGCCTGCTTTGATTAAAAGTGATGAATTTACTTTAAAATCAGTTTGGGCTACTATAATTCTGCCCTGCCACAAAATGTAAACAAAACCAGCTATGAAACAAACTCTGTGGTAAGGTTGTGGATGCCCTTCAAATGCCAGCTTTTAGTAGTTTTCTGGCCTACTTACACGAGACAAATGAGTTCCTCTTCACTTATTTATCAGAATTTTTGCTTTGCTTTTTGGGTTGTACTCTTTGTTATGTCACACAATGAAATCAAAGTGGGTTTGAATAACCTGACAGTAACACACTTAGTTTGAACAAGTAATTCTATGACTTCCAATACTTGTGAAATTTAATTGCTACTAGCATGGTAGGGGCAGAAACCATAGAAGAAAATGGCAGCACACACAGAGGTTTGAACAGTGAGGCAAAATGAATGTAATTTTCTACTCAGAGCAAAGCAAAATTATTGTGCAGTATATGTTCATTTAGGTAAGTATCAAAGATATAATCCAAAATGTTGAGAGCCATTAATGAATCCAAAGTTTTGTATATCATATAGTGTCTGAATATCTGTAGGTAGTATCTGAAAGGGTCTAAAAGCAAGGCATTTTGCAAGCGCTGAAAAGCTGAACGTGTTTTCTTCAAAGAGATTTATAAATGTATTTGTTAACATGTGTAGTTAAATGTCTTTTAACTTCAAGTAAAGATGCTGGTAGTTCTGTGTTTTCATTGCACCTGTGAATATAATCTACTTTTTTAGTTCTTTTTGTGCTATAGGTAGCACTATATATTTGGTACAGAGAACAAAAGATACACAGCAAATTGTCAATGGCTATTTAATTTGAAAGAAACTCTTACTCTGACCAACATTTATATTACTGGTGATGGGAAAAGGAATTTTATTCACAAAAATGACTAAAATTTGTTTTACAAAATAATGAATCATGCAAGCCCATTACATAGCAGTCTCAAGCCTTTCTCCAATAAGATCTGGAATCAGAACATGTGTCCAGTAGAGAAAAAAAGTCCATGAAAATTCTAATCAAACTGAACCAAACTTTGCATGTTGCAAAGCTTATGCCTGCCAAATTATATTTATAAAACAATTATAAAATATTATTGTACTAATTCAGAAAATTTCTGAGAAATCATTCTGGTAAGTAGCTTGAGTTCTGAGTTTCTCAGTTAAGCTTTTCTAACTTTTCTCTTTATTAGAATTGATTATAGCATAAATCTTTCTACTACATTAACACACAAAAAAATGTCATGCAAGATTTTTTTTCTCCATCCAGGCCACCTGCAATACTAGAACCTAGTCTTGAGCTTTCCAAACAACGTGTTCACTCTACAATAAACATAAATAAAAATTAAAAAAGAAAAAACATGGTAAAGAAAAATTCAAGAAAGTCCATTCCAAGGTTCCATCACAGAAATGGAAATAAAATGTGTTGCTGGTATGTATGGTTTTGGAGTATGTAAAATGTCCGTGAAGAAACTGCCATTCTCTGCCATCTTCTTCTGTTGGAAAAGTCCCCCGTGGCATTCAACTGCAAAATGCAGTCAGATTTAAAAAGCCTTAATATTGTAAACTCTGTCAGGCAGACACCACTTACTACTTGGTGTCTTCAAAATTGATTATGTAACACCTTTAATGAGGAGTAGGAAAGGTGCACCAGGTAGCTTTTTCTAAAATATAAACAAACCTCCTCTCACCCCAAAACTGACAGTTTCCATCTTTCCCAGCCCTGAGATAAGAAGGAGATTGCTGATCCATAAAGAGGCAATTTCTCAATTCAAATTTTTTAGTTAGTCCAGAAAGGGAGGGTACCTATGGAAGCTGCAAGCCTTTCTTCCCCCCACTTTCCCAGAACTCTAGTTAACTAATTTACCAGACTAATTTTCAGAACAATATGACGGGCAGCCAAGACAGAGGGATGGAGTAAGTTGTAGTCTTATTCTTCAACCCAAGATCCAAACTACCAAACTGTGTATAGCAAACGGAAAAGGGAAGGGCAAACCTTGACAGGATGAGAAGCAAAAGCTTAAGCTTCATCTTGATGAAAATCAGTCTAAGAATACTGCTAAATACAGATACGAAAGCTTTTATCCCCCTTTGAAGTCACAGTTATTAAAAAGGCACCTAACATTCATGAGTTCTTCTGAAATCTTTCTAGTTTCTAAAAAACAACAACAACAACAAAATCCTGCACATACAATAACATTCAGCCTAAGATTGGATTTTCCAAGCAACTAAGAGAGACAATGACTTTAGATTTTAAGACAGCACTTCTAAAATAATCATCTTCCATAAAATAAAAGCTGCTAGACAGGCACCCTTTCTTTACATGCTGAGCCTCGAAATACATCAAAAAACTTCTCTACTTCCATGAACACTGCAGCAGGCACCTGTGAACTCAGCTGATCTGCAGAAAATAACCCAAGGGTTTTATCAGATCAAAAGCTGAACCTAAGTCAACAAAAACTGAATACACTGCATAAAAAGGGAAGGTTTATGTAACGTGAATTATTCTCACTCAAAGCACGAATAAGGCCTCCTTTAATACTGTGTGATGTTTTAGCATCATCCTTCCAGATAATTTAAAAAATAAAGAAAAAAATACAGATCTAGAAAGCATGACTGGTGATAAAACCAGTTAGCTTGTTATGGCTAGACCGAAGATTAAAGAGTGGCCTTGTTATAGTTGCCAGGTACATGGAAATGCATACAAGGCTGTAAAAAAGACAGCAATGAACTGTTCAACAGATCTGTCAGCTTTATGACAGAACACAGGACTCCTGAACGGCAACCAGTGTGACTTACACCGGTGTCTGGGAAACCATTTCTAGCCTTACCACTTAACTGGAGATTTCAGGCAATATAACCAAACTCTTACTAAGAATGAATGAAGTATGGGTTACCCCATCTTGTATCAGGAGGATCAACAAGATGGCCTTCCCTCTAACTCCTATCAAATGATGTGAAATGTAAACCACAAAGAAGAGCAGAAAAGATTAAATAATTTCATTCTACCATATTCCAAAAGTTGAGATGCATTGGAATTTGGTAGGAAGATGTTCTGCCACAGTATATCAGACCCACAGATATACATTTTTAAACGATTGCCACCACAAAGCAGTACAGCAACGTGATTTATTATATGCAGATTCTTCTGCATTGTTGCTAAACAGTACACTGGTCCAAAGTTACTAAAATACTTAAAAAACTATACATTATGTAAACAAAACATAAATAAGACAGCATAGTTCTTTGTACACATAGTTTAGTACAGATCATTAGGAATTCATGAATATGTACAATTCTATTCCATAGATTGCATTTTTCCAATGCATAAGTATTTTTTTTTTTTAAAGAAACAAATCAAAAATAAACTTGACAAATAAAAAGGAGATATATACTGTCATAAACACACTGGCAAACAGTCCATACTGTAAGATGGAACATGTGCAAAAGGCTAGATTTCTCCAAACTAAAGTGTTTAATGAACTTATTTCATTGGTCATTTCTGACCTTTTACTAAAGAACTTTCTGAAAACTTCTGACAAACTAAATACATTTTTCTTCCTCCTAAGTCTCAGAGGTAAACAAGACAGAAGTTTAACTTAAGTAATTTTGAGTAAATCAGCTGTTTCAAACAATGTAAGAAATTATTCAACAGTTAAAACTTCCAAAGTCAGAAGAATCCCCCAAAATTTCAAAGTGGCTCATTTGCAGTAAATTCAAGATGCAGCTTTGTTGGATTTATCAAGGGAAGATGACTGAGATGCAGGGAAGACAGCGGTAGCATTTCTGCTTGTGGACACAACAGCAGGAGGCAGTGATGAAGACAGGGAAGAAACTTTTGATGCTGGAGTATTTATAGCATTCAAAATGGCTCCCTCTGGACTGACCAACAGTTTTTTGATAGAAGAGTCTAGGTGAAACACTGAAGTGTTGTTTGGTAAATGAGAATTCGGAGGATGAACAGCAGAAACCACGGAAGATGTAGCGACGACGCTAACAGGAGGTTTTTTCACTGAAGACGGAGACGGTGTTGCTGCAGACAGTGGAGTACATGAGCTAGCCGGAGTACTAAATATCTGGGGCGTTGCATGTACGACAGGTAAAGCATCTGCAGACCCAAAAGAGTTCACAATTTTTGTAGAGCTTTTCAAAGGATGTTTCGATATTTGCCAACTTAATGAATTAGCTGGTGCTAGCATGATTTTCGAGGTTACTGGATTAACAATTGGTACACCTTGAGCCTCTTGACCATGGTTAATAGCTACAGGAGAAGTCTGTTTGGTATTACAAGACAGAAGAAGAACATGGCTGCCAGCTCCAAGGCCTTGTGGAGGAACAACGAAACAAGTACCATTAATCATTATCTGAGTTCCAGGTGCCAAAGGCATACAGGTGTTAATGACTATTTTCTGTTGAATGCAAGGCTCATTCAACTGACCTCCTGCCTTGCTTGTTACAGTTAGTGAAGCTCCAGACATCTGAGTGGCAGAAGCGCAAGTGGCAGCGTGACACTGTTTCTCTGTACTGGGAGGCACCTGTTGGCACTGTAGGGAAGAAAAACTGGGAAAACTAATGATTTTACCTGTATTTAGAGATGGAGGGGGCAACACGCTCTGAGGTTTCTCAATAATGGCACTATTTGGCATAGCAGCTGAAACTCCTGATGACTGATAATGGAGCACTGTGGGCAACTGGCTTTTTGGTACTGGAGGAGGAGTTGGAACTGCTGCCAACTGAGGAACTGTATGTAACACTTTGTGGGGGGTAGCTACAGATCCAGGCAAGCTAACCACTGGAAATTGCAAAGCAGTTGCTAAGTTTTGAGGAGATACTGTTGGTTGTGTTGTTGAAATCAGCACAGATGAAGCAAGATGTCCTGTTTTCACAGTTGATATACCTACAGTATTTCCAATATTTGAGGTACACAGTCGATTGCCCAGAATTGGCCTTATTCTCGAGGGATTGTTTCCACCAATCAAGACAGTAGGCTGTGTCCCAGAAGTCCCACTTGTTACTGAAACAGATTCTCCACATGCATTTGCTGTTGTTCTGGTAAAGACATTTTCAGCTTTTGTTGCAACACATACAGATTCATTAACTGACACAGCACTTTGACTAACAAAACTTGGAACAGGAACCAAAGTACTACTACTTGTCAAAGACAATGCCAAGCCCACGCTCTTTCTATCTTCTCCCTTAGAAACAGCAGGGTGCAATATATTAACTGGTGGAGCCTGCTGTACATTGCCTTTAGTATTTACAATGGTTTGACCTATATTTAGTCCAATTTTCACATCTTTTACTTGAGCAATAGTTGGTGATGAATTTATTCTTATTGGTGCTCCGACTGTAGATGGGATCAGAATCAACTGTGGTTGCTCTGTGCCACTAACAAAGGTTTTGTTTAGGGAAGACGGAAGGTTATTTTTCAAAGACTCTGCAACTAGATTGGCAGTTGATGGACCATTGGCAATTTGCGTGTTAATGAAAACCAATTTCTGAGAGTTAACACCAGTGGATGCCAGAGAGGTTATAATTCTGAGTCCTGATGCCCCACAGGGTGATAAAATAGGTGGGTTTGTGACTAAAGTAAGTTTCTGGACTGGAGTACCACTGATTAAATCCCCATTTGTTGCTAAATTAGAGTCTGATTGTGTAACAGAATTTGGTTTAGTTTTAGTATCACTTTGTTGCTGCACACAAGATTTTGGAGTTATGACAGAGTTATTTTGTCCTGTGCTAGTCCCACTAACAGGGCTGTTAGGAGCTGCTGACATCAAACTGTTAGGTAATGAAATGGAGGATAAAGAAGGAGAGGACACGTAGCAGGAGTTCTCAATTACTTGACCCAAACTGCTCCCAACAGCAGGCTGCTGTAATGTGAATTTGATATTTTTCTCCATTGCCTGGGTAAAACCAGCTGGGAAAGCTGGACTGTTAACAGAAGAAGCTGTTGAGGGGGCAAATCCAGAAAGAGACGATTGTCCAATATGTGGGAGACCAGATGTGGCTGTTGCTACAGATGAAAGAGTAGAGCGTGATAATGCCGTGGGTTTTGGCACAAGAAAGGCCTGAAGTTGAGGTGCATAAGTGAAAACTGAACTAGAAGATAAACTACTAGGCGAAATCTGGTCTGGGTTTGTTTGCACTTTAACAATTCCTGTGTTTCCACCTCGTGTTGTGACTAGAATAGATTGTGATTCTCTTATACACACTGTCTTCAGCTCTTGCCTAGTTTCAAAGGAGTCAGTTGTCTGCTGTGATGCAAGACTATGAGAGGCAGAAGCAGTGGCTGTAGACCCACTTAACGCCGTTGCTGGTATCAAAGACTGGCTAGCCGTGGAAAGAGTAAGTGAAGTCAAAGACCCAGGGAATGTGCAAGTTGAAACTGTAGTCTTGATTTTGTCAGTTTCAGTTTGGTTCACCTTAATTGATGATAAATTACTTGCTGAAGTTACAACAGGCAATGGTTGTGCAGTGTTCATGGGACCAGTCACTTGTGACAAGTGAGTAATATTCTTGTTAAAAATTGTACTAGGTGACTGAGTGGTAGCATTTGCAGGGCCTGTTACCAGAACAGGTGTTAAAGAAACACTGACATTTGATATTTCTGGTAAAGTTATACAGTGCAGCTCAGATGATTTTTGTTGTAGTGACTGAATGTCCTTGGATACCATTTTTCCTTCTGTCTGCTGAATAAGAAAATTCTTAGGTAAAATAAGAACTTGTTGCATGACTTTTTCTCCAGTTTTGGGGTCAATCACAGGTTGCGTTTGAATTTTCAGAGAGGTGTTGTGAAGGTCTATTGGTACACAGTGGCCATTTGGCATTTTGTATACCATTTGTAAAGGAGTCTTTGAACTGGTCTGGCAGGGCAATGCTGGTTTTATCAGTGATGATTCCAACGGTGATAAAACCGGCTTTTCAGAAGTAGATACATTTATGCCTGGGGGAGGTGACAGTTGATTTGTTAAGGTCACTTTGTTCCCAGTATTTGTGGCAAGCAAGGCCTGGATAGGTTTGGTCCCTTTCAGAAAACTTGGTACTGATGTTGCAGGATCTGTCACGGAAAACGATTCTAGAGCTGACCCTTCAAATTGCTTCAGCTCAGTCAAACAACGATCTGGCTGCAGGCTACTTTCTGAACTGTGGACCCCAGCCTCATTAGTGCTCAGCTTAGCTTTCTTCCTTGGTGAAAGCTCATTAGTGCTTTGATCCAGACAAGTATTTTGCTTGGACTGTCGTTTAACACATTTGGGCAGTGTCTTCTGTGTTTCTTTAGAAGTTGATTCTTTTTTCAAAATTCTGTTTTTGCCTGCAGGTAAATTCATCTCAAATAGTTTCACTTCATCTGCAAGGACATTAAAACAGAAACTGTGTTTTACATGTTTGCAACTGATACCTCTATATAACAATTTCACAGTGTCTAGCTAAAGGCAAAATGGTAGTTTGCAAGTGTAAGGATATGTGCAAGGAGAATCATAGAATGGTTTGGGTTGGAAGGGACCTTGCAGATCATCAAGTTCCAACCCCCCTGCCATAGCTTCTGTAAGGGCATCTGCTCAAGTACCTTTTTCAATGCAAAGAGAGGGTAATAAAGAAAGGAGAAAATAATAAACAAGAACATACAGGGACACAAACCTGACCAGCATGGAAGATAGTGAGGAAAACCCAAACCTGGTCATTCATGCTAATTGATGAAGGCATGTTAGAGTGTGATAATGTTTATTCCAGCAAGCTTATCCAATCAAAGACCTGGTTAATTGGGACATTGAGGGGAAAAGGGAGAGCCAGAAAAAAAAAATAATCTATATGGAGACACAGATCTAACAAAACAAGCATGGAGTCAATAGCAAGAAAAAGCCTCACCAATCACAACTGATGGGCTATCAGAAACTGCAGGTGCCCCGTCCAGTAAGATCAACCTGGACTTTTCAACTGATATGATTGTAAACCAGGGGAGACCGTAGACACTGGGCTGGGCGGGGTGAAGGAATCAGTAGAGCTACACAAAGCCACGAAGGAATGTGCAGAGGACGGGGGACCCGCAAGGATAGAGTAGGAGATCACAGCCTGTGTGCCTGGTGCCTACTGCTGCAGGGTGAGTGTCTGTATCGTCCTGAAAGTGAGTGTGCATGGGGACAGTGTGTATATATCCAATAGCAAACTTCGAGCCAGACTACCTGGTGAGCAGGGGAGCCTGGGCTAGCGTATTAGGCAGACTTGTGAGTAGGGCCAAGGGTATGAGTACCATATTTTTCATTCTGAGCATCAAGCTGGACCAGACAGTGAGCAGAGGATGCATGAAGTGGATAAGGGCCCAGGATGCAGGCAGGGGAGCTGCATGGACAGAGGGCCTACATACTGAGGTTTTGGCAAGGTTCTGGTAGTGTGAGAACCCGCTGGCTCCAAAACAGATCCACTGCAGGACATGTCTGAGCCTGTCAGCTAAGCATTCATGGAAAATGCTGCACAGAAAAGCAGACAGAAGAGTGAGGAAAAAATGTAGGAGAAACAACCCTGTAGACACCCAGGTCAGTGAAGGAGGGAAAAGAAGTGCCCCAGGAATGGATTCCCCTGCAACCCATGAAGACCATGGTGAAGCAAGCTGACACTCTCCCATGGAGGACCATGCTGGAGGAGGGACCTACACTGCAGCCTGTTAAGGACCCCATTCCACAGCAGGTGAATATGCCCTGAAGGAAGCTGTAGCCCACGGACAGCCCACCCTGTGACAGGCTCCTGACATGAACTGTGGCTTACGGGGAACCCACACTGGAGCAGTTTTATCCTGAAGGACTTTAGCCTGTCAGAGGACTCATGCTGGAGCAGTTCATGAAGGATGGTATCCCATGGGAGGGACCCCACACTGGAGCAGGACAAAAGTGTGAGGAAGGAGCAGCACAGACGAAGTGTTATGAACTGACCTCAACCTCCAATCCCCATCCCCCCATGCCACTTGACAGGGAAGGAAGTAGAAGAACTGGGAATGAAGTTGCATGTGGGAAGAAGGTAGAGACCGGGCAGGAGGGGGAGGGAAGGTGTTTTAGTTTCTTACCATGCTACTCTATTTTCCTTTGGCAATAAATAAAATTCATTTTCCCCAACTGAATCTGTTTTGCCTGTGATAGTAACTGGTGAGTGATCTTCCTGTCTGTCCTGATCTTGATCCATGAACTTTCCCATCTTATTTTCTCTCTCTGTTCTGTTCAGGAAGGGGAGTGACAGAGTGGCTGGCTGGGTGTCTGGCAGCCAGCTAAAGTCAACCCACCATAAGCATAAATTTCAAGCAGGCCTACTATGTTACCACAGAAATAGTTAAATGTAAAAATGGCAAAAACTTGCAATAATCAGAATTTTCATCCTGGTCATGTTTGCCCACTTCTAGTCTACATCTGTTAGGCATCACAAGCTATTTCAATATTATCACAGTAGGTAAAGGTAAAATTAAGGTAAAAAGTAGGAAACAAGCTCCCATGGAAAAATTAAATTCCTGAATCAACTTGATTCAGCTCCTGAATCAAGTTCAAGCTACCAGATTCCAGTAAGTGCTTACCATTATCTGGGTGATCTTTTTTGGGAACTTCCACATGTTCTGCAGACTCTGAAGATTTACTGCATTCTACTGCAAAAGAATCTTTGCCAGAATCAACTTCACTTTCATCATTACTCCACAATTCTCTGGTAAATTTTTCATGGTCTGGATGTCTTTTAAAGTCATCATAATCCTTCTTCAATCTAGACCTTGAAAACAAGACTAACTTTACTAAAAAGCCACATAGTTTTAATTTTTTTACTTGTATTTGCTTCCACACAAAAAGTTGGTGCGCCCTTCAAAAAATTTCAGGGTAGCTCTGTCTGCAAAGTCTCTAAGACCCAGAAAATATGAAGTGACAGTAACATCCCTTCCCTCACCAAAACTGAATTCTGTCATTTAGTCCTCTAACAACAGGCAAAAAGACTGAGGCAAATATGAACACTACTGTTTTACTGCATCATCTTCTGTTTGTTCCTTCATCTTGCACTATGGCAAATGTACCTGTATTAACTGTAACAAGTCTGCTCTTTCCTCTGAAGGAAACCCCAACTAGACAGGTTTTTCTTAAATGCATCATGCTTTTGGCCCAGCTAAAGGACCATAATGTAACTTTCTCCTTTAAGAAAACTTATCTCTGGGCCATTAGAATAGCTGCCGCTAACACTTCCATAGGCTCACACTCCAACTAAAGAACGTGCATATGATGGAAATACATAGCTGCTTTACTCATTTGAACACCATTCAGAAACACATCCACTTACCTTCATACTCCTAAACTGCTACATATTTCCATTGTCCCTTCTTCTAAACTACTGTTTTGATTAGATCTAAGGAGTATTTTAGCATACAAGTACAGTGAATTATGGGATTCAGCTAGTGGTAACCAACACAATATCCAGGAGGACTTTTTAGCAAGGAAATTATCACAGTTAGCACATTGGGTGGAATAGAATCTAGATGCTAGTCTGGTTCTAACCCTTATGACAGTAAGAGCAAGATCTTAAATTTACCCGTTCTTCAGCATTAAAATAACAGTTGTTTGCATTGAGTGCAGCAATGGCTAGCTGCTCTCTAAGGGACAGAGAACGTGAAGCAAGCAGGATGTCACAGCTGCCAGGGTAGGAGCCTCACCAGCAAGGACACCATCCCACTGCGTGAAGGAGCACAGCAGGCCTATGGGTGGTAACTGGGTTCAACAGAGCCCAGATGAACAGGCAAGTTCCTGGTGCTGAGGCAGGTGGGAAGACAATTCACAGTTTCAGATCAGGATCAGGTGCAGTGATGGCTTCCAGGGTCAGGACCCAGTCGAGTGATTTCTGGGCAGGTCCACAGTGATCACGCAGGTCCAAGGATCAGTCCAGATCAGCAGGACCCATGGCCAGGCCGGGTAACTGCTGTAGTTGAGCTGGAAACTGGAATTCCTACAGCAGAGACTGAAGGCTGTAGAACCACCTGAAAATGGGGATCCTGGGCCCATAGGCAGGTGATGTGGATGGAGGCCCAGGTCAGGCTGGTCAGGGTCAGTATAACCTAATAGTTTACTCACAGCTTTGACATTTTCACTGAGAGAAGACAACCTTGAAGTCTGTATGAAGATGTAGTGTGAATGACACTTCAACTCTGTCATTAGGATTTTAAGCTTGAAGTCTAGGTGTGGAGGAACTACAGAAGGACACCAGGGAACCACTACTGTACTAAAGGTTCTGGATGGGAATTTCCTTTTTTGAGGAACTTCTGCTATGGGGTCAGTGAACAAATGTGATCAGTGGGCACAAGTAACCCTTCTTTTTAAACCTTGCTGCTATTTGAATACTGTGCAACATTATACACTGCTGTAATTTTGAAAAGTCCAGAGGACCTTTCAGAAGGAGAAGAAAAAGATTTTAATCATAAAGAATGTTCCTTCTAAAGACAAGAAAAAAGGAAGGAAAACTCCAGACTCTTACTCCATACTGCAGGTCTTGCACAGAAGAAAGGAGCTCTGCCCAGCCCTTGACAACCTAGAAGGCTAACACTGTCATTTAATCAGTAGATGTTAGTAGCTGGCTGAGACACACTATAGACACTGCAACTGCAGCTAATTTGTGGTGGTGCTGCTGTTCACATAAGCAATCTTTACTGAATTGCTTTTTTGCTTTCACATGACACCTTCTTCACCACTGTCACTGGTACTACACAGCTGCCTAGCAGCTGCCTAATGAACCAGCCCCAAGGCATTCACCTAGCTTCCCCTGACACATCTCTCTTTCCTCCCCCTGATTTGTGAAGATTGTTTTTCAGCTGGAGCAGTTCCCTGGTGTACTATGGGTCTGTCCAAACCGTTACGTCATGGAAACATCTAGGATAGCATTGCTGAATAGACTAGGGTTACAGTTTAAAACATACATCCTGAGAAACATGAGTTACATTTAATCTCAGAAATTAACCGTCCCCTCTAAGTGCATGCTTCTTTAGCTACAAGCACATATATACGCAAGATCTCAGCCACCCAGGTCCAGACTAAAACTTCCTCATGTGGCACACCTCATATATAGCACTCTTATGCACTTTACAACAGTTCTACTTCTGCATTCTAGAACCACATTTAACAAGAAGTAATACTAGGCACCAAACCATTCCACAGCAGAATTTACATAAAGGATAAAACTGGAAACCTCATATATTGGAAACTGACATTCTTTCTATTAGTATTATTATCTGCCACATTTCCAAAAGGAGTCTGAACAACTACACAGCAGAACAAATGAACATCTAAGGAAAATGAACAAACTTGAATAGAAAGGAATAGAAAGAAGCAAAGCTTGTACTTTGGGCCGTTTTTTAAAGCAAAATGTTCAACAACATCCTAAATTTCTAAATAAGAATTTTAATTCATGCACGATATCCATAAGATGAGCTACTAAGGACCAACTCTTAGTTATTCTATGTTTACTGTCTTTGGTGATATGGTGAGGTTTTTTTTTTTTTAAACATATGTTTTACACCTTTCAGAATTAGTTCTGCACCATATAACTGTGTTTCTTCCTTCATACTCAACATTTAAGCAGCTGCCTAACTTTACCTATCATTTGACACAGAGTTCAAGCTTCTAATCACTACTTGCTTTTTAAATGTCTACATCGCAAAACTAAGGTATGACTTTAGCCGTATGGCTAAAATACAACAACAGCACCAAACTTCAAGACACAATGTCGATACCAAGTGAACATTCAGTCTCTCCAGGATTTATGACCCGGGTAGTATCTTCACTGCTACCACAACACTTATACTTACAAGATTTAAAGCAGTCAACACTGCACTGATATTTCTCTGACACACCTCATTAGAGATGCATTTCAGATTTACAGGGTTACAAAGACCTCAAAACAACGTTCTAAGAATTGCTTTGTAGAGAATCCATTAGCAACTGATTTAGGTAACTTTAGACAGTAACTAGTCTGACAAAGTATTCTAAGAAGCCCTGGTCTAGTTTTCTAGATACAGGTTTTCAGCACCTCTTAACCAAATAAACAGCAATACAAATCCTAGCTGGATTGTGATACAACTATTGATAGACACACTTAAGGATTCTAGAGCATTTAGAGGGAAAAAATATTAGGGGGTGAAACTCAACTTTAGAGACATTAAGTCTGGAACATAAGATAATTCTTCCAACTAAAGCACTGCTAGTGCCTCACTCCTCCCCTCAAAGTATTTTCATTAAGTTTATTTGAGATGCCAACTTATTAATTTTTAAAGGGTGAGTTTTGTTTTGTTTTCCATCCCATGCACTACTGTTAAAAAAAGAGCAGCTAATTACCTGTTTCTTTGAAATGCTTTCATTAACTTTGGTTCCCATGGTAACAGTTCATTAAGCAGTCGTATCAACGTACCATGCAATTCCTTTACTGCTTGCTTCCGGTGGTACCATCTTCCCTGCAAACATGAATACTATTTATTTATCATTGCTTATCTTGTTATATTGTATTAGTACTACAAGAATCCTGGTACACTAATACAGCATGGCATGAAAACAACTGGAAGAAAGTATTAGTAAGTTTCACAGTTATATCTACCTGTGTAAGACATTAATATTTCCACTTTTTTTATACTACAGAGAGATAACGTCCTAGCTAAAAAAGCAATACTGCAAGGATGTTCACTTTTTACAGGTCAAACTTAAAACTGAAGCAAAATCTTATGAATGCGTCAAGTATTTAAAATTACTTAAATAAGTAACTAAGATAGGTAGTAATCCATGCAGGTCAGGGAAAGCAGCCACATATGTACACTTTTAATAGAGGTAAAATTTCTACAGGAAATCTTACTATAATCTCTTTTAACATAAGTGATATAATTTATTATTTGCAAAGGCAATTTACTCCAATTTTCAGGGATAAAAAACACAGAGTTTTTGCACTGCATTTTTGCATTTTATTCAAAGTTCTAGATAAAGATTTTTTTAAAGTTTTTCAAAATGGTGATTTATGCAGTAACAGGCTATGCAGCAGAGACTGGTTTTCCAACATAAAAGCTTTAAGCTTTTGAGTCAAATGTATAATTAAAAATGGTTTTCTTTTCCAAACTGATACATGTAATCTTACAGTCTTCCATGAAGAATTCATGTTTTAATAAATCTGCAAAGGCTGAATGAGGATAAAAAATACTGGGCAAGGACAATTAGCATGTATATCCATATATAGAACAAAACCATGGTGGCCATAATGCTGCAGAACACATCTCTTAACACTCTTAGATACCCCTTATAAGTACTTCTTCCCAAGACTTCATTCTCGAGTTTATTACATAAAAGACGGAACAATGCAATGTGTATGTAACATATGCAAAAAGAGATGTTGTATACTGTAGTACTTCTGCCACTCTACTAACTCTGTGCATTTTATGTAAATGAGGATTTTATCTCTTGGCTTATCAGAGAGGATGTAAGACAGTAGAGGCATCATGGTTCTGAAAGAACAAGCAGCAAGACTTGGGAACTTAGCTATTTCATATACATATTGTGCTTTTGATAGAGCTCATATCCTTCACAGCTGCCTGTGGTCCAGCACACCAATAAATAAATGTAGGGGAGGAAAAGGTGGATAAAGTTTGACATGGTTGCTTTTCAGCAGCCTACAGTAATGATTTTTCTATGGACTTTCAAATAATCCCTTTCTACACATTTCAGCAGATCTCTCCAATGTACGACAAGATCAGTCAGGCTAAATGCTTGTTTGAAGCCCAGGTATCTATTTTTCATGGATAGTAATTTACACATTACATAACAAAATGAACAGCTATTCCTTCATTCTTCGATTAAAATTACAAAAGCAAAGATTTTAAGTAGGAAATAATGCCACATTACCACATAATGGTTAGTGTTGAGCACACAGACAAGCCAGCAAACTGTATTCTAATTTCTTTCACTTGTGGCCTGTTGTATTTGCACATGTAATGCACCACAGCATAAAATCTGCCACTGAACATTGCAATACAAAAAAGGCCTTGTGTATACTGTAGCCTACCAAGGTATTTTGTATCACCTCCTAATGTTAGCAGTCAATAGAATTAACTGCTAACATATGAAAGAATATCATGTGCACAGATTTATCTTCCTTGTAAGATATACAGAATCCTTCGCAGAGTTTTAAAAGGATGAATTTTTATACTACACAGTATTAAAACAAAAATCAAAATGGTAAAAATAAACAATGCCACTACATAGCATCAGGATATAGAAATGCTGCATATGCATTTGAAAGTGTGAAAAAGCAGTATTAAAAAGATAAGAAAATTTACTACAGATTAAAACCAACAAGAAATTACTAATTTCTGCAACTCATTTATCTTTACATAAGACTAAGATTTTGGCTTAAGTAGAAAAAAAGAGTATTTATGAGACAGGTAAGTATCAACTGACCACTGAGTAAACTTTGAAGTGATAACTGTATCGTGCATTGAATAGTCAGAGTAGAAGGCTCAGTCAACAGCAGAATTCAAGACCTTACTGACTTCATTAACAGTTCAGAGAAGAACAAATACAAGTAACTTTTCTCCTTGCTTACAAAAATGAACAAAAAAAATAACCGCTCCCCTGCCCCCTGAATTCTAGAGATAGTTTTTAACAAAAATAGTTTCCTCTGCATATAATCTCTGGAAAACTCCACATTTGCTTCCAAATAATTTTAATGCAAATATTATAGAAACATAATACTTAAGTCTAAATTAATTGTTTCCCTGTATCCCAGTTACTCATTTTTCTTTTCATTTTTAAGAGTTGAGAATTAACTTGTTAGAGGAAACATATTCAAATTTAAGCCATGAAAAGAATTTTCTTTCCTCAGAAGTTGTCAGGACATAGAACAAATATGGGCCAAAAAAGACTTGAGGGGAAAATAACGAAAGAAAAAAAAGAAGAAAAGATCCTTATCTTTTAAATTATTGTGGTTCAGTTGGTTTTCTGTGCAAACATAAGATTTCTGCCAAGCCCCGACTTTACACAAATGATCTGCTATTATTCCTTAAATATTAAAATAGTAAAAAGAGACATAAGAAAAATCTATAACCTTAAGACACACCACTACAAAAATCGAATATTACCCTTCCTATGCAAGTTCATTCTCTAACACAGCCCCATGTTTTTTCCAGAAAAAGAAACCAAACAACTCAGTAACTGATAAAACTAGTACTTAACTCCCTACTT
The DNA here is from genome assembly GCA_013398295.1 of Chionis minor. Taxonomy (NCBI): domain Eukaryota; kingdom Metazoa; phylum Chordata; class Aves; order Charadriiformes; family Chionidae; genus Chionis; species Chionis minor. The sequence goes on along the minus strand of VZSF01007903.1, from coordinate 81,810 downwards.
CAGCATTACATAGGTGCCTACTAATTTCTACAGAGGATAAACTTGCATTTACAAATGTCTGTGTTGCAAACTCTTCTCAGTAATACCAAATGATATTACATAGGAGAACAGCTACAAACTGAAGCTTAGGAGGTTGAGGCTGGACCTTAAAAAGTGTATTTTCATGAGAAACATACGGCATTAGCACAGGTTGCACAGAGAAGCTGTTGATTCTCCATTTTTCCTTTCCTGTTTGCAGAACTCGGCTAGTCAGGTCATGGATGACTTAATGCAGCACTGTCAAGAGTTCTGCTTCAAGGTGGGGAGACCTTCTAATGTCCCTTTCAGTCACTGACTGCAGGGTTCCTTACAGCGAAAGGTAAAAGCCTCCGAGTACCTGAAGGGGGCCTACAAGAAAGCTGGAGAGGGACTTCTTACAAGGGCACATAAGTGATAGGACAAGGGGTAATGGCTTCAGAGTGGAAAAGGGTAGATTCAGATTAGATCTCAGGAAGAAATTTTTCACTATGACAGTGCTGAGGCACTGGCACAGGTTCCCAGGGAAGCTGTGGATGCCTGATCCCTGGAAGCATTCAAGGCCAGGCTGGATGGGGCTTTGAGCAATCTGGGCTAGTGGGAGGTGTCCTTGCCCATGGCAGGGGGGTTGGGACTAGATGATCTTTAAGGTCCCTTCCAACCTAAACGATTCTATCATTCCATGTGTTACGAGATTAGCAAATAAATGGAATGCAACTTCTAACGGCACAGGAACTGACTGCAACAGAGTGGCCATGACTGTTCCACTGAAAGTAACCAAAATATAGCTGTTCAGGAAATGCCATGAGCAGTGGTTTAGTGGAACATCAGGGTTAGTACAAAGGAATATCTATTACAGCCTCATAGTTCAGTCATCGACAAAGGGTCTGTAGAAATGGAGATCTGGATGCACTGCCTTCTGGGGTTTATGAAACCCAGCAGGATTTTATTAGTAGACATGAACTAAAATTATCCAACTACATCAACCCAAGGCAGTACCTTAGAGGTAAAAACAGTCTTTCTCTATCACTGAATAGCTTGCTCTTAATAGATGTGTGAAGAAACTCTTCCACTTCAATTTACTTGAGCCAATTCTAAGTTTGATAAGAGCCTGCACTCCAAAACTGATTATTTAAATACAAATATCCAGTACCTAACTTGGGTGTGTACCGACTTATGTTGTTATGTCTGTAATTCACATTCCCAGTACCACTGCTTCTTTACCTTGGATCTGAGTTCTAGCTACCATCTTGCTCCTGGTAGTGACAAACAAAACACTATTTTCTTCTGGTAACACAATATAAGCTATTAATAGAATAAAAAGAAAAAATGCCTAGAAAGAGGACAAGTATAAAAAGGTGACTTTCAGCTGGGTTAAACAAGTAAATTTTAAAAATGCAAACACAATAAAAATACATTTTAGAAATGTGCTGAACGTTCCCATATAAACAGAGAAAGACATTCAACACATTCTCAACTGAAAACTTACCTTTTAAAATAAGGTTTCTGACATCCAGAGCAGCCAGGAAATGCTGACTCCACTCTCCGTGATGCCCCAACATACACTATTCTGGCATACTCATCATGGAACCCCAAAGCAGACTGGAGCCAGGATATGGGTATATGGGGTAAGGACTGAACTTTAGAGGAGGGGGGGGGGGGGGGGGCGTGTTTTGTTTTTAAATAAAAACACACACACAACCACAATATTATGCAGTTTTATAAGATTTTCTTTAATCTTTACTTTATATCCCAGGGACATATAGTAAAGAAAATTAGAAATCTTATAAAACCATGCAATATTGTTGAAGAGGGGCGGTGGTGGAGGGAAAAAACTTACCCTTAACAGGCCTGCTCCATTCTGCAGCGGGGTTCTGTGGTATGTGTGACATCACCAGTCTAGCGTTTTCTAGTGATGTCACACAGAGAGGGAGTTGGTGATCTGCAGCTGCTTTGGACATCAGATACCTAAAGAAAAGAGATTGATAACTTTTTCAATTCAGATATGGATTGATACTGAACATTCTTATTAACCAGTTCATAGGCCAAATACCATAATTTCAGACACTTACTTCAATGGCCGTTTTTGACTGAATATGAATGCACGATGAACTTATGTGTTCATATTATACAAACTCATCTATAATTGAAAGTGTTTTCATTTTGAAAACGCTTAGAGTAATCTTCTACAGTAACAGTTCCTGAAAGTCAGTATCTTGTATTTTATCTTCAGTGATGTCATTCTAAATGTTATAAATATCTACCAACTGCTAATCCCTGATTTTATTTGAAGACTGAGACTGAATATAGTCAGGAAGAATGACTTGTAGTAAATTACAAAACAAATTAATTTATCACATCTCTTAATCAATTTTATCTCTAAGCATTTACCAGCAACTAATGAAAAGGCACCTTGTATCAGCCCTCAGAATCTTTTTTTTTAAAGAGACTTCAGCTTGCACTTCCATGACCTACATATCTGATCACATTAAGGTATATCCTAAAACGGTACCCTGTATTCTTGTATTAAACATTGCAGACAAATGAAATAATGAAAAAAGCAATTAGTATTTTGCTACCAAGAGCGTCTTTACATTATGATTTAGTTCATTACTACAAAATGACTTTTCAATCATGTATTTAGCCACATGTTCTACTTTTCTTTAGGCAAAATTACTACACAATCATCATTGCGTTGATTAAACTGCATTTACTTTAAAGATATAAAACACAGAAAACCAGGAGAAAGTTTATTATCAGCATGATCTTACCATCTTTTTGAAACTAACTCACTACAATGAAATTATCCAGCACTGAACTGCAACATTTTACTCTTTATTAGAAGAAGCTCAAGATACTAACTTTTACTTCTGTGACTCAAAGAAACTGGATGTACGCAGCATCTTAAACTATTTACAAAAAAGCTGTGTCTTTTAAGTTGTTATGGATCTTACTTAACTCCCTTTCATATAGCTAATTTTGCATCTTCTTAACACTGGTATAATACACAAGTATTTCTCTATTCTTAGCTGAACATCTTAAAATCAGTTGGTTTGCTATAACTGTGTGCTGGCAGGAACGCCTTGAATAATTTTTCAAAATAATATACTAATTGACCAAAATCCAAAGCACTCTGAAATGTTCTGAGTAAACAGTAGTATATGACAAAAATGCTCCAGATTAAATATTCGTTAAATATCATTAAATATCCATGTTCATATCTTTGATGCAAAATCAACACTTCCACATTTGGAAGTGTAAAAAGATACATGACAAAAGTGGCCTAAGGAAAGCTTCTTCGCAAACATTTATTGGAGGGCTAGCCACATGAGTAAAGGCATGAAACATCACGGGAAGCAGAGAAAAGAGTTGTGAAATAACTAGACAATATAGACGAAAAGGAGATACCCAAGGAGCTAATTGAAGACTGGGACAAAAATATTGAAACCTAGTGAGATAAGACAACAGAAGTACCAAAAAGAATAAGTAATTTTTGTGGAGAAGACTTCAAAATTTGAAGCCTAAAATTGGCTTTATTCATTTGTATTATACAACTAAATAGCTGGTTGACAACTAAATTGCTGGTTTAATTTGAAAAAGCTCCACATGCGCAATCTCTCCTCAGAAGTACTAAGAAACTGCATAGATGTAAACGTGTAAATTTCAGACTCAAAATCCAACATTTTGGGCTCATATCACTGCTTTTAAAAGACAATGGTAAGCCAGAGAGAAGCAATAACAGAGTATTTGGAAGTGACTAAAGTACAAATCAATTTTTTTGGGATGAATAATGGAAAAAAAGAGTATGTTAGATATATTACAGATGAAGATGCACACTAACACAGAACTTAAGCTTAATTAAAAGAGAATGTTTCAGCTGTAAGACTTCAAGCAGGTCTATTAAAACTCTGTTATCCTAAATATTTATTGCAATAAGGATCTCTCCATCCACAGTTTAGACCTGCAAATATGTGTGCAAACGCAGATTTCTCAGACTATAATGTCCTTGCATGTACATTTATGTAAAGATAATAATACAGATGAAAACAAATATAACTGAAAACTCATTACATGCAAAAGTCTCAAGCATGGTATATATTTCACTGGGGAAGGGTGGAAGAGGCCAGAAGAGGAGGGAGGAATGAGGAGAAGGAAGTCCACCTCCTGCTAAAAAGTAAAGAACATTTTACACAGTAATAATTAAGTTTCTACAGGGCCCAAATGAGAAGACACAGTAAGTTTTTCCACTTTATTGTTTGTAAAGTTGAGGTCTGATTCACTAAAATATTAGTAACAGCTCTAATCTAGTTTTGATGGTTACATGAATTTCTGCTGTGCATTCTTGGGAAGTCCCTGTACAGCCTAAACAGTTTCCCTACCAAACATTTTCAAACATATGGCAGTATTTCCCATTTCTTTACACAGATGAACTATTTTATAGTAAATGAGCCATTCTGCGTTATTTTTGCCATATATTAACTTTTTCTTTTTAAATAAAGTGTAGCAAATCAATAAAAAAACATAAAACAGTCTCTTCTGTTAATGAAGACATGTCCACTTCCTACGAACAAATTTAGCGGCAGCCAGTTTGGAATTTCAAAAAAAGCAGACAGAAAATATTATATTCTATCCTGGCCCAAGGTATTCCTCTGGATATCCTCAGTATCCTTCAAATGATTTTATGTCTGAGGTTCTAAATATTCCTGACCTGAACCTGTGGCTTTTTAACTCTGAATTTTCACGTGCACTCCAAAATACATACTTTTGCAGATGATGTGGACTTAGAGCTGCCAAAAAGGTCAGTTTGCTTTCAGCCCTTCTGAGTCACCTGCCTAAAAGATATATCCACTTGCAAAGGCAAAGATATTCACCCGTCTTGGTAAGTACAACTGTCTAATTAAAACCTTCAGGAACAACATTAGAAGATGGCAGAACCCAAAAGCTTTATAAAGGAAGTTTTAACCTTTTTTACTACTAAGTCAAGAACATCAGTGTGTTACAGACCTCTGCAAAACAATAAAATCTTGAATGCATTTTCTCCATACCCTAATTAGTTGTGAACCTAGCTGGTGCCCTCTGACTAAGTAATTTTCCTTCCCCTTACCTTTGCCTGACTTTTCTCTCCCTGTAGGGAGAGTCTGGTTGTCTTCTCAGGAAGTTACTGCCCCCTATCCATTTTAACCTTGTCAGTTTCACTGTGGGAATCCTGGGCTCCTTTCTCATTACTCAGGCTGGTATGCACTTACCAATCAGACTTGCATGATTCAAATCCAATGGCACTACCAAAAGTCTTGCATTTCAGTAAACAAGGAATCATTCAATGTTTATGTTCTCTCCAAGACAATCTGTGCTTTAACATAATCAGGATGGGCTCTAGAATTAACTGTTGTTGCTAAAACCCAGCTGATTTTACAATAAACATAAAATGGTTTAAGTTGGAAGGGACCTTAAAGATCATCTAGTTCCAATCCCACTGCCATGGGCAAGGACACCTCCCACTAGCCCAGATTGCTCAAAGCCCCATCCAGCCTGGCCCTGCACAATTCCAGGGATTGGGCATCCACAGCTTCCCTGGGCAACCTGTGCCAGTGCCTCAGCACCCTCACAGGGAAAAATTTCTTCCCGAGATCTAATCTAAATCTACCCTCTTCCACTCTGAAGGCATTACCACTTGCCTTACAAATTTATAAGGGCATGTAGTGATAAGTCCCTCTCCAGCTATCCTGTAGGAGCCCTTCAGATACTGGCAAGCTGCTATAGGGTCTCCCCAGAGCCTTCTCTTCTCCAGGCTGAACAATGCCAACTCTCTCNCCCTGCACAATTCCAGGGATTGGGCATCCACAGCTTCCCTGGGCAACCTGTGCCAGTGCCTCAGCACCCTCACAGGGAAAAATTTCTTCCCGAGATCTAATCTAAATCTACCCTCTTCCACTCTGAAGGCATTACCACTTGCCTTACAAATTTATAAGGGCATGTAGTGATAAGTCCCTCTCCAGCTATCCTGTAGGAGCCCTTCAGATACTGGCAAGCTGCTATAGGGTCTCCCCAGAGCCTTCTCTTCTCCAGGCTGAACAATGCCAACTCTCTCAGCCTGTCCTCAGAGGTGCTCCATCCCTCTGAGCATCTTTCGTGGGCTGTCCTATGGACCCCCTACAACAGCTCCATGTCCTCCTTGTGCTGAGGACTCCAGAGCTGGACACAGTACTCCGGATAGGGTCTTATCAGAGCGGACCAGAGGGGCAGAATCACCTTCCTCAACCCGCTGGCCACACTTCTTTTGATGCAGCCCAGGATATGGTTGGCCTTCTGGGCTGCAAGTGCACATTGGCTTCTCATGTTGAGCTTCTCATCCACCAACACCCCCAAGTCCTTCTCAGGGCTGCTCTCAATCTATTCTCCATCCAGTCTGTATTTGTGCTTGGGATAGCACACACACACTATATATAAAAACATGCTTACTACAAAGTCAGCTTGCAAAATGACGTCTGCAAAAAAGCCCAAAGTTCACTCTTTGATACACTCTTTGATCTGCAATCCTGTCAGTTTCATACTACACAATGGCAAGAAGGGACTAAAAAAAATAAATACATCAAGTTCTGCTATGGCATGCAACAGTTAAATACATACAACTGATCTACATAATAGATTAATTAACAGTTTCACACAAAACCCCAGTGAGTTCAGATCACAAGAGAAGCTAATTATTTGAAAGGCAGTAAAGAGACTTCCATTCACTCTGGAACTCTGACTGATTTTACCTGAAACAGAAAATAACAAGAAGAAATGGGATCCAAAATGTCAGAAACTGATAGCTGTTATTTTCCATACTGATCAGGATACAAGGTGCTACTTTACCACCTTTTCTCATAAAAGAGATTTCATATATTAGACAGAAGCCTTTATGTTATCTGAAATATATTGGCAAAATGCTTCACTACCACATATGTTTGTCAATTATTTTTTCATCAGTACTGCTGCAAGTAGATTTTGAAGTGGAATTAGGGTACTTCGCATGCCTTGATTGATTTGCTAGTTATAGCAAATTTCCAAGAGCTCACATTCAACTGAACTGCCATGCTTATATACACAGTGTAAATTTTCAGCAAACAGGAGGTAAAAATGTAGTAAAATTTCAACAGAATTTTTACCCAATATGTTCTACTTCAGATTTATAATTGTCTGCTGACTGCTTGTAACTTCCCCCACATCTATGTCAGTATTAGACATAACAAATAAGTTTGTTACAAACAGAAGTAATTTTGACTAGAATCTGATTCTTGTTACTGTAAATTCAGTGGGTTTTTTTCTACTAATTCTATTCTTACTCTACTTTTTGGTCACACTATTTTAAAGCGAAAGGATTTCACTTCACATGTCCTAAGGAATGTACCAAAGCTAGAAGACATTGTAGCTTAGACATTCCTTAGGGAGCCAACCTCCATCCTTTCGTTATACAGTGCACACAGCATTAGACTCCAGTCCTTCAAGTACACTTTCTGCATCTCCCACTTCCTGATGTCCAGTCAGGCACTCAAATAAACAGTAAATCTGACTAACTTATTCCCTCCTCTCCCTCTTGAAATGTAGTAGGTGGTAAGGAGAGGAACTGTTTAGTAGCTAGAGGGATAGACTTTTTAGAGCACCACTGATTGTAGTATCACGTACAACTTCACCTGCCACAAATCAGCACTTTTCCTGTCAAAAGCAGTTTCACTTTCTTTTGCTCCCAAATGCTCATTCCTATCCTTAAAATGACAGGGACACAAGCATGGGTATTTGTGCAACTGCATTATAAATTGCACTAGGAAACTGATCTGGATGACAAACACCTCAGCAGCAGTAAAAAACTAGTTAGCTTTATCACAGAATAACTCCCTCACCATGCAGCTGAGCAAAGAATTTTGCTACCCTCTCTCACAGGGTGACACAGAAAATAGAAGCTGCCAGACACACAGAGAGTAGGAACTATTTATTTGGCAGCAGTTTTGGCTTATGTCAGTTGAAAGCATATGTGAAATTGCAGCCTCACTTCAGAATTGTGGGTAGAGTTAAAGAGTGAAGCAGTCTAGGAAGAGATAATACTGAGCTGAACTTCTATTTAAAATTAAAGAACTGAGGTCAAATTTCGTCTTCCTTTCTAAACAGTTATGGCTAACCAGGACTAAGGCAAAATCTCACCATTGTTGCAACAAACTCACCAGTAATCAAGCAACAGTGCAAGACCTTTTAAATAGAAAAATATTGCTCACAGTTAATGCAAAAGATAATACAGATGTACAAAAGAGTACAGAACCAAACTGTTTTAATCAACCAAATAGTGAAAATCCTTTCCAACAGGTTTATTTTTTCATTGTTGTAGAAGAAACCGGTAGTAATGCCTATACTTAAAATTACCCATGGCTTTTCATTGCATAACCCTGTTCTAAATTGATTTTAACTTGCCAAACAAAACTTGTTTGGGCTAAAAATCTCCCATGCAATTTGTTGGCTCAAGCTGATGTTCTGAAAAGTGTCAAATACAACCAGCCCAACTTCCTACAAAAATGTGGGAAAACAGTATGTTTACTCATGTTAAAGAAGTCTTACAGCTCAGCTCTTTCATTAAAGCCTCCAGTACTTCCAAGTTCTGGAGAAGGAATTCCTTTTATATACTCTAGAATGGTCTCCTAGGAAACAAAAGGCAGTTAGGACTAAGAAAAAGGTTATATTTCAAAGTCTTAACATAAATTAGACAAGCTGTATTTCTAATATGTGTTAGTACTTAACATAAGATTTAAAACTTGCTTTGAGGGCTCCTCTCAGTAGCATATGCTAACGACTACTAAAACAGGAATTACTGAGTAGGTTAGTCATGAAGAAGAAAGATTCCTATGGCTTCACCTAGGTCACTACTGCAAACAAAAATCAATAAAATTACCATGAAGTAGTAAGAACACCACCATCTTTGGGTCAAAACAGGAAAGAAGTCCATGAACAGCATCAAAATGAATACCACTGTATTAGAATAAGCTTTCACATTAGGTCAAATTTCCATCATCAGATTAGAACAATGTTTTATTTAATAGACTAGGTACTTCAGAAAAGCTGAAACAAAATCTATTTTGAATGCTTCTGAAACTGCCACTGTCATTTGTGACACAGGTGCAGAATGCAAATCTCCATTTCCTCCAGTTTTTAAGATATCTAACCTAATTACAGATGGTGTTACACAACAAAAATGAAATTCTAATGACTTGCCTTGCAAAGTGTCATTTTAGCAAGTCTATTGGCTCTTCACCTAATTTAACATCTATTTGTATTTTTTAAAAGTGAGTATGAAATTTGTCTGATAATTATTTTTAAAATTTTTTTAAAAATCAACACTTCACATTACTGTTTCCTTACAATCACTTCTTCAGCGATTAATCCTAGCCTTTTTTCTTTACATAAAATTCCTTAACAACACAAGTGTTTAGAGACCCAGAATCACGACCTGGTAGATCTATACAAGCACACAGAAAGATTGTCCTTACCTCACAACTCCTGAATGCTGAATGAGTTGTATCTTAACCCCCCGGCACTTCAGTGTTTGGTGTTTTAAGACGGTGCGATTAGAACTAAACATAGTATTCCTGCTGAAGTCATGCAACTTATTTACATAATGACATTATCAGATTTCAGTTCAAAGAGCAATTATGACATATTTAGCATTTGTCTACCCTTGAAGAAGTCTTGTTGATACGGTTTTACTACTAGACTAAAAGTCTCACCTATACTACTACTGACACACTGATGTGTACTCTCAATTTTGGCTATTGTTGACATCGCCTTTCTGATTAGCTCTCGACAACCTTATCATAAAACCAACTTGCAGTTTAGCAACTACAAAATAATTTCTAGTTAAGTCTGGTTTTATTTCTTTGTATCTTTATTTAATAACTATTATGCTAAGTGTCTGCACTGAAATTTGTCTTTCAGAGACCTCTCGCTTATCATACCTCTCTCTCCTATTCAAATAATTTAAGAATAAATTGTTTCTTCATGAGACTAAAGACATTCACAGGAATGAGCAGCCTAGTTTCTAAGGTATAGGAAAAGCAACATTTTTAAACTACCACTGTTCACAGAAGTGCCACAGAAATCACTACCAAATGTTTAGTAAACACAACTGCAATAAGAAGAATAAGTAGTAAAAAGAGCTGGCTGTAAATGGCCATTTAAATGAGTACTATTTATGTATTTAAAACCATCCACCATCTTGATGAGAATCACTGCGTCCTGCAAAATGTTAAATATGCTGGATTCTTTTGTCTAACCACCATTCTTTGAGGTTTTCAGATGCAGAGACTGATCTAGTGTATACTGGTAAAATTCGCATCTCAATCTGATATCAAAAGCCAGATAGCATGCTTTCCTGTACAACCTACTTGAATAAAAAGTAAACAAAGACAATTTTAATAACTTACTTGTAAACAAAAGGAGTTAGGAATCCTAATAAGCAACATAAGAGTCAGCTCGCAAGATCTGATCAGCGCTGCATAGGCAGATATGAGAACTCTATCCTGTAATTGCTTGTTGGGTAAGAATTTGTCCTCAGGGAAGAATGGTCACACGTTTAATCGAAAGAACGACTCCTTCTAAGGTATTACCACTATCCACATTTTATTTTGCCAGTGAAAAGTGTTAACATAGCTACCGAATTTACTTATCATATAAACATTGTGAACAGAGCACGATGAACAGGGAAAAAAAAAAAGGATCGCAGTCTCCAGGTATCAGCCTTATGAGGCTTCACACAGTTACTGGACAGGCATAAAATCTTCAGTTGACAGGCCTCAGCAAATAACTGGCACCGTTTTATATTCATAGAAGAGAAAGCTTTTAATGTCACATACCGATTTCTTTTTAATGTCCTCCAGATCTTTGAGTTCATTCTCAATCTTTGTGATTAATTCCCTGAGTTCATCAAGATTAGTGCAAATAAGCTAAAAAACAAATGAACACAAACACTTGGTAATGTGGGACTTGGAAGATGTACAATAAAGTTAAATAAAATCTAAAAGCACATGTTACTACTTTGTGCCACATTTGATTTTTATTTTCTTATAGCATTTTTAAATGTAAAACAATAGGACTTTTTGAAAGGAAGAAAATCTAGTAAGAAAAATCTCTCTTCAGACATGAACCAAATATCTGCCTGTAAGCTTCCATTTCAAAACGTAGGTATTTTCTTAAAACTTCTGTGAATGACAACCACCAAATTTGTGTCTCAAGTACAGTAATGAGTTGGATCAGGTTTGAGTACCAAGCAATTCCCTGGTGAATTGAAGTGTACTAGCTTTGGACTACACTGTGGTTATAACATAATTACACTTGTTACAACTTCTTCCTGATTATACAGAGTATTCCTGAAAGATAACCTAGCCATGTCTATCGAATCTACCTAGCTATCTATGTTTTGAAAAAGTATTATATTCTTCTTATTCATGTCTTTAAAAAAGAGCTTTTTACATTTTTCTTTTGAGAATATGGACGCTATTTTCTTGAAAAATCATCAAAAGTAATCTGTATGTTTTGGCTTACCATCATCTGGGGCAATTAAAGACATAATAAACTGGAAATAATTAAGCTCTTAGGTTCTTTCAGATTATCATATGTTAAGACTTGCTTATTGCTGAACACCCTTCGGTGGAAATGTTTTCCTTTCTACTGAAAACATGTTGAAGTAGTTTAAGAAAAATCAAATCCAAACAGAAAAAAACCCCACAAAAATGCTTTTCTCATAGACCTGATATTTTTTTCCCCCAAATCAGTAATTCATAATAATGTATTTTCACTTCAATTACACATATTTTAGATTTGCAGCAAATTCATATTTAAAAAAAACACCTTTGTTTCACTACTAAAACACAGAATCAACAGTTTTAGCAAAATACATAAACTTCAGAAACTTCTAACAGATACATGCCGTTATTTTCATAACACTTGTGTACATTTGAGTATTGGGAATTGGAGGGACTCAAACTAAAATTTACAGGATTTATCAAGTTTAAAACAAAACACAGAAATTGGCACTGTCTTGCTATAGACAATGTACGTCAAAATTAACTTGCAAAAGGTTTCTCTCTTAACCCAGAAAAGAGTATTACCATGTGTAACTCTACGAGGTTCAACGTCCATGTCTGTCCTGCACTTCAGGTTCCAAACATATAAGATGTCAACTGGAAGCCAGATACTGGCTTTTTCTTTTCCCATCTGGCCTGCAAGGAAATCTATGATACTGTATTACCGTACAAAAAAGTGAAAGTTTTCCACACCAAGTCCTTGACAAAAGTCAAAAAAGGCACGGATAAAGATTTTCCCTATGCAATTTTAATCCACTCCTTTGACTACATACCTGACAATTCAGTTTTTAAATTTCACTATTGCTTATTATTTTCTCCTATGAGACATATTTAATTCAGTGTACCATGGATAAAAATAAAGCAGAACTATGAACCAAAGAAAAATAGTGTCTTCATTTGCTAGAAGTCAGCGAATTTCTCTCTAGAAACTCAACTCTAGAATGGTAAGTTTGCCAGGAGAAGGATGATTTCACTAGTGTTAGTTGAATGCTGTCCTGGAAATACAAACTCTACCTTCGATTCTACCATAAAAAGCTCCTATATGTGATCAGACAATTAATGCAGCTAAACTTTTTAGGTCCCAGTCCTGTCTCTCATTTTCAGAACAGTCACTTGAGAAATAAGGATATGATTTGCAAAACTGTTAGCGTGTATCAATCCAACCTACATCAATAATCAAAACAATGCAAATATATAAAGTTTAGTTGTCTTGGGCCTGGGGTGACAGGGAAGACTAACCAAGTCTCTAAGTCCCAATTTTCATCAGAAGAGGTGTACTTTTGAGGCTAGTATCTGTGTACCAATTACTCACTGGTAAAACAAGGAAGGTAACAGCAGCTCAGCTTAAAGGATTTACTGTTAAAATTAGTTTATTATTTTAAATACTCGAATACTGTACGGAAAACCACTATAAAAAGGTTGAAGAAGAAATTTATACTACTTCATTCACAGTAGGATTTCAGATCAGGTACAAAAGATGCACAGTGACTGGGAAGAAGCTATTTCTGAAACTTCTCTCACTTGGTTAACATTTCCTATCTTACAGAATGAAGCCTGCATTTTGAAGGAAAGATGAAAAGAACAGTAGTAACAAAAAATGTAGTGTATTTTGTATGATCATTTTGATACGGAATCTAGCTGACATTTCTCATAATGAGACTCTAATGTGTGTTTCATAGGATGAGGGGTAATGGCTTCAAACTGGAAGAGCGGGGATTTAGATTAGATCTCGGGAAGAAATTTTTCCCTGTGAGAGTGCTGAGGCACTGGCACAGGTTGCCCAGGGAAGCTGTGGATGCCCGATCCTTGGAAGTGTTCAAGGCCAGGCTGGATGGGGCTTTAAGCAATCTGGGCTAGTGGGAGGTGTCCTTGCCCATGGCAGGGGGGTTGGGACTAGATGATCTTTAAGGTCCCTTCCAACCTAAACGATTCTATGATCCTATGATTCAGTGGTCCTTGCTCATGGTTGTTAATTGGCTGAAATTAGCAATTCAATTTTCTGCAAACAACACTGCCTTTCTAAATTACTGTCTATGTTTTAACAGGCAGGTTAATGCAAAGGCAAAAAGAAAGGTATTAATGTTGCAATCTAATAATTCTGTCACATTCTGACAGCTCACTGGTAGTTTCACATACTGTTCTTGAAGAACATGGCTTCTAATACTCTATCATAAGAAAGATAATCTGAAGAGAAAAAAAAGTTTCCTTTATGACTTAAAGGTAGTGAAAGATTAGTCTCTATTCTCCAGAACACTACATGGTGTCTTAAAGATTCAAGCTGTAAATACTTTCATTAATGTACAAGTCACGTAATTAGTTACGTACATGGTGACTACAATACAGATTTTCACATCAGGCACACTACTTGCTACATATGAGCTTAATTTTCATAGGCAATGAGCATCCTGTTTTTCAACTGAATACAATGGAAGCTTCAGGTATTCAGTATTCCAGTAAATTTTCAAATGTGGTGTTCAACTTTCCTGTTAGGATACAATCTCAGACCCCAGTAATCTCTCAAAGGCTCTCACTGACTCCTAGAACTTCAAGGAGGAAAGACAGGAAATCTCCCCTGATTTTTGTATAGAAAGACTGGCGGACCAAGTTCTATTCCAACTTGAGACTCTTCTGTGATCCATTTCTTGGAATTTATAAATGAACGTTTAATCATTATAAAAACAAATCTAATCTGTGGATCTATTCATAAATACAAACCTAGTGAAATCCCCCAGATCAGTGATGTTCCCTCCTTGCCCCCCTTAACTTTGGCCAATCTTTTAGCATCATTTTTACTAAGTTCCGTGGGGTCTCATGCTTAAATTCAGGCTACCTGTATAATAATTGTAAACTATACTTCTACTTGCTATAAACCTGCTCTTTTATTGCTGCCGTCTCCATGTGGAAAATGTCTAGATAGCCCCCTTTTGAGATCTGTATTTGATATAGACCATAGCTGATAAAACTGGAACCATTAAGACACAGTTAAACAGAAAAGCTGAGGTTAGCCCAATTCCTTAAAACGTGTGCCTTCATTTTTTCCTTAGTTATAGTATATATAGGTCTATATAGCTATGTAAGTATATATGTGAGGTGAAAGGAGGACAGACTGAGACAAAGCACATGTTAAAAAAACCTAAATGTACTTTGTAACTGAAAAAAACCCACCAAACCCCACACATTAGCGTCCCTTCTGTACATCAACATAATTTGTCTGTTCTTTAAAACATAAATGAGCAACAGTAACAATAAGGTTGGAACTCAATTTCTTTTAAAAGGAAATATGGAACAGCCAACTAACTCAATCTACGAATCTGTAAACTCACTTAAATAATTTTAAAAATATTAAGAACAGAGCATGGGTTTTGCCTCGTTTTATTTGGTAAAGAGAATTTAATTTAATTCACATCTGCTTTTGTTTGGGGTTTGGGGTTTTTTTTAAAGCAGTCTTCAGCTAAGAAATTAATATAAGGTTTGAAATGACATAGAAGGAAGGAGTGATGTCCACTGACCTATGCTTTTACTGCTTTCAAACATGACATTCAAACCATGATAGAGAGCAGAAAAATCTCTGCAGTATGTTTCCTCAAAAGGTTGTTTAAAATAGCATTATAAATGTTAGGATTAAGTAGTACAATTATTTCCCCGATTTTTTTTTGTAAATAATTGCTTTTAATGTATAATTTGGGTCACTGCACATATGAAGAGATTTATTAATACTAATTTTCTCAGTTTTAATGTCAAGTTATGATTTTCAGGCAAAGGACCTATACTTAAGTAGAGGATCTAGTTTTATGAAATAAAGTGCCTTATGGCTTGTTGGTTTTGTTCGGTTTTTTTTTAACATGTGTAGGCTGCAGGCACATAAAATGTCTTATAAATTTTCACTTACTCTCTTTCTTTCCAAAAGAACTGATGGTTAGATATGAATAGCAATATTCTTATGGCTACACCCTCCCTGGCATACCTACCTCATGTGGCCTGTATACACTCGAGCTGTCTTACCAAATATTTGAAAAAAACAACTCTCACCTTCAAACGGTTACAGAATTTTATTAAGTTTGGCTATCCAAGCACGTGGAGGAGAGTATCTTGAAGCAGACTTTACTAGGCGCTAAAAGTCTTAGTAGTATTCCAAATGTAAATGTTTTAATATTTGCAAATATTTCTAACACTCTTACTAGTCCTGCCTGTGCTCTTGAAAAAGGCAGGTTAAATTGTTAAAAAGCTTCCTAATAAGAAACTGCTCATAGTAATCAATCTTAGCTTCACCTAAAACAGATACAAAGCCCAAAACAGCCAGAATTATTTTGTTACATTTTAATTAACATTTTACCCAGGTAAATTTAATAACATGAATTTTACACTTAGCTAGATATGTACGTGTACATTTTACTCAGGTTAGATAAAAATTTGGGCAGTTTTAAACAATGTTTTAGACAGACTACTTAAAAGCAGTAGCTTAATATTGTAAAAAATTATTTCTAACCTCACCTTGTACAACCAGGGCATGCAGGTAATGTGCTGGGAAAAATAAATTTTTAGACACTGTACCTATTTTTTGGAGCTGCTAGGACATATTTTAGTCACTACCATTAGAGTATAGATAAGAGTCAGTGTAACTTAAATACTTGTCTTTTCTCAATATTGACTATTACTAACCAATTTTATCACCAGAAAAATCTACTAGTTCCAGCTGGAACACATCATCATCATGGAATAAACTGATTCAGTGTGAGGGTTTTACAGAACAGTCACGATTTAATGTGGGTCTATTGCTCAGAAAAGCAGATAGCTTTCTGAGAAAAAAAAGATTCATAGCCAAAGGAGAACTTCAATCCAAGCAAGCATGCACACATAAATTTTGACTTAGAACTGAAGTACTGTAGCACTTCCATTATAATACCATAAAACAACATTATCATAATTAGCACTGTTTTCTTAGAACTTTTTGGTCTAAAGTTCTTGTGCAGGTATGAGGTAAAAGTTGCAAACAAGATGAGCACATCAGCCTACAAATGTTTTGCAAGTCCTTCAGTAAATCAAGCTAGATTTCAATTCAAGGACTACAGTGTCACACCTCATACAAAACCCAGAAGATTTTATCTATCTTAAAAATTCCACAAACAACTCCTAGTTTTTACAGGTTTTGTCCTGTAACAGTTTTATCTGGGCTCTTAAACAATACTGAGAAAGAGTGTGAAAGCTGCACATAAAAAAATGCTAAAACATTCTCTACCAAGAAAAGGTGAAACGCACTTTTAAAAACACTATCAGACTAAACTTTTCAACTAGAAGAAGGAAATTCATCTTTGATTAGGATTTACAAGGTCTCTATCAGAAATTAAAGGACTTCACAGACATTTAGATTTCAAGTGCTTAAAAAATTAAAAGGATTTACCTGAAATTCTGGTTTGGTAGACTTTGTGACACCTTTCCTCTTCTTTGTGATTGCTTTTTTAGATACTGATTTTTTCCCTTGTAAGATTAAAAAAGAAAAGCTTCATAATGCTGTTTGTTGTACTTCATTAATAAAACCAAATTACATACAGACTTTAAAGTTAAACTATAACTAACAGATGTCTGACAAGAAGTCACATAAACATGATGAATCAGAACTAGACTCAGCAAAAGCAAACATTAAACTACAAGTATCTCTGCAGGGCAGTCTTGGGGGGAGCGGGGGAGGAGGAGAAAAAAGGAAAAAAAAAGAAAAAAGAACAAACCTGCTACAATGCCCATAATATACCACCTAAACATTTAAGTTATAAAAGAAACATTCACAGCACTGTTCTGAAAGGAGTGAAATTCAGAACTTACGCCACAAACTTAAGAAATACAGCATCTTACCTGCAAGGTTTGCTCTCTGCCACTGTAAAGTGAACCACACATTAGGGTCTGGGGCCTCTATATGTTATAGTAAAAAAACACCCTCAAAGCACAAGCAATATCTAGAAATCCCCAAATGAACTGAAGTTATCAATGAAATCAGATTACTGATTTGTTTTTTCCAGCTGTGGCGAAACCTAACATTTTAGAAGAAAGCAAACACCTTCCTATAATGCCCTTCACACCCAATCGTGCTATTAAAGAGCACGGATGTAACTAAAAACATCCTTTAAGGTAAGGCAAGTGCTTTACTTCCTATAGTATAAGGGTTCACAAGCCACATACATTTCTCAAATCAAATAATTACGGCACCAAGCCATATATGCAAGATAACGGAGTTTCTTATATGGTTATTTCTACATTCACATGATAAATTGAAATAAGCCCACTTTTGACCTGTTCATTCAGACCAAAACCATCACTCCTAAGATTACTGCTGTGCTCACATTTTACTAGCCAAGAGCCCCTTAGCCTGCTCTGGGAAAATCCTTAGATATTATTTAAATTCAGTATCTTCAGAAGATGTCTGGCTGCCATAGGTTTTCCTTTCAAGCCAAAACAAATTCCACAGATGTTATCACCAAACAGATGTGCAGGCAATTAACAAAGTAACATAAAAACTAGAACCTGGGCACTAGTTATGAGCATCCAAAAAACCCACTAGGGAGATTAGATGCAACTGAAACAGAAGCCGTATCAAGTTGGTCTTGCCATCTGAGGGTGAAGAAGGGGGAATAAATAAATGTATGTTATTTCAGATCTCTTCTAGTCCTATAGAGGCATAGAACTGTAGACAAATAAAACACTAAGCAACATCAATACTCTTGACATTTGTAAATTACCTCAGCAAGGACAATACAACCCATTTATAAGTTATCATAACATAAATAATTTTGATTTGAAAACAGGAACATTTTTACAGATCTAATTAAAATTTTTTGTTATT
This sequence comes from Chionis minor, assembly GCA_013398295.1. Taxonomy (NCBI): domain Eukaryota; kingdom Metazoa; phylum Chordata; class Aves; order Charadriiformes; family Chionidae; genus Chionis; species Chionis minor. Next base: position 63,360 of record VZSF01007903.1, on the reverse strand, counting down.
AACTATTACATTGGAGTCCTCATGGCTCCTCCTTGAAGAACAAAAGTAATGTCAATCCATGCTTCAAATTACAAAATGACAATACAGAGCAATTTTTAATAAAAATTAACTTTAATAATGATTTTAAATAAAAACGCATTTGTTATTCCGTATGCAGCAGAGCTTCATTCCCCCAGGTGGGGAAACGGATGTTTTTGACATCAAATACTAACTTGGTAGTATTTACCATGATAAAATAAAGTTGTTAGCCCCCCCAACTGCAAGAATTCCTGTTTTCTCATTACATTTTAGCAGCAACTCCACTGTTTTCAAAATGGTAATCTGGCCTGCATTTTCCTGTTCACAATCTGTAAGACACATTTCATGCCTTTCAAAGATTTGGCAACTACCGAGCATGTCTTCTTTTCTCTTTATTCTCCTAATCTTCTATCTTGCTCCCAACAGCTCCTCTTTTGGAAAATGTAACATGCAATAGTCTGGAAAATGAAGCGTTACTATAGACTTTTGAAGCTTCCAGACTGACACAACGTATGCTTTTATACAGTTAAAACAGCAAAGCAGGTCTCAACAAGCTCATTAATAATGCTGGTTTACAGAACAATGTCAGCAAACCCAATAAAGCCTCAGTGGTACATGTTTGTTAAGATACTGACGCTGCAGCTTCATGCATCGAGTAGACTGTTACAACTTGGTAGAATACCTCATTTAATGTTTTCAACATGATTACCAGGCCGTACCAGATCTAGATGCTAGATGACACAACAAAGCTGTTACATCTCTGAAGACAAAAACCGAAATTAAACTCCCAAGGACAGTACATCCAACGCTACAAAACTGCTGCCAGGCTGTTAAGACTCGGTTCTTCACATTCAAGCAATGTTTGATTTCATATACAAAACATAATAGTACTCTAAAGAAATAAAATATACTGTGAAATAGACTTTAAGCAGGTGGACTGCTATCAATCTTTCAGAGCGCAAGTACAGGCTATAGAATTTACATGAAGTTTCTTCTAAAGGTATGTGCTATACTGGTGGTTTCTATACCAACTGCAATAAAAGAAATACGACTTGCACTTAAACTTCTGCTTCAGGCACATCCCAATTATTTCAGGCAGTCTCTGGTCCCTCCTATTTTCACAGCCCTATGGCTGTTCTGATTTTCATCCAATCCCTGTTTCAAGCATGCAATCACAGAATTCCCATGCTTTTGTACTGCACTTTGCACTGCTATCTTTTGTTGTATGCCATGATTTACACCAGCCTAGCTGTCTTAGTCCAGATCCAACAAGCCTATTGCCTTAGTCACAGTCTAATTCAAGGATTTATAACCGAATTTATCTAACTCCAGTAATAATATAACATGTAAAATTAATGTGCAGCATGCATGTTGTTCTCTGTTTCTGTCTTCCATTATATTCAGCACTACTCTGACAATAATATTGACACAGAACACTGCCACAGTAATAAGCATCACCTTGTCTCAAAGGCGCAGATTCAATAAAGTGGTTACAACTTCCCTTTCATAACCTGTAAGAAAACCTCATAACTACGGCAATGCTCACATGGCTGTGTTCTCTAGTAAGCTTTGCTCATAATAGTTATTGGAACTTTTCAGCTAAAAAAACTGCACAAGCAGTCTATATTCATGAAGAGTAGTATCTTTTTGGTAACTGCTACAGCAAGTCAGGAATGTGCAAATCATCAACAGAAACATGAACTGAGACTCAAAGTTACATTTAGATGCCTTAGAGAACCAATAGTGGGCAAAAAAAAAAAATTACCTTGCTAAAAAAGACAGGTACTCACTTTTACACTCCTAACGGTCTCTACCTCCTCTACTTTTAAAGAACATTTTAAAGAGTGGTTATGGCTATATTTAGATTTAAATCAAGTGTTGTTGCAAATTCAGAATACCAAATCTCTTTCTCTGTTCTACACTGTAAGGGTATCTTTAAAGAGAAGATAAAATTTCAGAAGAGCTTTAAGAAATACTACTTAGCCTTAAACATTATAAAACATTACAAAACAATAAGGCATTAGCATGGATTCAATCCAATCCTACCCATTTCAACTGAACAGCTACAGGACTAACGGACACTGCACAAGTGTAGGAAGAAAAGCTCTTTCTAGTAATACTATGATGTTTTACTAAAATTTTCTACAGTGAGGTCAAAATTTGCAACGAAGAAGTAGTCAGAATAAGAAGGGAAACGCCTCAACACATTAAGAGTTAAGGACAAGAGAGTACCAAAAGAAATAGGAATATTCATATAATGCCCAGGACAATGCCCATCACCTGCAGATGAAAAATAATGTTTTATGCCCTCCACCTGAATGGAAACAAATACACCACCTGAGTATAACTTAGACTATCAGATCCAGCAGATCAAGTAATTAAGAGACATGGGAAAAGTAAAAGCAGAGAAGAGGAATTTCCATTATTTCTCACTGAATAGACATACATGATGTCTCCGTGTGCAGTCAGGGTTGCAAAACTTGCAAACATCAATAGAATGTGTGACAGAAAACTTTGTTACTCCTTTCTGGATTTCCACCTGCACTGACATCTTCCTGTCCAAAACTGACAATGAAAGGGAGTAATCATATACCCGCAATGTTCTCTAATGATGAGAATATGTATAATTAAAACCTAACTTCAGAAGATTAAAGGCATTTGGTACTAGTCTAGAGGTATGGATACATACTCTTAGCACAACTACACATTAATTATTTTCTGTATTAAATTACCTCTTCTAATGTTAAGCTCCTTATGACACAATGTGGAGTTGGAAAAACAGAAGTACATGGCATTCTACTGCTGAATTTAATACTCAATCATGTAGAACCACAAATTAAAACTGAAAGAACAACTGTTTTAATTCCCATGTTTTTAGTGGTATGGAACACTAGCTTGTTTTATAAGCTTATGAAACATATTTGGGTCCTAAAATACATTCCAATAAAGCTCAGCATAAAGTACAAAGGATGATAATTGGATAAGTAATCTCCATCATAATCCTGCATCAGATCAGCATCAGATGAGCCCTGGTATTAAGATATTACAAAACCTATACTTTTTTTTGCACTTTAGAAAACAAATCAAACTTATCACAAGAAATGGAGATCACATAATAGCTATACAGGTCAATATATGTAAGGCAACTGGCATAATGAAGAGCCAGGGATTTCTGTCTTCACTTTAGCATCTGTGCAGCATATGCAAGATACAAAAAGGAAACTGACTGAAGGAAAATTCCCTCCTGATTCCAGTTTTGTTAATGAGCTTAATTTCCACTGTGTCAATTAAAAGATAGGAATTTTGAACTGGAGGAACTGCCTATATTTAGGTAGTGCAATTAAGTGTATTACAGTAATCACTACAGTTTTCACTACCAGTGCAGGATTTAGTCTGCGACGTACTCAAGACCAAAAATTCTGTAGTGTTACAGACTAAAAACTAGAAATTAAAAACATGGTAATTGTCACTGAGATTATACTATAGAATATATTTTTATTATAAATACAAACATTCTGTGATAGCTGTTCATTACACATTTCTTTAAAAAAAGTTTAAACTCACATGCTAGTATCTACAGTTCTTCCAATAGCACTTCAATATTTGTCTCTTTTCATCTTTAAAAACAAAATATAATTTGTAACTGATAAAAAGAGTATTCTGCTAACATGCTATTAAGTATGTAAAGTATGAAGATGGAGGCAAAGGGGCAGCTTTTTTGAACATCTGTTATTTTTACAACACATAAAAGAAAAGCGGTTATCACAGTAACCATCAACTCAATTACCTTCAAAAGCTACTTTCAAATATTACCAGTCTGTTTTGCCAGCAGTGGTTGTCTTTCAAAACAATCTTTTAAAAAATGACACACACTGTCCTATAAGCATTGCTTAATTCATAGAAAGTAGATTTTTAAGCAAGTGTTGTAAAATGAAGGTTACAGTGAAATGGCAACCTACTTCACATACTTTCAAAGAATAAAGGACACTTGGTCCCTGTTTTGGTGTTGGTTTTTTTTTTTTTTTACAACAGTTCTCTAAATTAAACAGCCCTTATTTGGGTCGTTATTAATTTTGTTGTTGTTTTGTTTTAAGAAGAATCAAAACAGTGATACATTTTGAGAGTTACCAGTCACAAAAGTGAAAATACATGACTTTTGCTGAATACTACATATAAGAACCTCAACTGTAACCCTTAAAATTTATGTTTAGATGTGGGCATTGACATTTTTTTGGAGGGAGGAATTTGTTATTTATATGGTAAGACAGTTCTTTGGGTATTTTGCAAAAATATTTGGGATCTAAACATTACTTGTTTGCTTAGCTTTAAATTTCCACTCCACTTTTAGCTAAAACACATTGGCAGCAGATCTCTGAATTCTCTTACCCTTTAGCAGATATTTTGTTACACAGATTTTTGATTTTGACTCTCTGCTTTTCACCTGAAATCCAGTATTTACCTGTGAACCTACACTGTTCTGAAAATAAGCCCGTTGCTTCAAAAAATGTAATGTTTTAAGCAGTCTGCTAAAATCTAGCATGACTTAACAGGATAGCAGATCAAGCTTTATGGTGCTTCATATGACATCAAAAATACTACAACTACCTGACAATTTGAACTGACTTTAAGACTTCGTAATCTCACTGTTTTAAAATTTCCCAGTGAGCTGACTAACATCACCTACCTGAAACACTTCATTAGATGCTGCCTACATCTGTAATAAAAACACCATCTGCATAGATTCTGTATCTCAGTTGTTGGACTACGCAGAAGCGTGATTAGGCCCACAATCAACCCAGTATTTTGTGACCTAAGACTGCACAGTTCCAGTAGGAATGATTTTAGATTTGTGATCTCATGTAATTACTCTGTGTTTCTTTGTAATTTGGATAAGGTAATATTATCAGAAAGGGGAGATCTATTTCCACAATTGCTATGACATAAAACAGCATAAAGCAACTCCAAGCTACATTCTCTGATGCTAACTAGTCAGTCAGATGCCTTCTCCTAAACATTTTTTGTAACAAACTCTTCAAATGAATTATGTTCTCTAGAGACACACTCTGCAAATGAATCATGGTTTAACCAGCTTGTCTTATTGAACAGTAAACTTTCAAACTAAAAGTAACATCAGAAAAGTCTAATGCAGTAAGGCTGTCATGTTTCACAAAATAAGATGTCAACTAAGCAGCTAAGAAAACAACAAAAAAAATTAAATAACCAGTATCCTCCTAATTTTTACTACAGGTAAAAATGTCAACTTACCAGACTTGTGCTTCTTGTGTTTTGCTTTCTTTTTAATTATAAACAACTTATTCTGGATCTCAGATTTATAAGATTTGAATGGATGAAGATGAATCTCACGCTTTCTTTGCAAGTCATCAAGTTTTCTCTGCAGATTTTCATTTAGAATATCCTTCAACTTCTTTTTTTTCTTTTTCTTCTTTTTTGCCCGCAACTTATTTAGTTTCTTATGATTTCGCAGCGAGTTCTCTAGCATAGTTTCTTTATTAGATTCATGGTAAGTTGTATCTTGGTTGTCATTATGAGTGCCATTGACATGCATCTGGCAAGCATTCAGCGTGTTCTCCCTGAATGGACTGATCTCAGCTTTCACTCTGGCCGTTTCAGCACAACCCTGTCCATTCTCTACAGCCCTTCTTTCTCCTGAACTAGGGTCGCCACCCATACCAACAACCTCTCCTGAACTAATCAAATTCCTCAAGTTCTCTTTGTAGCAACCGGTTTTTTTAATGTCACAGACTCTTGAGGTCTTGATTTCACAGTTAATCTCCCCTGTAGTGACTCTAAGGCTACCTAAATGTGATTTTTTTTCTGGACAGGTAACAATAGAGTCCATACTTTTCTCTGTTTCTGTCTTGGCATGATGTAGCAGCTCTTCTCTATCAGTAGAACTGACCTCCCCATTGCTTTTGCTTAAGTATTCATGTTTTACTTTCTCCAGTTTAATACGTGATACTTTTTTAACTTTGATGGGAGGAGATGGGAATTCAGGAGCCTGGAAAGGTTTTTGTTTGTAAATCCGAACATCTGCACCACAGAACTGTGGAAAATGAACATATGCATTCTCCAGGTAGTCATAACCAAGAATCACTTCTCTGCATTCGTGGATAGGCTGACCTAGCACTGCATCCTGAACATCCTTTTGTGTTTCATACACAAAATCACAGAGACCTTTTAGCAGCCACACTTTTTGGTAGAATGGTAGCTCATGAAATGGTTTTTCCTCCAAAGGATTAACTTCCCCAAGGACTCTGAAAAACTGGGGACACAATCCAAGTTTTTCTGCAGAGCTATTAGGATTGTCAGTCTGCCCTACAACAGTATACCAGTGCTGTACTTTCTGTCTGAGTGCTGCTTCCCAAGTCCTGTAGGAAAGCGTAGGCCTGCGATGTAATGTAGATCTGCGATGAGGAGGACTTAACAAAGAAGTCATTATTTTAGATAAAAAAGCATTACACTGAGGCATCAGAAGACAACGTTCCAATTCATAGAATACTATTTCAGGTAAATTTAAGATCTGTTGTGCTAAACAAAGAAAATGACCAATAGCTGGAATCTCCCACATTGTCTCCATCCTTGTAGGTGCTGCTTGAGCTAAAAGTGACTTTTCCCACTCTTCTATTTCTTTCTGACTAGCTTCTTCTGCTTCTTTTCTTTCTTGCTCTCTCAGCCTATTAAAAGAAAGTTCATGGAAATTCAGGTATCAGGTGAACAAAAAGAAACCAAGGAGAAAAAAATCAGAACTACAGCATGACAAACATACTCATCTAGAAGTAATAAAGAATACAGTACATAAAGTTTCAGTTCAGCTGGTCTTACCTTGGATTACACAACACATCACTGCACCAAAATGGGAAATTATAGTCTTTTACCTCTACCACCGCTAGTTTAGAAAGGGGGGAAAAGGTAAGGAAAGAACCTGGCAGGCAGAAATAGCGTGGGTAATTTAGATTTTTTTAAAATAATATACTCCCTTCCCCAATCTCTTTTTGGCAGGATTAAGTATTTCCAACAACCTATTCACATAAAAAATCTCTGAAAACAAATTCCAGATAAGTCTTGCTTTCAAATGGTTGCCCTGTGGCTTGTGTCACCTACCTTGTAACTCCCTTACTCAGTACACAGGTATACATGCCCTCCTGTTAAGTGCTTCCTTCGTATACAAAAGCCATTTTCCCTCCCACCCATAGGCTTGTAACTAGTTGGTTTGCAACGGTGGTAAAAAAGGAAACAAATATCAGGATGCATGAAGAATGTGATGGGAAATAACACCAGAAATAAAACGTCATTACATTAAGAAATGGTTTGCCCTCACCTGAAAAACTGTATTCAGTTCTGGTCCCCCTATCTAAAAAAAGGATAGAGCAGAAATAGTGGGTATTCAAAGAAAGAGATTATCAGTAATCAGAGGCCTATAAAAACTTCTGAAAAAATCTGGGCCTCTACACAAAACACTACCAAAAGGAAACTTGACAGCAATATACAAAACTAATGATAGACTGGGAGCTTCTATTTATTTGTAAATTCACTGTGAAATTTAAAGGCAACAAGTTTAAGAGGAAGAAATGCTTCCATTTCAAATAATCAATCTTGAGTAGCTTACTATCTAACTTACTAGAACACAGGACATGTTAATTTAGTTTCAAAGTGAAAAAGACGACATCTGCACGAACCACAAGAATATCAAGGGTTACTAGTAACAGGAGGGATTTTTTTTCTTTAATGCTGCAATGGTAAATTAACATTTTTGCCTCAAGGCATGGGATTCCAAAGGATAGGATTAGGATACAGCCGTACTTACAGGAAAATTTTTCTAGAGCTCAACAAAAGCTTCTCATGTCTTTTTCTCTGAAGCTTCCATCACTGACCACTGCTAGAAACAATCACCTGTGTATATCACTAATGTGACCTTTTACTGGAATTTACATGTCCTTATTTCCAGATCGCCACCCTCCAAGTATATTTCTTTGTATACAAGTAGCAAATAAATGCCATGTATCCATTCAAAGCAGCAGTGCTTTCCAAATCGAGTAATGATATATTAAAATCTTTCTTTTGACAACATGAAGCTAATAGTGGCTTCTAGCATGAAGAATGTGTATTTGAAGTGTTAAGTACTAACTAGGTATCTCAATAATATAAAAAATGTGACAAACCTAGCATAGCCCGCATTTTAGTATCAATGCAGGATAAATATGCCATTACCACAAGCTTATAATTTGCATCATTTGTGTATGCATCCTTGTTATTTATGTACCTATCAAATGCAGAAAGACAGATTGATGTAAAAAAAATTAAAACGTAAAAGCAAACAGGTCAGTGAAGTCTCAACTTCACTCTTCCAATGCAGCATAAATTTAACTATATAATGGATGGGATCTAAAGACAAAATCCCGCTTTGCAGCACTAATTTAAACACATAATAAATGTGGTCTAGCAACAAAATCCCATTTGACATTCTAGGTGAACAAACTAGTAAATTCAACAATACTACTTGCATAGGTAAAGTGACTTTTTTTTTTAGTTCTGACTTTTATTCTATTTCCATGCATTGATACAATAAATCATGAATAAGTAAAATAAATTAAAATAAAGTAACTTACAAGTAGGACAGAGGAAGAAACGATGCTTACTTTAAGTAAGTAAAAAGCGTTCTCAAAAATAAATTTCAAAGCACTCCTGAATCCCATTCCCTCCTAACTGTAAAATATACTTCCAAATGACCTCCAAAAGGCATGAACTCCATTAAAAGGGTATGGAAATTAGCTTAAATATGAATAGACAGAGAGTGAGATAGAACATTTGTAGAAACAATCACATTTCAGTATTGTTCAATAAAAACACAAGCTGTAGATGATCTAAAAATATTGTCCTTGAAAGCAGTTTCAACTTATCACCAATTAATAATTTAAACTAAGGTTGAATTCTCAAAATATATACAATACCCTAGACTCACCTGTGTCTCATACTTCATAACATGACAATCATTATACTATTTTAGAAATATTTGAAAAAGAAAAACATATGTTGTTTCACTTGCAAAAAGTTTCCCTTTTTAAAAAAATTGTTTTTGCACAGTATCTGTAGTCATTCCATTCTCAGTGGATATTCAAGAGAAAATGTAAATAATAGCACACTTTCATATCTTCATTATTTAAATCTTCCTACTAGCTGCCCATCTTTTGGAGGGCATAGTTTTTTCCTGGGGTGTTTTTTTGAGTGGGAGGAGGAGAATGAAGAGGGGAGAGGAGGTGGGGCAAAGGACCAGGGGTGGAGAAGAGGGGAGAGAGAGAGAGAGAGGATGAGGGAAACACTTCATATTTAGCAGGACGAGTACCCGTACACTGAGAAATGCCCTGGACAAACACGTTTAGCTTTTATGCTGACCGTAATTGTAAAAAAACCCAAAAAACCCCAGTTCCTTTACACTTTTATTTACATTGATCAGGAATATGTTTGCAGAGATGTGTTGTGTTTACAATAATAACACTAAACTATCCTAAGGTCAAGCTGACATTTCCAGACTAGCAAAGGACATATTCCTAGAGCATGTCTACACCAGTTCTGCAGCTCTTGAGTAGATAAAACTGTGGCAACTGACTTTAAAACTCAGTGGACATGCTTCCCAAGTGAAGATACTACCTAAACCAGAGTCCAGACATAACTCCCCACTTTTCTTGTCTTTTTCTCCCTTCAGACTGCAGACACATCTCAGCAGCTAATTCCTTCTCACTTAGAACAAGAGATTTCACTTGGAGGGGAGAAGTGGCAAAAACTAGACTGTACATTTTCTCCCCAGTTACCACGTTTAACACACTTAGGTGTCGAGTAATTTTTAACAGGTAAGACATGGGAACTCTGATAACAAGGTACAGATAACTGTTTTAATTCTACAGTAACTTGTTTCTATAAACTTTCTTTAAAAAACATAAACATAAACTAGAAAGCTACATACAAAACAGCAATATTACACACTATTCTAAATTAAATTAAGATTTAACAGTCAGAAATTAAATTTGGAGATGCCCATGTGACCTTAATTCGGTATCTGTAATGTCTTACATCATATTATGACATACTCTATATTTTTCCATTGGACTCAGTTCATTCCATGCTCACAACATCCTCATAAAAGGCAAAACTGACTGTGTAAGCATACCTCATTCCACAATTTGGTAATTTAAATGACTAACTTGCAACTGGAATTGAATTCTTAAAATGTTTTAATGAACGTGTCTGCAACGTTTTCAGGATCACATTTTCAGAGATGGTAAATACACAGAGCTGCCTAGCATAATTTTCAACAAACCAAAGTCATATAGACACTTAATTCCCATTGAAATCACTTAATTACCTGTCATTCACTGCTGGTTTTAAAAATTTTAGTAGGAGCCTACCTCTATGTTTTGGTATCTAAATGCCTCTATATAGGCATGCACTTTCAATTATATAATAATTCCACAATTTTTATTGTTAACTAATATGTAAGTTAGTATGTACATTGATATGTTACTTAATTAGCATGTAACCAAACAGATGAGTAGAATCTCACGAAAGTGTGACTAATAATCCAAAGAAGATATTAAAAATTCTGATAATTAGAATAACTGAACAAAAGGAAAGCTTATAAACAAGACTGACATGAAAAGTAAGTCAGATGTTTTTATATATATACTTGGGGG
>VZSF01007903.1:0-46776 GCA_013398295.1 Chionis minor | reverse complement strand
GGCTGGGGCCGCCAGCTGAGGCGGCGTCATCACCAGGCGCCCGGCGCGGCGCGAGGCGGGGCGCGGAAGGCGGAGGGCGCCTGCGCCGCCGGGCGGGGAGGGGCGGGGCGGTGGCCGGTGGTGCGCATGCGCAAGGCGGAGGGCGGGGGGAGGGGTGAGGCGTTTGTCGTTCCCGCTCTTTTTTGGCTGGGCGCCGGTGTCGGCAGCCTGGCTAAAGCATAGGCGGACCCGTGCCCTTGGGAGAGATGTTTCCTCTGGGGACACCCAGGTGATGGGTTTCCCAAGTGTTAAAGGTGTTACACTAAAGACAGCCAGCCGTTACAATGAGGAAGCTTGCAGATGCATTCATTGATGCCTTCAGCAGTGCTTACCCGAGGAGCTGGAACTCTGTGAGTGGAAGCTACTGGAAACCACGCTGGACCGACCGGGGGGTGCACCCGGGTCTTCTTAGGTTTGCCCTTAAGCACCCTCCAGACCTGCTCGCCCTGGCGACAGCGTACTGAGGAACATCGCCTGGGCGCCAGGGTACTCCACCATAGTTGTGCTAAGCTCTTGCGGCACAGTTACTTCTGTGCATGGTGTTGTGTTTATTTCCTCCCACATACAGAGCTGTCTGAAAGCTTATGGCATCTTGCTAAGAGAGAGACGACAATTGTATCGGTGAAAAAAAAATAATTGCGTTTTCTTGGATCAAGCCTCTACTTCTATAGCGGCATTCTTGTCCACTCTGGAAGGCAACTTTCTGCAGAGATCACTCAGAGAGCTTGCTTATGGCACCATCTTGATGGGAATAAATCAGACTTTGCAACATAACGACATGTAGAACCACTGCCCTCTCATTCCTGCGCTTTCTAAGGACAGCAGGAGATCTTGGTCCCCTTCATCTCCACTCGGTCACAGACAGCTTTCATAAATGCTTCTCTCAAGCATTTTTTGTGGAAGGGGCCTGAGCAGAGGCTGCAGGTGTGGTACCCACCTCACGGTGCTATGCTCCTCCTGCAGGCTTTGCCTACAGGATGGATGTTTGGGACCCGCAAGGTTAGCAAAAACCCCTTCTAGCCCCATTTTCCACCCCCAGTCTATAAAGCCCGGTACGGCCTGCACACAAAGGTTGATGCCTGAGGTCCTGCCATCTCTCCTGATCACTTACTGATATTATAGCTACCCGGTTTTATCCTCCAAAACCTCCTCTTGAATTGCAGACCACGAAGAAATGAGGTCAGACACAGTGTGCAGGGTGTAGTACTGGACCGGAGGCTGCAGCATGCCTCCACATTGCAGGGACGCGATCCTGCGTGGAGGACCACTGTGCCTTGAGGACTTAGTGATCCATGCAATAGTGCACCCGAGTGTAGCCATGCCCAGCGTGAGCTTCAGACTTGTGGTGTGCTGTCCATATCCCATGGCCACAGGATGAACTCAGCCGGCTCACTGCAAGAAGAGCCAGCAGGCAGCTCCCATGTACTGGTGATTACACCACCTCCATGATCTTACCCTAAAAGTGCAGCAAGAAGTTATCACGTGAATATCCTTTCTGTTTGACAGTCGAAATGATGAATAGAGTTGTTTCCTTTTCAGAAAATCCTCTAATAACTTGAGTGACCATAATGGGGTAGCCCTTCCACAGACAGGATCTTGACAGTGTGCCCTGATCAGGGGCCCATTCGATGCTGTGCTACATCACTCTGTAATGCTGTAAGATAAACCGTTCTCTATTTCTTCATGGTGTTAACTCTAACAAACTGCATTTGAAATGGTAATTCGCAGAGTCTGAATGCCTTTCTTACTGGGACCACAATGGACCACTGTGTCCTGGTGCAAAACAGACGGAATGCTGTCTTGTGTTTTCTTTGATAACTTACCTAGGGAAGAGTGTTCAGCTTGTCTAATTCCCACTCTAAGCTGAAGGTCGTCATCAGGGGCACAGAAGTGTGGAGGGCTTCCTGCAATGTATGTGGAGATAAAATCAATAGTAACAAAAGCAGGATTGATGATGATGGAAAGCAGCCGGCCAGCTGTCCTAGTTCTAGCAGGCATAGGGTTAATTTTCACAAGGAGCTGGGACAGGCTTGGACACAGCCAGGTGGGCTTACCCAAACTAGCCAAGGGGTATTTGATACCTTGTGAGCCCAGTATACAGCAGGGGGGTGTGGGGGAGAGGGCAGAAATCCGAAATCGAGGCTTGGGAGTGGGTTCAGCTTTGCTTCTGGTCGGTCAGTGGTGGTATGTGAATCATGTTTTGCATATTCCTTTGTCAGTATTCTTGTTGTTTTCCTGTTTCCTTCGCTGTTCTGTTAAACTGCCTTTATCTCAGTCCACGAGTTTGGCCTTTTTCTTCCGATTCTCCGCCCATCCCACCACTGCAGGGTAGGGGGTGTGAGCGAAAGACCATGTGGTTCTTTGTTGCTGGCTGGAGCTAAACCACAACATCAGGTTACAGTGGGAACTTCTACTATAAATTAGATTATAGTAGATTAGACTAGCAGCTTTGCTAGCAGCTTTGTGCCTTTTGCATGTTTGGCCAGCAACACTCACTTTCTGGTGCTGCTGGGTCGATCAGATGGGAAAATTAATCCAAGCAGGACTCTTAGGCCTCTTCCCACAGGACACCCCAGCAGTTGCTTCCTTCCTCCCTCCAGTTGCTTCCCTTCTCCCTTCAGCTGCTGGCCCAGCAACATGTAAAGCCATAGGTCTTCACAAATCTTCAGGTCAGGCCTGCACTGGATTAACAAGGATCAGCTCTCTAGTAATCTTCAAAATAAGGCTTCTATTTCTTCAGGACTGTGAATGTCTTCCTGCTGTATTCCAGCCCCTTTGAGGTGTGTGTTGCTTGCAGCCTCTGTGCTGTGGGACCTGCTGGCAGCCAGACACTTAGCAAGAAGTCTGTTAGCTGGGGGAAATAACAGAGCAAATGAAAGCCTTGCAAGACTACAGAAAGTCCATCTATTTCAGTTAGACCAAACAGATGCCGTTGAAGGAGAAAGGGAATGACAAGTCCTGTTCCTGGTTGGATGCTGTGGTACTGAGCACCCTGCACTGCGTGCGTTGCTGTGTCTCTCTGCTCCTGGCCAGCCTTCTGCTCCCTAACACTTACATTATGCTGATCTACACCTGCTTGTGATTGTCCAAAATGCGGGTGGTGTGCTCCAAAGGCCTTCTTTCTCCCTGGAATACAACTTCACAAAGACTAGAAATGGCAACAGTAAAGTTGATTTGACTTGTGTCAGCTAACCAGTTACCATCTCTCCAGCTGCCTAAAAGCTCTTTGTGTACAGCTGCCCATTATGATTTCTTTGAGTTATCCGTCTTCTTGATGAAAGTGTCTCGTATATAATGGGGAGACTAAAGAAATACAAAGCCAGTATCTGTTTTGCACTTGTTTTTAATTCCAGAAAGTTAGAATTTTAGTTCAATGCTTGTCTCTTGAAAATGTTTTGTAGGCCTCCCCTGTGAGTCAGGATTAACCTGACATGGATGATGATATCATATGCTGCCTATCTAAGTAAATAAGAGCAGTTGTTTTCAATGTATGTTTAGCTTTCAACTTCACCTTTTTTTGAAGAGGGCTTGTTCTTCCACAGTACTGGGTAGCTTGATAAAAGTTGTTACTTCTTGCTATACATCTCACCTTGCCTTGAAGCTATGGGAACTTACAGTAGAAAATATACAGAATTCTGCATACAGGTCATAAACAAATACTGGAGAAGCCACAAAATGTGATGCCCATAGATTTTGGTGTGATAACATCTCAGCTATATTCAGGTCTGCCTTAGAAAACAGATCTTTTAGTCTATGGTGGTGAAAGAAAAACAGATCTTAAGATTAATCCCTGAATTTAAATTTACAGTGAAGAATGGGGCCACCTACAACCAAACAAGATAATATCATTTTTTGGGAGCTCTGATTTGTATCACCAAAATACTTGAAAAAGGGTATTTTTTCTAAGTATGCAATCAAAGTAGGACAAAAGAATAATTGACAAAAATACCTGAAATTAATTATACTGGAGAACAGATCGTTGTACCTATGTGCAAAAGATTGTATGTGATATTTTGTCTTCTGTAATGAAAAAATACATTGCACTTAACCAATCCCGTAATATACTGTCGATGTACTTTCTAAGTCTCGCCACAGGGGTGCACTGTTGAATAAGACCCATACCCCATACCTTCTTTAAGTTAGAGCTAGTACTCTATTTCGATGCAACCAGGCTATAACTGCTGGAGCAAAACCAAGCAATGTAACAGTGATAAAATGGAGTTGTGTTTTACCATGTTCAGTATTAATAATAGGAGCTATGACCCACATTTCAGAAAAAATATTGTTCAGAATAAATAGGGTTGATAAATTTAACACTTCAATGAGGCTTAGTCTAGTTGCTCTCCATACATCTGAATTTAATACACAATTTTTGTAAAATGTCATGATATAGACTTACATCTTTTTTAACCATAAAAACCAATTTGCAAATGTAGAGAAGATCTGCCTGATCTTCTCTAACACAGAGTGTTACACTAAATGACCCCCTCTGCCTTCGTGCTGTCACAAAGATGGCAAAAAATTTTGCAATTATGGTGTTATCCACAGTATCTGAGGTGTTTAGGGAAAAATGCAAATGTCAAGTGGGTAAAGGAATTTCTTCTGCGAGGAAGAAATGTGAGATATGCTTGGGAAAGAATAATCTTCCATATGCAGTTGACAAAGAACAGGATGATCTTGTAAAAGAATAGAGAAAACTATTAGACATGAATAGTATCCTCTACCTCTGATATGATTGTTGAGTGAGGAAACCTTATTGGGTCATAGAGGTCAAATTCTGGGATCTAAAGTTAAGAGAGTATTTTAGGCTGACTGCGAAAGCATCTACAATTTCTGTAGACACCCATTGACAACGTAAATATTTACTCTTTCCCTGAAACTTGGTTTAGATATTATTCTAATTTTTTTATAATCTCCCATAACCTGATACTTTGCCTTTACATTTGCTCCCAAACTGAAATCAGTATTATTAGACCATAAAGGAACAGTTAATGGCTACAAATATTATGCAGAGTAAGACAAACTACTAGGCAAAATCCAGAAGTTGTAACTCCCCGAGTTACTTGTGGCTGTTGTCTGTATTTAACATTATTATGTTAAATTATATGTGCATTCTCACAGATTTATACGTGTCAGAAAATGCGTAAAATATTTTACAAAAACTGCTCTAAACCTCTTAAATCCAAATGCCCTCTAGCTCAAGTGGTTGTCTATCCTAACCTTCTAAAGAGGACCAAAACATTTTTGTGAAGGAAGGTATCACTATTCCACCATTATCAAAGGATCATTAAGGCTGGCAGAATTATAATATGCGTATTAGGACACTGGAAGGTTGTGTCCTAACAGGTCAGAAGCTGCCTGTTTCAGGGTGTGGGATGAAGAGAGAAAGATGATTTCCGCAACAGCAGTACAGAAATAGTGTTTAGGCAGAAGGGGGAAATCGTCTGGTTTTTACTGTGAAGACCTGGCCTTTCTGAACCTTGAAGTAATGTTATCTGTTTGCTTCTGGAGCAGTAAAGGGGAATCAAAAAGTATCTTCCACCTTCAACTTCAGGTTATGCTCCGCATACCAGGAAAAAATACCTGCTCTTTATGTAACACATATCCCCTCAGTGTATCATTGTCTTCTTCTCCTGGCAGTACCATCGTGACTGATTAGCTTAATAATACCTTCACTCTGCTTCATGTTCATAAACAGCTTCTGCTGTCCATCCATTAAACCCAGGGGTCCAAGATTCAATTTTCTGCAGCTGATGTGACCCCCACAGTGATATACAAAATAGCCTGTGTTAGGAGTCCTTAGAGCTCTTCTGTGAGGTGACTGACTTAGCACTGTTAAACTGTGTGCCCAAATAACCACATGCTGGTAAATAAAACCAACACCAAACTCCAGAGAACACTATCAAAGTTCTTTTCTTTTGAGGATCTGCCACCTGAAGTTTCTGTTTTATCAGCTGCACAGAAATTCTGGTGGAAGAGTCTCTGGCATGTGAAGAAAATAATCAACCTCTGAAATGTTCCAGATGAGTTATTCTGCTGGTCTTTTTCATCCGCTCACATGTCCCACCTCTGTTACTTAGATCTTCCTCCCACTTAGGGATACGGTACTACTTTTTATTGCTAATGCCCTGATTGCTGCTTAGATAGACAAGCTGAGAGAAAACAGAGAAAGCATCCTTGGATTTTACACTTTAGAGACATTCCTCCTTTTTTGAATTCTCAAACCTATAAGCTGTTTTGCATCCAAAATTCTGCAGTATTCTACAGTTCTCCCTAAAATAAGTCATTTTCGGAAACTAAGGTAAAGCAGAAGTAAAATTTTACAATGTGTTGCAATGCATCAAAAATCCATTCTCTTACAAAGACCAAGAATAAATACTGCATTTTTATTAATATGACATGTTATGATTGAAAACTGTTATGATGTCTTTGTAGAACTAGAGAAAGAATAAAGCAATTGAAAAAATTCAGGTTTTTTTTTCTAGATTCCAGATTGTCTTTGAAGTCCACTGCACGAGCTAGCTAGTTCTGAGTAGACTGATAAACCAGGCTCCTTCTGAAGAGCAGTGTGATGGAACTTGCCATCTTAATTCTATTCTAAAAGTTTAAAATTTTATATTCTTTCCTGTTTCTACATTTTGTAACTCACATACCTACTGCCAGCTAGTTTTTATCCGTAACATTGCAGCGAAATTACATTTTGTTGCTTAAATATGTGACAGGCAGAACATAGATGGAACTCTGACATTGACTCCTGAACAGTAAAACTGGTCTCATCTGGTTCCCGGTGAACCGATGCGTACTGATGTGAAGGTACTCAGCTGCACTATCCTCACATCCTTAAACCTTCCCTCATTCCCTCCCGTACTTTCCATTAACAGCGGGGCACGAGTTTCACAGCCCAGTGATGTGACTGGTTCAGCTACACACGTGATTGCTGGTGTCAGAGATGAAAAAACATATCAAACTGTGAATCCTAAAAGGTGGCAGACAATGGCTGCATGTTGAGGTGGCGATGAATGTATGAAATTGATCTTTGAAACTCTGAAGCACAAGCCTGCTACCTGCTAGGTGCAATTGATAAGGTCTGACTGTAAATTTTGGTAGTATCTGGACAAAATAAAAATTACGTGCCCTGAACCCCCCAATTAATAAAGAGACAAACCCATCAGTTAGGAGGCAGATCATGCATTGAGCTTCTGCATATTAGACTACTTGGATTTAGAAAACTGAGGGCTTGGGGACCTGAAAAGAAGAACTGGCTCCAAAAAGAAGGATCCCTGAATAGAGGTGGTCTCATAAAGTGGAAATGGGCCCAGAAAGAGGAAGGTGAAATCCTGGTTGGAGGAAAGATCCTGGAAGTAGTGAAGGTCCCGGAGTAGTCTGGAAGGTCTCCTGTGTGGAGATGAATGCTGTGAGTTCCCCAGCGAGCTTGGCTGGTCATGCACAAGACTGAAGGCATCACAGCAGGAACCAACATGATTTTCTGCCATTTCAACCACTCCAGACCAGCAGGGACCTTCCTGCCGAAGAGGCAAGTTGAGACTTAGGAACGTGACATGAGTGAGTGCTTCTGCTGAATAATTAAGTAGGGTAAAAGCTCTAATTTCTTTGGTTCTGAAATGAACCCCCGTGCTCAGATCCATTGTGGGTTCTTATTTACACTGTTGCACCTGGACAGCTGGACAGCCAATATATACAGGCTGATAACTAGGTCCTTAGCCACAGAGAAGGGATAACTGTTGAGATCAGGCAGCAGTTTTTCATTCAGCAGTGTGTGTCAATCTGTCTGCTCTTCAGTTGCTGATGTTCACAGATCTTGAAAGAGTGCATAAATTTTTCAGCTAAGCTTCCTCCTTCCACGCCCTTGCCAAACTTGGTCAAAATTACCCAGCATGTTCAAAAGGAATCAGAGAGGATAGCCAGCCAGCCAGCACAACTGCATAAGCATCTGTTCCTTAGAAAATCAGTGTAACAGGAACTTAGTAATCTCCAACATTGTGCATTTTTATTCTTCTCTCTGTAATTGTGCAACACAAGAAAGGCAACCACAACATTGTTTCATACAAACTTAATATTTATTTTTGTGAAGGGGTTTGCAGTTATACTTTACTACGTCTAATTGCAGAGCTGAAACTTGTTTTTCATTGCTCTGGCATGACAGAAATGGCACTTATTTCCCTTTCCCATTGCTGAAGAGGGGAGAATATAATTTTAATATCAAAGGGGCTTTGAGAGAGGCTAGGTACAGACACGAAAAGTACACAGAGAGGCAATGCTTAGATGACTAGAACATTTGCTCTGTTCACTGCCCATTCGGTTCCTTTACTATCATTAACTGTAAAGACCATGTTCTACAGCATCTGAGAACACGCTGTCGGATTAAAAGGGTGTTAGTTTTGTTTCTGTTTCAGAGCCGAGGGCCTGTCTGAGGTCCAGCCAAAGGCCTTTCACTGGGACAGCATCACAAAGCTGCAAAGATAAATGGGTTCCTGTTTCAGAGCCCTTCTAAAATGCCTTTGCTGCAACAGTTCAATGTTTGCCTGTTTCAGAGCCCTGCAAAGGACTTCCACTGAGATAGTAAAGTTGAAAAGGTAAAATCATTTATTGAGGCAACAGGTATAACAGATTCTCAATTGCCATTGATATAAATGTACTAGCTGCAATAGCGCTAGTATACTACAATAACGCTAGTAAAATAAATTAATAAATGAAAAAATGAGTAAATGAATAAATTAATCCTGGGAAATCTTTCACTGAGAGGTGAAGGTGCAATGCTTGCAAAGAAGGTGTCCCTGTCCTGGTGGAGGAAGGGGAGCACTGGGTCTCAAGTTCCTTCTTCCTCAGAGAGATGTCTCAGTTGTGTGTATGTGTGTGTCCTGGTTCCAGCGGGGACAGGGTTAACCTCCGTCCTGGACACAAGTATTCCATACCAGTGACACCGCCCAGTACTTAGGCAGGAGCTACTCCTTAGGAGCAGACTTCGGCTTCCCGGTCCTGGTCGGTGCACGGTGGGAAGGTAACCTTGTTTATTCCTCCGCCAGTCTTATTGTTGTTGTTGGGTTTTTTTCTGTTTCCTTGCTGCCCTGTTAAACTGTTTTTTATCTCAGCCCACCAGTTTTGCCTTTTTCTTCCGAGTTTCCTTCACTGCTGAGGGCTGAGTGAGCAGCTGCGTGGTTCTCTGTTGCTGGCTGAAGCCAAAGCACGATGGTGTGCCTACCCAGGTACCCTCTGTATTGCCCCTTATATCCTAACCTTACCTGATCCCATCCCTGGGGTGACGTTTTAGTATGATTTGGGTCAGGTCAGGTGCTAGTCAGGTGCTATAGTCATATATGTTTAGCATGTTCTTCTTTTTGCTCATTATCATGCTTAGGGGTGTCAACTTCAATATTCGTTTCACGCATAATTTAGCAAAAAGGCTCACTCTGACCACTGTGGCCTTCAAGATTCTCTGCTGAAGCTGTTTATCTGCTTATTCCTTCGCTCCTGTGACTGAGCCAAAACAGGGCTGTTCTGCTGTCACAAGACTCCCTCCCTTCTTTCGGCAGTCACCAGCATTGTTAAGCTCTTACTACCAAATTTCCACGGATCCATCATGGGCCAGTGCTGAAGCTGCAGTCACCCAGATGTGAATGTCTGCTGCAGACAGGGGGGAAAAAAAAAGAACTCCAAATCTGTTCACATTATCAACAACTATACAGAATGCATTGTGTATCACTGTGCCTGGTGGCAAACAAAAGCAGCTGTCGCAGTGCTTAATCACTGTACACATTGAACACACATACAAGACAACACTTGTATCCTACTGTACCAGTCCATCAATGAAGAACAGTGGAAAGACCAGACAATACTTGAAAAGTGTAAATTAAAAGGGTGATCTATATTTCTGGATAACTACAAATAACTGATGCTTGTTCTGGAGTGTTTTCACAAAAGTTGTAGGAATCCTGGAGTAAAGTTTGGTTAAAATGTAATAGTCTTCAGTCTCATCCAACCACATTTCTTCTGTATGTCTGTTTTGACTCAAAGAAAAAACACAATTCTTTCCAAATAGGAGATTTAGAAAAGTCAGGGCAAATAAATGAATCAATCAATATAAATAATTATTTTTTCTTAATATTAATTTCACAGAATCACAGGATAATTGAGGCTGAAACAGCCTCTGGAGGTCTGTTGCCTCTATAACCCCGTGCTCAAAGCACAGGCAACGAGAACAGCTTGCTCAGGGCCTTGGTCAGGTGGGTTTTGAGTATCTTCAAGGATGGAGGCTCCACAACTGCTCCAGACAACCTATTCCAGTTCTGCCAAGATGCTTTCCAATCAGTCAGCCCCAATGCTGTGCTGGTATGGGATGTCATTCCTCCCCAGGTGCAGCACTTTGCATGTCCCTTTGTTGAACATCCCCAAGTTCCTGTCAGCCTGTTTCTCCAGCTTGTCAAGCTCCCTCTGAGTGGCAGCATCTGGTGTATCCATCCACTGTATCAACCGATCCTCCCAATTCTGAGTTGTTTGCAAACTTCCTGAGGGAGAGCTCTGCCCCAGCATCTAGATCATTAATGAAGATGTTAAACAGTATTAGCCCCCATGTCAGCCCTAGGATACATGATGGATGACTGGCCTCCAAGGTGGACTTCATGCCACTGATTACAAACCTCTAGCCTGGCACCAGTTTTAAACCTACCTCACTGACCACGCATCTAGTCCATATTTCATCATTTTGTCAATAGGTATGCAATGGAAGACTGTCAAAAATCGTACTAAAGTCAAGACAAATAGCATCCACTGCTCTCCTGTGACCCACTGTGCCAGTTATCTCATCAAAGAGCACTGTCAGATTCATCAGGTGTGATTACCCTTCATGAATTCATGCTGACTATTCCCAGTCACCTTCTTGTCCTTTGTATAGTGTAGAAATGGTTTCTAGTATTATTTAACTTCTTTGGGATCAAGGTGAAGCTGACTGTTCAGTACTTCCCATGATCCTTCTTCCCATCCTGCTTGGAGACAGGAGTGGTGTTTGCTGTCTTTCAGTCTTCAGGAACCTCTCCCAGTTGCCGTGACTTTTCAGAGATAACCAAGAGTGACCTCACAGTGACATTGGCCAGCGCCCTCAGAATTTGCGGGTGCACTCTGTTAAGTCCAAAGGGCTTGTTTACATCCAGTTTGTTTAAAAGCTCCCTGACTGGATCTTTGTCTGCTGAGGAATTGTACCTCATTGAAAACTCACATTGAAGTCAAGACCATTTAAGAAAAGGAGAACTGGTCTCTTTTTAAAGATACAGCATGGCCTCCCTTTGTGTTTAAGATGAAATTGTAAACTTCTGAAATGTCCCTTTATATTGTGTCACTCCCACTCTATTTTGAAGTTTACCCTACTGTCCTCTGGAATAGAAGGGCTAAAGCCAAAGTTAACGTGACTTAGTTTTGCGTGTAAGAAAGACAAGCTACTGTAGTCCAAGGAGATGCCCTGACAGCCTCCAGGTTTTCCTCTGTGTGCAATGAAAGCACGTGGCTTATAACACCACTGAGTATTGCAGCATATTACTGTGCAGTGGGCCACTTTGGCTGAATCCCTTCTGTGGACCTGTGTCCCCTAGAGAGTGAGGAGGCTTTGCTGTGATCTCAAGTTCAAAAGACGTCATCCTTCTGTTATTCTTGGAAGCACCAAAAATGATGTAACCCATCGTCAATAAAAAACAGCTGAAGAAACATTCAGTGTAAGAACTGTAGACTTTGAGAAAGGTTAAAAAACAGTAAAATGGATTGGAGCAGAAAGAGCATCCATTTATACAGTGCAGTTTTTTGCTTTTGTGTATGTGTGTTTAAGGGCAGAGGTTTCTCAAAAAACGGTAGACTTTGCAGCAGTGGTCAGCATAGGCATTACTAAGTCATTAGTCTTCTATTGTATACAGAAACACATGGAGGTTTAAATAAGTGCCTGCAGTTTTGAGTAGTAGCAAGGTTCACTGTACAGTAGAAAAGGATTATTTAATGACAGCTTGGAAGTACTGGAAGCAATAGATAGGCTACAGTAGATTCAGTTTAATCCTATATATGTCTTTGACATGCCATGTAAACAGGATGTGAAGTAAGATAAAATTGACTGTTACATGCTCATATTAAAGTGTTCTTGGAATATTAAAAAACCTTACAGTTTCCAAGAAAAAATGTGTTGATAGATTGCCGTGTCGGTTTGTTTCAGGAAGCTGCTAAATATGTTCAGTTTGGTGTCTTCATGTCTTTGGGGGAGAAAGACCTCCATGTGAAGAAAAAGAGGAACTTCTCATACAAATAGTAATATATGTTCAGGTACAATGAAAGTGTAATGTATATTCTCTAATAGTAAGTCACTGGGTTTTAGACTAGAAGCTCTGGATTCAAAACTAGAGTATCTCTGACCTGACATCTCCAAAATCTGAAAATCCTAACTTTCACATCTGTTTTAATGTTTTTCAGTCACTTCCACTGAAAATGTTTTGGATAGGCTTTCTTCAGAATAGTAGTATTTGTGATGTAACTATTCTCCGGTGTAATTCTGGCAATACACTGGAGTCAGAATTAGAAATAAGTTTTTATACCTGATCTTTTCTCTAGTCCATTGGCTATGTTTCAGTTTTGGTCCAGCTTGAGAGATTCTTGAGTTAGGTTTGCTGCAAATTGTTTGCAAATTGACTGGCTGATAAAATGTAGTTGCTGGTATTTGCTGTACAATCAATATTATTCATGCAATAGCACATGGTACCAGAAAACTTCTTCCCTTTCATTGCTGCAAATACTGACTTTTTGCAGATTGATATCCTTTTACCTAAGAAAAAGCCCCAAACAAGTTTTAGTAGTTGTTTTCTTTGTTGCTATCCATGCCATCATCCTACATCTCCATATATCTCATTAATGCAGACAACACTTAGGTACTAGGCTGTTTTCATGACTCTCTTAGGCAACTGTAAAAAATTAAGTACTACCTGGCACATAATAATATAACATAATAACATGAATTATAATGAAAAAAATTAATAGGCTCTCACAAGAATTTGGCTAAAAAGCTTTGTAATAGAAATAATTCTGAAAATAATAATTATACTAAAACTAATTTTATAGCAACTTTGTTGACATTTTTCTCAATATGACTGTTTACTAAAGGCAATAGCCTTTAAAGATAATTTAATATGAGATACTAGTTTAAATTAGAGGAAAAATTTGAAGATATGTCCAGTAATGTACTGGACCTAGCATTTTAACTGTAGGGGTACAGTTATTAGCAAGGTCCTCAGCTGTTGAAAGACATTGACTCTAATGGTGAAGCTAGGAAAATAAAATAAAATAAAAAAACCAGCAAAAAACAAGAAAGAAGAGGGAGAGACAGAGTGACAGAATCACAGAACCATAGAATGATTTGGGTTGGAAGGGACCTTAAAGATCATCAAGTTCCAACCCCCCTGCCATGGCAAAGGGCATTTACCACTAGATCAGGTTGCTTAAAGCCCCATCCAGCCTGGCCTTAAACACTTCCACAGGTGGGGCATCCACAGCTTCCCTGGGCAACCTGTTACAGTGCCTCAGCACCCTCACAGTAAAGCATTTCTCCCTAATATCCAATCTAAAGCTACCCTCTTTCAGTTCATACCTCAACTCTCTCAGCTTGTCCTCAAGGTAGAGGTGCTCCAGCCCTCTGACCATCTTCGTGGCTCTCCTCTAGACCCTCTCCAACAGGTCCATGTTCTTGTGCTGAGGACTCCAGAGCTGGACACAGCACTGCAGGTGGATGGAAACGGAGTGGAGGGGGTCAACCTGCTGGCCACGCTTCTTTTGATTCAGCCCAGGATATGGTTGGTTGCCTGGGCTGCAAGTGCACAGTCAGCTTCACTGGGGGGCCTTGCTTAAAGGTCTCTGTGCAAATGCACATAGCATGGGGAACAAATAAGAGGAGTTGGAGACGTTGCACACACCTGCAGGGCTATGTTCTCATTGGTATCTTGGGGACATGGTGGGATTGCTTCTCTGACTGCAGTGTTGGAATGGAAGGGTACTGGCTCTTTGGGAAGGACAGGCAGAGGAAATGAAGAGGGGGTGTTGGCCTTTATGTCAGCGACCAGCTGGAATGCATGGAGCTCCACCTGTGGACAGAGGAAGAAATGACTGACAGCTTATGGGTAAGGATCAAAGGAAGGGCAGGGACAGGTGACCTTACAGTGAGGGTCTGCTACAGGCCACCTGACCAGGAAGAGCAAGCTGATGAGGCCCTCTATAGACAGATAGGAGCAGCCTAATGTTCACAAGCCCTGGTCTTCATGGGGGACTTCAGCCACCTCGATATCTGTTGGAGGGACAGCATAGCTCACCGTAAGCACCCTAGGAGGTTCCTGGAATGTGTCAATAACTTCCTTCTCCAAGTGGTAGAGGAGGAAATGAGGAGAGGTGCTATGCTGGACCTTGTTCTTACCAACAAGGAGGGGATAGTGGGGAATATGAAGCTCAAGGACAGCCTTATCTGCAGTGGCCATGAAATGGTGAAGTTCAGGATCCTTAGAGCAGCGAGGAGGGCACACAGCAAATTCACTACCCTTGACTTCAGGACAGCAGACTTTGGCCTCTTCAGGGATCTGCTTGATAGAGTACCATGGGATAAAGTTCTGGAACTATGAGGGGCACAAGAAAGCTTGTTAGTATTCAAGGATGACCTCCTCCAACCTCAGAAGTGAACATCCCAACAAAAGAGGAAGTCAGGCAAATATGCCAGGAAGCTTGCATGGATGAACGCAGACCTCCTGGACACACTCAAAATCAAAAAGGAGGCCTACAAAGGGTGGAAGCAAGGATGGGTATCCTGCGGGGAATACAGAGAAATTCTCCGAGCAGCCAGGGATCAGATTAGGAAAGCGAAAGTGCAGACAGAATGACATCTGGCCAGGGACATAAAGGGCAACAAGAAAAGCTTCTACAGGTACACCAGTGGTAAAAGGAAAACTAGGGAAAATGTGGGACCACTAAGGAAGGAAATGGGAGACCTGGTCACCCAGGATATGGAAAAGGCTATGGTACTCAGTGACTTTTTGCGTCAGTTTTCATGAGCAAGGGCTCTGGCCACACTGCCCAAGTCGCAGAAGGCAAAGGCAGGAACTGGGAGAATGAAGAACCAGCCACTCTAGGAGAAGATCAAGTACAAGACCATCTAAGGAACCTGAAGGTGCACAAATCCATAAGACCTGATGACATACATCTGCGGGTCCTGAGGAAGCTAGTGGATGAAGTTGCTAAGCTACTGTCCATCATATTTGAGAAGTCATGGTGGTCTGGTGAGTTCCCATTGACTGGAAAAGGGGAAATGTAACCCTCATTTTTCAAAACGGGAAAAAAAGGAAGACCTGGGGAACTACAGGCCGGTCAGCCTCAGCTCTGTGCCTGGCAAGATCATGGATCAGATCCTCCTGGAAACTCTGCTAAGGCACATGGAAAATAAGGAGGTGATTGGTGGAAGCCAACATGGCTTCACCAAGGGCAAGTCATGCTTACAAATTTGGTGACTTTCTACAATGGGGTTACAGCATTGGTGGATAAGGGATGTCATCTACCTGGACTTGTGCAAAGCATTTGACACTGTCCTGCATGACATCCTGGTCTCTAAATTGGAGAGACACGGATTTGATGGATGGGCCACTTGCTGGATAAGGAACTGCCTGGATGGCCACACTCAAAGACTTGCGATCAACAGTTCAACATCCAAGTGGAGACCAGTGACAAGTGGTGTTCCTCAGGGGTCGGTGTTGGGAGCAGCGCTGTTTATCTTCTTTGTTGGCAACATGAACAGTAGGATTGAGGGCACCCTCTGCAAGTTTGGTGATGACACGAAGCTGTGTGGTGTGGTTGACACGCTAGAGGGAAGGGATGCCGTGCAGAGGGACCTGGACAGGCTTGAGAGGTGGGCTTGTGCGAACCTCATGACGTTCAAGCAGGTCAAGTACAAAGTCCTACATCTGGGCTGCAGCAATCCCAAGCACAAATAGAGGTTGGGTGGAGAATGTATTGAGACCATATCCTGGCCTGAATCAAAGGAAGCGTGGCCAGCAGCTGAGGGGGACAATTCTCTCCCTCTACTCTGTTCCTATCCATCTGCAGTGCTGTGTCCAGCTCTGGAGTCCTCAGCACAGGAATAACATGGACCTGTTGGAGAGGGTCTAGAGGATGGCCATGAAAGGTGCTCAGAGGGCTGCAGCACCTTTCCTTTGAGGACAGGCTGAGAGAGTTGGGGCTTGTTCAGCCTGGAGAAGAGAAGGCTCTGAGGAGACCTTATAGCAGCCTTCCAGTGTCTGAATGGGGCCTACAAGAAAGGTGGAGAACGACTTTTTACAAGGGCATGTAGTGATAGGACAAGAGCGCTGGCGCACCTCTCCTTTGAGGACAGGCTGAGAGAGTTGGGGTTCGGCCTGAAGAAGAGAAGACTCTGAGGAGACCTTATAGCAGCCTTCCAGTATCTAAAGGGGGCCTACAAGAGAGATGGGGAGGGACTCTTTATTAAGGAGTGTAGTGATAGAATGAGGTGTAACAGTTTTAAACTGAAAGGGGGAGATTTAGATTAGGTATTAGGGAGAAATTAAGTTGGAGGGGGAGAGAGATGTGGAGACAGAGAGAGAATGGAAAACACTTCCCCGTGGCCAGCCAGGAAGAGAAGTGTGGGGGGCTCCCCAGATGAACGTCGTCCCTCAAGTTCCCTCTGCAGTGGAGCAGGTGGTCCCCCCAGTAGTACTTTTCCCACAATAACCTGGTATTTTTCATCAGAACCTGCACAAATTCCCTGTTGGTTATTCCTGCTTTTGATGCTGTTATTGCTGATGAGAGCACATGTAGGTCAGGGAAGGTGCGGCACAGCTGGTTTATTGCTGAGCTTTCTACCAACACTAACCTTTGCAGTACAATAAACTAAAACCTGTATTTATTGTTGAAGACCACTACTGATGTGGATTTAGAAAGTGGATGTTTACATTCAGAAATCCTCAATGAAGTAGTAAATTACAGTCTAAACAACAATAAAGTTTAAAATAAACTGTAAAGGCTAAGATGGAAGGTCAGCTGCAATGTGCATGCATCCTCAGTATTTACATGGCTTAATCTACCCAGATTGTATCAATTACAATTAACGTAAATTGTTTCTCTTTGTGGCTCCTGATGGCATGTTATTATTTAGCTATACCAACATACAGTATACAATATACTACAGTAGTGTTGGTGTAGTGCATTATTATTTTCATACAGATGGTTGTTTAAAAAAAAAAATTTCTATGCTGTGGCTGTGGGGACCATGTTACCTCCTGGAGCAGGAACAGATACAGCCTCTAAGGATGGTTCATGTGACAGGCAGTCTACATTTTGCGGCTTGGATCCATCTGCTCCTTACCGTAAAATGCAGCTGCTGCAGCATCATCAGATCTTGACCCACTGTAACCTCTGAAAAACTGTATTAAGAAAAAAAAAAAGCTTTTGCCACATCACACTTTATCATTACATTTTTCCTGTAATTAAATGAGTCTTACATTATGACATTAGAATCCTTTTCACATTTTTCAGTCTGCTTGAGCAATAGCCAAAGACTTGAGATTTCAAAGTTTCACATTGCTTTGTTGTTAAATATATCTTTAAAAAAGTCTTTCTACTGACTTGGACCAGTGTCCAGTGAGGGCTTAATGAAAAAAGAAAGACTTTTCCTAAGCCAAACACAGTTAAAATATAGAATTCCATTGACATAGTATACAAATTCTGGATAAAAGCAGTAGCTTCTTGTTTTTAAGAAAACTGTGAAAAATGAAGTAATCATGGTTTTTAGAGGAGTTTTATTATTTCATTGAGGTATATAAAAGTATGATTCAGTCCTTTAAAAATGTAAGGCTCCCTTATTAATACAAATTTAGTGTGTATGATTAGGGAGAACAGGTAGGTGAGTGAAGGGTTAGTAATGCACATAGGTAGATAGATAAAGCCAAGTGGACATGCCCAATGCGATAATGAAAGAGCTGGTTCTTGTATGATAAAAACCATTATCTGGGCTTTATGGGCAAAGAAGTATAGCACATCCGCTTCAAACAAGTTCACTCATGTTACAAGCAGCCCAACTATTGCCATTGGTGCAATGCCTGCAAAGCCCATTTAATAGCTGGGTAAATGTTTAAGCAGTTAGCTTGCTTCCAGCTCCCTTCAGCTGAGGCTACACTCCTACTTTTAATACATCTATATTAACCATAAAACCAGCATCTGCCCTTGAATCAGCCTTGGAAGTAATGACAAATAGGAAAAACGGTATCAGTGACGTAAAATATAAGAATAGCATTTAGGAACATATTCAGGCACAGCACAGAACTACTGGCTAAAAATCTGCAGGCAGTTCCAGGGAAGGCAGCTTCTGTGGCATCTTGGAGAAACAGTCATTTAAATGTCAGTTCTTACTCTTTACAACACTCCTGGAATTCCCGCGGTAGTTAGAGGCATGAGGATACTGATGTATGTAAGTGCATGTACAGATCTAAAAGATTAGGTCCACGTCAGACTTTTCTTTTATTTGGAGGCTTGGCTTCCTGCCAAGTGCTCAGGCAATAAATTGGCTGTAACAGAGCTCCTTCTAGCATTCTTCTGAGTACAAGTATCCCAGCAGAGAAAATAGCAGGCAAAACAAGGTAAGCAAGAGTGGAAGATTACAGTAGGGTTTTCAATAGGCTTCAATTTAATATTATTTTATCAGGCTGCTTGTTTAGATTTTAACAAATAGTGATACTTTCAGCTGAGTTTTTCCTCTGAAATCTCTTCCTTAATCTAGTTTATGTGTATTTTTATATATTCCTTTAGTTTAAAGGGTAGATTTTGTAAAGTCTGTCTGATTTGAAATAGATGGTAACTTCATTATTTATTAGCTGTAGGATGCGAAGAGTTTGTCTTAACCCACTGTTAAATTGTAATGAATGTGGGGGAGTTACTAATGTTCTTTGGAAACAGCTCTGCCGGCTGCAACTGAATACACTCAACAAAAACGGCTCAGATCCTTTAACAGTCTTAACAGAGATACCTTATTATGAATGTAGCAATATAGTATGAAATTATATTTGCATCATACCACTGTGTGAATGAACTCCCAAATTTTAAATTCTGTTTTCATAGCTGAATTTGATTTAATTTTATGATCAGATGTGATGGGGGTAAGTGAGAGAGAGAATGATGGCTAAGAACAAACGAGATCACTAAGGAGGGCAAGAGAAGCTATAAAACAGATTTTCTTTGCTGTCTTCATATAAATGGATTGATATGGTCTGTGCAGCAGCAAAAGTTTTCAAACTCCCTATGCTTTGAGGGTGATCCTGTTGCCATTGGCTACAAACATGCTGAAGAATATCTGATTTCAGCAGTTTAAAGAGCTATGGCTCAAGTTTTCTGCTTCCCTTGTATTTAGCTTAGATGCAGAACAAAACAGACCCAAGTTTCCAAAACAAACAGTAGTTGAATGGGTGTGCAGCCAAGAACAGTATCCAGCTCTTCCTAGCCCTCTTCCAGCAGCGTATACCTTACAGAAGAAAGAACTGATGAAATGGGCATGAAGGATATTAAAACAAAGAAATAGGCATAGGGAGGCACACACAACGTTTACAACTGAGTAAGAATGAAAATAGTGTGAGAGGGTGGCATCTATGTATGAAGATGGCATGAAAGGAAAGGCTTATTGAAATGGGAGTATTTATATGTCACTCAGTCTTAAGGGACGTGAGGATATTCAAGCTACAGAAGCTTTTGTTATTTAGACAGCTTTATTTGTTCTGGAGAGCAAACAGAGGTGAAGTTCTACCATAGACCTGTCCATTTTCTTCTTGTTCAAACAAGCCAAAATAATTAAACTTAAGTACAGTCCTTCGCAACTTCAAGACTGCCTGTCTATCTTTCTCAATCGAAAGTTTCCTAAGAATTTATCCACTTGCTAAATATGCTTCTTAAAATTTCTTTGAACTGTCCTGCCCTCTTCAGGAATTCTTCAGGGCCCTGGCTTGTAATCATCCTCCTTCTCTTACACTGGTGGGTGTAAATAACACAGGTACAAGACTCTGAATCTAGATGGTTTGCATGGTATCACATTGGTTCTAAAAAAAATGAAATCACTTCATCAAGCATTTAGGACTAGCTCAACATAAATTGGCATTAGTAACTGCAGTTTGTGAAGGGCAAATCCAGCAGAAGACAATTCCCTGACTGCTTCATTGGGTATCAAAATCAGGAATTGGGATCTTAGGAAATTATGATCCAGTGCAGACAAACTAGAATTGCACTTATATTTTCAGTAGAAATTTTCTGAAAGGGATGAAATGTTTGGTTTTGGGCATCCAAGATCTAACAAAGTCTGGGTGCTTTGTTAATGCTGAACACCTAGCACACTAACATCTCTCAAGATCCACAAGCTGGTATTACTGCCCACCTACTCTGCAGACCCTGATTCAGTTAGATGTTTGCAGAGGTCAGGTCCCAGTTAGCACTTCGAGAAAAAACCACAAAGGGTCTTCTCTTTTGTTTAGCGTGCTCAGTGATAAAGCAATTTCAGCAAGACGAAGAAGACCCAGCCTTTATTTTCTACCTCTGACTACAGGTTATCAGGCATTTGAAAAACGAGGCATCTTTACTAGCAAGAATATGTTAATTCTTTCTAATAAATGTTTCACTTTTCAGTGGACTAACTGAATGTTTAGTTATAAATAAAGAGTCAATGAGAGTGAAAAAGAGCCTGAGTTAGCCTTTGTAGTCTAGTAACAATTGAGAATTCCCAGGGACAGAAGTCTTTCATTTCTACCATTTTACATAAATATTTAATGTCAAATTCTGTATCAGTGAACTGAACTAAACCTGAAGATGGAACTCGCCTCCCCATGTGAATTCACAGATCATTACACTAGTGTCAGAGCCATGCTCTCTCTGGCCTAATTGATATTTAGTTATTTTGTGCAAAGCTGCATGGGGCTAAAATTATACCAGTTCATTCACCAGCCAAAATTGAAGCTCATAATTTTCTTTAGCCTGTACTTATCATAAACAGTTGTCATAAACAGTTGACTTCAGGAGAGTGTTTAGACTTGAGAATTCCAGTTTCTCTTCCTTCAAACCAAAGTAACATCCTTAGCTTTTCTGAAATGCAGTGATTTAAGCTGCGTCCTCAGGAGATCTTACTAGCTGCTTGGCTTGTTCCTCAGTCAATGTAGTCCCCATTCTTAGACACTAACCTCTCTGTAGAATACCTAGCCTAGGTAACGCTTAAATCCCTTTATTCATCTAGCCTTCAGAAACTGAAAAGCATTATTTTTTGTAAATATGGTCACAAATAGAACATCATTTGAAAAATGCAGAGCACATTGAAGTCAAATTATGGAACTGTAAAGGAAACATTAAACATTTGAAAATGTGATGGTTGCTAATGGTAGCAGATTGATTTTTTTTCTGGTCACTTGTGATATTCATTAATAATTCTAATATACATACTCCTCCAATTCCCAAACTCCAGCCCTCATTCCTGAGGTAACATTTCCTGAGCCTTGGTTTAAGATTGCAATATGGCTACATGTCTTTATTGAAAGTCAGATTATGCCGCGTTGAAGTTAGCTTCATTTTCAATCATTTACGAATACTTTGAATATTATCATAGAGTGTATTCTGAAGGACAGAAAGAATATGATTTTTCAATCCAGCTAGCAAAGTGTAGCTAGCTGCATATGATTGAGAAGCATAAATAAATTAAATTGACGTGACATAAACTGTTTATGTATTATCTAGGGGAAGTCTTTTAAAATATATTCCTTCAGCACAATTCTGTATCCATGATAACCTGCATCTTAGTGAAAGTGTAGCTACATAACTGATTTACCATCACTGGAAACACACCATTTTTGCCTTGCAAGACACAGGCTTGGGTCTTGAAAGCAGTCAAACATTTATTGAGTTTATCCTGCTTCCTTTAACTGTCATTTATCAAAATTACACTCTTTCAAAATTGTTTCTCAACTGAAACATGAAGTGTTGTGACAAATTCTAACTCCTCCTTTAGGACTGGAAAAGAGAGGCAACTCAGGTTATCAGGATTTCTCAAGTGCTTCCACAATGCTGCTCCGCTCGGGCCGCAGAAAGCCATATGAAGTGTCTCTCTATGGAGGGCAGTCTGTTAGGAGGCCACGTCTGCTGAGAACTGTGGGAACGGCTTCTGTAAAGTCAGGTAACTCTTTTCTGAGTGACAGGTATGTTTGTAATCTTTGAAAAAGTATTCCAATCCAAGGCAGAATCCAACCAAATTAAGTATCTGGAACAGCTTATCTATAATAATAATCAAAAATAAAAATACCTGGAGGAACAAAAAAAAAAAAAAAAAAAGCTGCCTTTAAAACAACCAGCACAGAAACACTTCTCAGAATACCGACATTAGATTTTTCATACCGCCAAATTGAGACCAGTAATTCCTGAAGTACATCTATACCTCCCTGGAAAAGAGTGAATGATATCACAGGGTTGCCAGCTGTTTTATTTTGGACACTGTACCAGTTCTTACAGTTCTAGTTAGAAGGAGAATTCTTGAACTATAACTATTATAACAATTTTTAAAAGGTCTGGTTTATTATGGTAGTTGTTGTCCTGTTGTGTGTTAGAACAACCCATATTTTTTCTGGAAACCTGATGGCCTTAGTTGCTATGCCTTTGAAGAGAAGGTCTTTGCCCATATGTAGATCAGCTATGCATGTGCCAAAGGTCCAACACAGGACATGTCAGACCTGCCACTTCTGGAGGGTGTGACATGGGGTATCAGGGTGTGCATCATCCATCTCTTTTGCTAATTGTATGTGCAGAGTTTCTGCTCAGACTAAACAGGGTGGAAAGAAAGCTTCTCAGACACACCTCTGTTTTTTTTCAAAACATCTGCTTAAATACAGATGTTTCAGAGGAAGTACATCAATGTTTTTTGTGAAGTCAAGCATTCCCAGAACATTATGTCTGGGAATTTTCAGTATCCTTTTGTTTTACTTGCCTAGTTGTTCTGGCAAAGAAAGCAGTGTTTGTCTTACAGCATACTCTGGAGGTCTGTGTGATCTCCAAAATGTTTTCATGGCATTTGAAAGTAGCAAACCTATTCCAATAAAAAACACATTCAGCCTACCATGATCGAAATTGTACCTTATAGTGTTATTCTGTAGGTGTTAGACACCCCAGTGGTTGGACCTACATCCTTCCGACATCCAGAATAGCACAGTTGTGTTCAGTGGAGATGGGGAACAATTGCCCTCCTGACAACTTTTAGCTACGAAGACCTGTTTTTATTCCAGTAAGAGATGTCAGGTCCTCAAAATAAATGCTACTATTTTAGGTAGCCATATGCACTCTAAACTAAAAATCATGGCTGTAGACAGATCCAATTTTCAAAGTGCAAAATTGGGAAACAGGCAAGTACTTTATCTGTGAAATAAAGGAAACTAGTCTAGAAACAGTATGCTGCAGAGATACTTTCCCTACTTCACTTCTTCTCTTCAGAATTAAAACTTCCAGCTTAATTCTGTGTTTTTCACATCTGTCTCCATGTGCAGGCTCCTGTGCACAGCCTTGCTTAGGCTCCGGCTCCCCACAGGGCTCTCTCCCGCACTGTAAAGACTACTCATTCACCAGCCTACTGCTCATTCAGGCCCCCTCTCTCCTGCTCAGATTCCTCCCATCTCCATTAGTCTTTTCAACATAGCTATCTGCAGGTTGTCCACAATCCCCCTTCTTACACTGTGCCTCCAGCTCTTGGGTTGGGAGCCATTTTTTCAAGCTCAAGTTTTTGCACATTACCTCTCCAAATGCTCCATGTCTTCTTGTCACTGAGATAACCTTCCAAGCAAAAAAATCTTCACTTTCCTTCTTCACATCGCCATCAAGCCCCAAAACCAGCTGCTTAAGCCCGCTGTATAACTTCCAGTATATGTTGGCTATAATGTTCATAGTTCAAAAATACATACATTATCAAGCAAAGATTGCTATAGAAATACACTTGATCTTTTTATTATGGAATTTTACCATTTTTCTGTTGCTAGTAAAATTAATTACAACTCATTTTTGATTAGTATTCAGTCTGCGAGAAACACTGAAATGCTATATACTGACTGAAGATTCAAAAACAGTGCATTTTGACATAGATGAAGACGGTCATCATGAAATATCAACCAAGGATTCACAATCCCATGAAGGTAGTGTGCTTTTTATACCAAAACTCACCAACTGTAAATTTAGTACTATGGGACATTTTTGAATGTGCTATAATAGATACTGTGTTCAGTTTTGGGCCCCCTCACTACATGAAAGACATTTTGAGGTGCTGGACTGTGTCCAGAGAAGAGCAATGAAGCTGGTGAGGGGTCTAGAGAGCAAGTCCTGTGAGGAGCGGCTGAGGGAACTGGGGTTGTTTAGTCTGGAGGAATGGAGACTGAGGGGAGACCTTATCACTCGCTACAACCAACTGAAAGGAGGTTGTAGCCAGGTGGGGGTCAGTCTCTTCCCCCAAGTAACAAGCGATAGGACAAGAGGAAATGGCATCAAGTTGTGCCAGGGGAGGTTTAGGATGGATATTAGGAAAAACTTCTTCACTGAAAGGGTTGTCAAGTACTGGAACAGGCTGTCCTACAGTGCCACCATCCCTGGAGGCATTTAAGATGATGTGGTGCTTGGGGACATGGTTTAGTAGTGGACTTGGCAGTATTAGGTTAACAGTTGGTATCAATGATCTTGAGGATCTTTTCCAACCTAAATGATTCTATTATCCTCTGATTACGTTTTCTGTAGATGTAACATTATATTGCATAGTTCTTGGAATCTGCGGCATTATTTTATCTGTCATGGAACTCTTCCTTTATCTCAAATGGGGCTTCTCTAATTGACACCAAAAATGGTATCACAACTAATACCACAAGAACAGTTGTTACAGGTTATTCTTTTGGTAGAAAAGAGACAACTAACAACAAATGCAATTATTCTATAATTAAGCATTTTCCAGAGACGTGAAAGTAGGGAGAAAAACCAATAAACCATATTTCTAACCAAAATACAGGGAAAAGTCGAAATCTGTAAGATAGCTATCAAGTTACTGAAATCTTATTTCTTACAAAAACTCAGCTTTTACAGGAATAAGTCCATTATATATGCTTCACATAAAGACATAGAAGGGCTTCTTTGATATATTTAAAAACTAATGTTATTTTTATTCTATTAAAATTTGAATAACAGCAGCTGCACTGATAAGGCATTTAAGCATGCTTTATATCTTTTGAAGTATCTTTTACTTGATGACTTCATATAATTTTGAAGTAACGCATACAATTAGTATTGCTAATTTATGAATAGACCAAAACCTGTATAGGTATGCAATAGAAGCAGTTTGTAAATAGATTCATAGTGTGACAATCCTGATGTAGAAGATAACGATGTTCCTGGAAGAAAAAGAAATAAACAGGAAATGCTATGTGATATTCTTGTATGTGTAAACACAAGCACCACAAACACATGCTCATGATGGTGCAGTTAAGACAACATCATATTGGGAACCGGTAGTAACCTGGATGTTTGTGACTTTGGCCTGAAGTGGTCGATGCCTTCCCCAGGCTATGTGATTCAGTCTGATGTTAGAAAAGCCAGAAACCCCATGCTGTTGCTATCTCTTGCCAATCTCGTATAGTTCCTATTAGGATCCTCACATCTGCTGCCGAACACTTTCAGGCTTCTGTTTGATAGCATTTTAGGCCTTACATCTCATTGCTGACCTCTGTTTTCTCAGGTTCATTTTATTTTGCAAAAGATAGTGAATCAATCAATACATTTTTCAGAGTTCAGACTTCAGGGTACCTGTTTTCAAGTCTAACAGCACAGTTTTACAGGGTTATATGACTTCAGAGACCTACAGAAAATGAAGTCTGATTCCTACTGCTATTACACACTCTTTCTCAAAGTATGTTTTAAAACAGTTCTTTAAATTGTTTGTGATGTTTTTAAATTTGAAGAATGTAACTGTCTAATTCCACATATTTGTTAAATATCTTCTATTTTAGATATTGCATGGTTAAGCGTGTTCACAAGGAATGAACCAGCAGTCACTGGTAAGGCTTCTGTGGGAATAAAAAGTATCATTCTCTTTGTTAGGGTCTGGTTTTGAAGAGATGTT
Organism: Chionis minor; assembly: GCA_013398295.1. NCBI lineage: Eukaryota > Metazoa > Chordata > Aves > Charadriiformes > Chionidae > Chionis > Chionis minor. The sequence goes on along the minus strand of VZSF01007903.1, from coordinate 20,558 downwards.
TGAGGGTACGAAAAGAAGTTGGTAATGTTTTATACATAGACTTGACATCAGAAGTAACATATTATACCAGATCTTCATTTAGGTCAGGTTGCTGGACAATTCTAAAAATTAAAGAGCCTTTCTGTGTTCCATAAGAAGAAATCTTCAAAGCCACAAAAATTGCCTTAGCAAATTCTGAGTAATGGCTTGAGGACAAATGTATGTGAGGAAATAGAATGTATACAAGCTAGAAAATCCCTTTTTTTCAAAAAGAGAAGTGTGTGTGCTCTATTGCTGGCATATGGGTCTTAGCTAGCAAAGACCTGTAACAGGAGAGGAAAAACAAGAAGAAATGGATGTGAAGAAAGGGAAGACACATTTTTGGAACTTTCATATTGTAAGCATAAGAAATGATTGGGAAAATAAAAGGTATATTAGTTTGAGGTGTTCCTGTAGAAGAGAAATGTATTCCAGTTTCAATCACAAAGGGCTGCTCTAACAGATGAGAACAAATTGGTGTTGTGGTGAACGTTGTGGTGAATGGTGCTAAATCCAGTTGGCGTCAGGTCTTAAGCGGCATTCCTCAGGGCTTAGTGTTGGGGTCGGTCTTGTTTAATATCTTTATTGATAATCTGGACGAGGGGATTGAGTGCACCCTCAGTAAGTTTGCAGATGACACCAAATTAGGCAGGAGTGTTGATCTGCCTGAGGGTAGGAAGGCTCTGCAGAGAGATCTGGACAGGCTGGATCAATGGGCTGAGGACCATAGGACGAGGTTTAACAAGGCCAAGTGCTGGGTCCTGCACTTTGGTCACAACAACCCCAGGCAGCGCTACAGGCTTGGGGAGGAGTGGCTGGAGAGCTGCCTGGCAGAGAAGGATCTGGGGGTCCTGGTGGACAGTCGGCTGAACATGAGCCAGCAGTGTGCCCAGGTGGCCAAGAAGGCCAATGGCACCTTGGCCGGAATCGAGAATGGCGTGACCAGCAGGAGCAGGGAGGTGATTATGCCCCTGTACTCAGCACTGGTGAGGCCGCAGCTTGAGCGCTGTGTTCAGTTTTGAGCACCGCAGTATCGGAGGGACATTGAGGTGCTGGAGTGTGTCCAGAGAAGGGCAACGAAGCTGGTGAGGGGTCTGGAGAACAAGTCTTACGAGGAGCGCCTGAGGGAACTGGGGTTGTTTAGCCTGGAGAAAAGGAGGCTGAGAGGAGACCTTATCACTCTCTACAACTACCTGAAAGGAGGTTGTAGCCAGGTGGGGGTCAATCTCTTCTCCCAAGTAACAAGCGATAGGACAAGAGGAAATGGCCTCAAGTTGTGCCAGGGGAGGTTTAGGTTGGATATTAGGAAAAACTTCTTCACCAAAAGGGTTATCAGGCATTGGAACAGGCTGCCCAGGGAGGTGTGGAATCGCCATCCCTGGAGGTATTTAAAAGACAGGTGGACGTGGTGCTGAGGGACATGGTTTAGGGGTGGCTTTTTGGCATAGGCTTATGGTTGGACTCGATGATCTTGAAGGTCTCTTCCAACCCAAGTGATTCTATGATTCTAAATGTCCATCTGGTCTAGGATTGCACCTTGAACAATGGCCAAATGAGGATTTCTAGGTAACAGTATAAGGAATTGATACCCTCCTAAACCGCAACAACTTTGCATTTCAGGGCCACCCCAAACAAGAAGTAGTTTCTTGTATTTAGTTAATTTCAAAGCATTTCTTTTGAATGAATTTGTAAAATTGCCCCTTAGGCTCTTGTAAGGGTTTAGTAACCAGATAAGCAAGGTAATTCATCCAAAGGCCATCAGAGAGGGAAAGTATTACATATGAAATCATGGAATAGTTCCTTACGTTCCTTGCCATTCACTGTCTGCCTGATAGACTACTTGTCGTGTTTTTTCAGAGGTGATAGGGAAAGTTAGACCTCTTCAGATTTACTCAGACTAAACAACATATAAGCCAATCACAATAAACTCTATAGGCAGAGAAAGCCAAGGACAGTTAGGATGTATCTCATATTGACTTATGACTCTACTGACTGGACTCCTGCATCCCTCTTTGGGATGCCTCTGAGTCAGAACACTCTTCAGTTGGCTATGAAATATCTCTTGCCTGCTGATGCTACAGCTGAAGTTGGACAATTGCAGCTGAGGCAATCTAAACTGATGTCACAAAAACTAATAAAAATGGCAGAAGTTTAGACCTTCTACATTTGGCTACATTTATCTGAATACATATGTAAACTGAGTAAAATGTACTAGGCTGGAGTGCGTCTCAATTTTTAACAAGGATTTTTATGCTATTTGCATGCTGTGCCTGGCTCAGACAAAATTCCTTCAGAAGACTTCCATGAAAGCATTACAGTTAGGTTAAGTTAGAGTAACTAAAATTGGGGCTAGGATTACAGCAGCTAAAATCAGTCAGGTGGGATGAATATGTTCTGCTGATTCCAAATGTCCTTCAAAGGCAAAAAAACCCCTTTGGTAACAAGAAAAACAAATCTCCTTAACTGCAACTGTTAATGCATAATTACGTAACCTCTGTAAAACTTGTATTCATTTGCCGCAGTGATAACATACAGATAACTGCTGCTTTCTTTTTTATTTTTTGTCTCTAAGCAGTATGTCTGAGGTACTTTTAAAAGCACGGGTGGTGTTATTTGAGGTAAATCTGCAAGGCAAACAGATAGTTATAGCATCATTGGATAATTATTGATGGCACTGGCTTTGCTGTGTAATGCTCTTGTATGCCATATCAGTTCACAAAGGGAAACTTAATTTGTTTACTTTCTGCTTATCTGGATCTGAGGCCCTGAAGTACCTAAAGGTAAGGAATGTTGTCAGTTTATCAGTCTGAAGAGTATCCTGTATCATTGATATCATCTTACTTCCTACAGCTGAAAAAACAGTATTATCTCAAAAGGGAGTAAATCCAATGCACCCACACTTATGACAGTGGAAAGATTGTGATCAAGGAAGCATGCACAAAATAAAAGGGAAAAAATCTTACATTTTCCATAGTGACATATGCATAGTCAGGCATATTACATAAACATGTATTTACATGTATGTATTCAGTACATGTATATTCATGTACAACTGCTATTCCATACATTAACTATAGAGAAATACAGTATATATATGGCAAATTTAGAGCAGCATAAAGCCACAGATTTTAAGTACTTCATAGAAGAGAACCGTATCAAGAATCATTACATTTGTTTCTATTCCTATGCCTGCCAATGTAAAGTGAACTTGAGTGTTGTTTCCTTACAGAACACTTTTAGCTATACTTCATTTTACAAAGTGATACACATTTCATTCCAATATTCTCCTCTATATAAAACAGATTCTAAAAATTTGGTGATCCTCACGCAGCGATCAAAGCTTAATGAATTTGTCCTATTGTGCAAGGGTAAGAAGCAGCTATCTCTGCAGGTAAGAAGAAATTTATTTCCTTTGTAACTTGTGGGTGCTCCTTCTGACTAGAGGACTATTTCTGCCACAGACCTTTTAAAAATCATTTTCCTTTACTTACCACCTTCCACATTTCACAACTTCTGACTACCTCCCTCTGTTCTGTCTGGAGAAATACTTAAAGTAGGTTTTTGCAAAAATGATTGGGTTAGGTAGTTGCCTACTATCACTAGAAGACAGCAGGCACGTTGGGTTCCAGTCTCTGTGGAGGGAGAGAGGGCTTCTTAACCAGAAAACATGAGGGAAATAAAAGGGGAGGAAGAAGCAGGAATGCTGCCTTGGAAAGAGATGAGTTTAAGAAGGTAATTATTTTCTTGTAATCAACCCCAAATAAGAAATGTGATGAAAAGAAAATACAGCTGATCTGTGTTACCCTGTTTTAAACATTTACCATCTGTTGTCAGAGCGTTCTCATTTTCGCCAGTCTTGTGAAGGTTTGTTTATGGTAGGAAGAGCAGGCAAGGATACTTTTCCCACTTGGAGGGTTATAGCCTGTACTAAAATCTGCCTGAGGAAGAATGTTATGTTGGAATTAAACTCTAAAACAGGGCAAAGGTCTAAGAAGCTCTATTTACACAAGTTATGTTAAGATAAAGAATGACCCTTCATCTAACGCTGGCCGTACATGATGGTGTAAATCACTAAACACTTCCTTAAATTAAGTCTTTGATGGTTTTCATTTGTTTTTAATTCACAGATGACCTTCTGTAAAATCTATTTCCTGAAATTATCTGGGGCAATTTATATTGCAAGATACGTTAATTATATTTATAACCTTTTATCCCACTGGGATTTTCCTTTCTGTCCTTGAAAAAAACCCCTATTTTAACAGGATTTTTCTGGTTCAGAGATTACCTTTTCATAAACTAATGGTTTGGAAAGTCTTTTACCAAATCAGGGAAAGAACTCCTTGTTGAGCCCTAATGGATTCTACTTCCCAATCACCTATTTTAAAGTACCAGATTATATCAGATTGTGTTTCTTGCCATGATTAAAAGCAGTTCTTATCTGAAAATGAGGTAATATATATCTAGTGTCTCCCAAATATGTAAAAAATTCGGAAAGATCATGTACCTTTCCTTTTCCAGCAGAATATGAATAATTTTCTTAATCTCAACAGGAATTCTCATATGGAAGATGACAAGGCTCCTTATCTGTGATAAAATTTTGGTGTTCTGTTATAACATGGTTCAGTCTTGGCTGCATTGTAAAATAGAATCTGGGCATTAAACAGTTTGAAGTCTTCAGTATTTGCTTTCAACCCAATTCATTTTGCATTGCAAATGGTAAAAGAGGAATACTTTCTTGGAAGTGTTTCAAGAATTTACCAACTTCATCTTGGATAGTTTGAATGTAATCATTAATGGACATGATAAAAACGAGAGTTTTCTTTAGAATTAATACTACATTTGGTGGATTAAAAGAGCAAAATATGAAGACAAAATTACCAATCTAGGTGGTTGTAAATACAGGTCTTAAAAGCACCCTGTTCAGAGCGAGATTATTCTTCAGTGGAAAGATGCAACATGAAAACATGCGAACATGAAGATCCAGACTTCAAACAGGTACGTAGTCATGATCAAACAAATAAAAAATGTGTGTGAGAGTGTGTATGCAGACCTAGATGAAAAAAAAATGAAGCTAAATGCCATCCTGCTGTTACTCATTAAGTGACTGTTTACCTTCCTACTTCAGCTGATTATTAGTATTTTCCACAGAAAAAGGAAAATAAGAATTTTTCCGTACTTTTGATTTGACTTGTACATATGAGTACATCCTTCAATCTACAGGCAAAGTGTCACAGAATCATAGAATGGTTTAGGTTGGAAGGCATCTTAAAGATCATCTAGGACACCTCTCACTAGACCTGGTTGCTCACCTAACCTGGCCTTGAACTCTTCCAGCGATGGGGCCTCCACAGCTTCCCCAGGCAACTTATTCCAGTGCCTCACTAACCTCATAGTGAAGAATTTCTTCCCGAGATCTAATCTAAATCTACCCTCTTACAGTCTGAAGGAATTACTGCTTGTCCTGTCACTACATGTCCTTGTAAAAAGTCGTTCTCCACCTTTCTTGTAGGCCCCATTCAGACACTGGAAAGCTGCTATAAGGTCTCCTCGAAGCCTTCTCTTCTCCAGGCTGAACAAGCCCCAACTCTCTCAGCCTGTCCTCAAAGGAAAGGTGCTGCAGCCCTCTGAGCACCTTTCATGGCCATCCTCTAGACCCTCTCCAACAGGTCCAACAGTCCTCTTGTGCTGAGGACTCCAGAGCTGGACACAGCACTGCAGATGGATAGGAACAGAGTAGAGGGAGAGAATTGTCCCCCTCAAGCTGCTGGCCACGCTTCCTTTGATTCAGGCCAGGATATGGTCTCAATACATTCTCCACCCAACCTCTATTTGTGCTTGGGATTGCTGCAGCCCAGATGTAGGACTTTGTACTTGACCTGCTTGAACGTCATGAGGTTCGCACAAGCCCACCTCTCAAGCCTGTCCAGGTCCCTCTGCACGGCATCCCTTCCCTCTAGCGTGTCAACCACACCACACAGCTTCGTGTCATCACCAAACTTGCAGAGGGTGCCCTCAATCCTACTGTTCATGTTGCCAACAAAGAAGATAAACAGCGCTGCTCCCAACACCGACCCCTGAGGAACACCACTTGTCACTGGTCTCCACTTGGATGTTGAACTGTTGATCGCAAGTCTTTGAGTGTGGCCATCCAGGCAGTTCCTTATCCAGCGAGTGGCCCATCCATCAAATCCGTGTCTCTCCAATTTAGAGACCAGGATGTCATGCAGGACAGTGTCAAATGCTTTGCACAAGTCCAGGTAGATGACATCCCTTATCCACCAATGCTGTAACCCCATTGTAGAAAGTCACCAAATTTGTAAGCATGACTTGCCCTTGGTGAAGCCATGTTGGCTTCCACCAATCACCTCCTTATTTTCCATGTGCCTTAGCAGAGTTTCCAGGAGGATCTGATCCATGATCTTGCCAGGCACAGAGCTGAGGCTGACCGGCCTGAAGTTCCCCAGGTCTTTCTTTTTTTCCCTTCTTAAAAAATGAGGGTTACATTTCCCCTTTTCCAGTCAATGGGAACTTCACCAGACCACCACGACTTTTCAGATATGATGGTAGTGGCTTGACAACTTCATCCAGCAGTTCTCTCAGGACCCGCAGATGAATCTTATCAGGTCTCTTGGACTTGTGCATATTCAGGCTCTTCAGCTGGTCTTGGACTTGATCTTCACCTACAATGGTTTTTTTCCCATTGCCTACCTTTGCCTTCTACAACTTGTGTGGTGTGGTTAGAGACTTTACCAGTGAAGACTGAGGCAAAAAAGTTGTTGAGTGCTTCCGCCTTCTCCATGTCTGTGGTGACCAGGTCTCCTCTTTGCTTTCTGAGTGGACCCACATACTCCCTGGTCTTCCTTTTGTCCCTGGTGTAACTAAGGAAAGAACGCCAGTTCCCTCATGACCTGCAAATATATCTCATCAGGTTCCGTGGATTTGTATACCTTCAGGTTCTTCAGCTAGTCTCAAACCTGATCTTCTCCTAGAGTGGCTGGTTCTTCGTTCTCCCAGTCCCTGCCTTTGCCTTATGCAACTTGGGTGGTATGGTTAGAGGCATTGCCAGTCAAGATTGAGGCAAAAAAGTCATTGAGTCCCTCCGCCTTCTCCATATCCTGGGTGACCAGGTCTCCCGTTTCCTTCCTGAGTCGGCACACATCTTCCTTAGTCTTCCTTTTGTCACTGACATACTTAAAGAAGTTTTGCTTGTTGCCCTTGATGCCTGTGGCCAGATTTAATTCTATCTGGGCTTTAGCTTTCCTAACCCTGGCTGCATGGACTTTTTATTTCTCTTTATTTCTCCTACACTACCTGTCCTTGCTTCTATCCTTTTTAGCCCTCCTTTTTGCTTTTGAATGTGTCCATGAGCTCCTTGTTCAGACATTCAGGCCTCATGGCTATTTTGCCTGACTACTTCTTTGTTGGGATACATTGCTCCTGAGCTTGGAGGAGGTCATCCTTGAATACTAACCAGCTTCCTTGGGCCCCTCTTCCCTCCAGTACCTTATCCCATGGTACTCTACCAAGCAGATCCCTGAAGAGGCCTGCTGTCCTGAAGTCCAGGGTAGTGAGCTTGCTGCACATCCTTTTCACTGCCCTAAGGATCTTGAACTCTGACTTTCAATTAAAACATGAAAAGCAGAAAAGTTTCCTGTATTATTATGATTATATAAAACACAAAGTAGTTTTCATCTGGCACAAATTCTTAGACAAGATCTAGAAAATGTGGATTAGTGTATTAGCAGATCTGGAAGGATCATACTACAAGAGTAATGATGCTTTTAAGACATCGAGAATCCATCAGTCAAAAACTTCTGTGAAGTAATAAAAACATAAAAGATATATAATTTAGTATAAGTAAGAAGTTAAAAGTAAGCAGTCCCTGAAGTACTTTTGGACTGAACCCTCTATCAGCAGATGATTATAAATCAGGAGTAACATATTGTGTATAGAAATACAGGTATCTGGCTGGTTTCTTAACATGTTTTTTCACCAAAGCTTGATTTTGTTATCTCTTATCTAGATAGAAATGAGAAAACATTGTGAACACAGGAAGGAAACTACTTTAGTTGTTCTGTAAGGTATCTTAGACATTGTAACCTAGAGACAATGAAAAATTAAGGAAATGAAACTAAGAATATTTTTTGTTGGCGTTGTACTCCAGTGGATTTACTATCCAAGGGTATTGAAAAGACAATTTTTCCAATTTCAGTGAACAAAATTAAAAGCATCAGATAGCTTTCAGAACTTCATAATAGCAAATCTGAAACACTGAAAACCTAAAGTTCCCAGCCTAATATTTTTAACATAATTAACATTTCTCCTAAATCAGAAAGGAATTCCGGTAATTTGAAATTAGAAGTTTCCTGTCTGAAGTCATTCTGAAATGGCCTTTCAAAGATGTGAACCACTGTACTATTATTTTTTCTTTTTAATAATTAATGAACAAATCTTCTGCATACCGGGCCTGGAAAATCCAAGTGGGTCCTTCATTTTAAGTTCCTGCTGAGGTACTTGCTTGCCACAAATATTCCTTTTCTGTACACAGGAGAAAGCAACAAAGTTTAGGAAATTTATTAGGTGACTTCTAGTCCCCTCCTTGAATGACATAAACTGTCACAGTCATATTGCATTCTTCTAACATGTATTTCATGCACTTTTTAATAGAAAAAGATACGCCTTTTTCTGTGGAGCTGCTAATAGGGAAAGAACTAGTGTCTTGATGGCTGCCAGTTTTGGAAAGAAGGGCTGTAACAGCTGCCTGTAGTGACCTATTCATCAGTCCAAGTTTCTAAACAGATAATTAAAATGTAAAATTTATTCTGAGAACCACTCATTACCTAACAAGACAGATAGTGATCTACTCATCATGGTTTCCTGCTGATGCCTTCAAGTAGGAAAAAAAAGTTACTCATTTGTGTGAGGAGAAAACAGCAACCTGCACTTGAACCACATCCAGTTATGCTAAGAGGCAAAATCATAGTCAAGTCTGATTCCTGAGAATCTTAATAAACCTTCTAGAATAAGTGCACTGATCAGGAAATAATTTCCAGTGAGATGAATTAAGCCTTCACTGTCCTTAGGATGAAAAAGTGTGGGAGTAGTTGACTGAAATGGAGAAATACCTGTATGGCCAATGAGAAAGCTGTGTGGCTGTAATGTTGTATTTAGCCTGCTAGCTTTCAACAGTAAGTCTTAAAGTCAGGCATTTCCCTTTTTTTATTGGAAGGCTACCAGTAGAATTACCAGGAACATGAGAATCTGTGGAGCCTGCTGTTATACCAGCAGGAAAAGTTGCATATAATGTTGTAAATTTCCATTTTGCTAACCAAGCCTTATGGAGACACAGTTCACAATCAATATTTATTAAAACATCTTTTATTAATTAGGCTGTGATTATCACAATAAAATAGTAACAGCTTGCAACAGCATACATTAGTTTATAATAACATCCTATTCTGATAGGAGCTTGAGTCAGGAAGGCAACACAGATTACAACCAATATTTACAGTGTGCCGGTAAGAGCGGAAAAATGCGTCATACGTGCAGTTACTGCCTCACGCAGAGCACACACTCACGGTCACCCAGCTGGAGCAGCATCAGAGAGGCCAACTCCACTAGTTCACTCCGGGGCAGGGTTATATTTACTTGTAACTGTAATTATTTAACTCTATAATACAGCATTCTTACCATAATTAATAATATCCTACAAGAAAATGCAGTTAACCACACAACAGGATGAATTAAGAGATACAGAGTAGTATTTCCCTTTAGATCCACCACAGAAAATGTTCTTCCAGCTATGCCTCCACAACGTGTTGACAATGATGGGATATTTCCTATCCCTTATATATAATTCTCCCACTAGCCAATATGGTCTCTTTTAGCACAAGATTTGTCACCTGATGTAGCCCACGGACAGGAAAGTGTTAATCCCAGCCATTTCGGAGGAAACCAGCATATGGTTATGATGTTGAAATGAGTTTTGTTTGGTATTCACTGTTGACACTAATGGCTTGATTTGACCAGGAGTTCTCAACTAGATTGCTACCATTTCGTGCTCTTCTTTGCCTTCTTTTAGGCTGTCTCATAAATGAGCAATTTCCTTAGAAGTCTGGACCAAAACTATGCAGCCATATAATATCAGAGCTGGGCCTCTATCTTTGGGACACAGGCAGCTAAACAGATAGTAGGAGGAGGGAGTACAGGGAGAACAAATAGTAGAGGGGGCAATTACCAAGGAGAGCTGCTCACATTCTCTGCTGTTACATGTATGTATAGGTTTTAATGCTCTTATTTTACAATTTTCATTAATTATGTATAAATTTTTACTATTTCTTTTTTACTCTTCCAGAAGTGCAGGTTTTAGTGATTATATATTGGTTATCAGAGAAGTACTCTCTCCCTCAGTATATGTCTGTAGTGTCTCCCTTCAGTGTAATTTCTGTTCTGGTTCAACCATAATATTTTCCTACTCATGATACATTACCACCCTCAAACCTTTGCATACGTATACTTAACCCTCTCAGCTCTTACTAAGTACTAGTAGGACTCAGTTTTCCTTCAGTTTCAAATGTTTTTTCTCTTTCCTTTCTCTGTTGGCACCCCTCCTAAATTCCTTCTTGACTTAACAAATTTGCTTAAAAGACTACTGAACTCAACAATTCTGTCACTAGATTTGGCTGCTCCTCTTCAAATTGTTGTCCCTTGGTAGATAACGCAGTGTTATTAGGTTATTGTAACTTGACAGCAGTTTCCCGAAACTTTGACTGAAATTTCCAGCCTCGGTGGACTGAGGTCTGAAGGGCTGCAACTCTCAAAGGCCCATTAAGAGCTGTAACAGTTTTTATTTGAGGGTCCTGTCTACTTTGCTGAGTAGTTAGGTGAAGGCAAGAAAGACAGAGGCAGTTTAAGTCAGAGATTAGTTACACAATCATGAAAGATCTTATTGTGGAGCTTACTTTTTACTTCAGTTAAATCAGCTAAAATAAAGATAATAAAGCTCCAAACAGGCAAAATCTGGCAAGTGAGGTCCACAGAACTGCCTTGGTTCAGACCATTTACCTTGTCAGTTATGACAATGCCATGTTTATTGTGCTTGGCTGCTGGCTGAGGTTAACCCACGGCAGTTACCCAACATGCAGCCTCAGGGGCTTTTTTTGGCTCCGTAAGTTGACTCATCTATGGCAAAGCCAAGGAGGGATCAGCAAGGCTCACTCGCCCATAGTAGTCCTATATGGCCAGTGTGAAAGTCAGAGGGTGGAAGTTAACGGTGGGCTATTCTGGCCAGAACAAAATCATGCCACCACTGAGTGCTGCCTGTGGGAGAGTGTATGCTACAACCGATACCCTGAAGCATTTTTCTTGACCCCTTTAGCAGCAGAGTGCAGCCCACAGTTTGCTTTCATGCAGAAAGGTGTCCAGTACAGCTGGAACTGACTGCCCCAGGTCTGGAAGTACTGACCTACCATTTGCCAGGACAGCACCAGCTGTGAGAAGAAGGAACACTGAGGTGAGTTGGCCCCAGGCAGCAGCCAAGCCCCCACACGGCCACTCACTCAGTCCCACTCCCTGCCAGAGGGACAGGGGCGAGAAGAGCAAGAGCCAAAGTGAGAAAACTTGTGAGCCAACATAGAGACAGTATTATACGTGGAGGTCAGAAAAGAACGCATGTGATGCAAAAGTATTTAGTCACCTCCTCCCATAAGCAGATCCAGTGCCCAGCCAGTCTCTGAGCAACAGCCACCTTGGAAGCAAAAAAATCACCACCTTCTTGTTCCTCTATGCCAGTCTTTATGGCTGACCATGACATTACGGAGTATCCCTTTTGCCAGTCCAGGATAGCTGTTCCAGCTGTGTCCCCTTCCACTCTCTTACCCACCCCCAGTCTATTCGCTGGGGCAGAGCAAGAAAAAGAGAAGGTCTTGTTGCTGTGCACGCACTGCTCAGCAATAGCCAAAACACTGATGCATCATCAACCGTGTTTTAGTCACAAATCCAAAATGCCATACAACTCTTTTGTAATACTTTACAAGGTCCATAGCTTCTTTGATGCAACTGAAGTGACAGATCCGTTTTACTAGTTTGCTTATCATCACTGTATGACTCATGCAGTTTTTGATCGTGTACTCATTTCCTTGTTTCATCTGAGGTAAAATGTAGATTGTAGTGTGCCCTATACTCCTTTGTGTAACATGCCATGACAACATTAGATGATTTTGTTCTGTTTCAGCTAGCCTTCATATCCATTCCTTCTTATCTTTTAGCTGCTTCCTGGTTTAGAGTGCAGCATTTGAACTTAGCCTGGGGCTCATTGTGCCTTATTCAAACTGACTTTAAATAATTTTGAGTCTATTTATTTTAAAACTTGGTCCACATCCTTCCCTGTGGACCCCATCACTGACACATTGTTCCATAATACAATGTTTTTTCCTTTAACCTGTGGAGACAACATTTGTAGCGTTTTCCTAACATGAGTATACATACGCTATCGCAAGTGCATTGTGAATTACCGGTGGGACATGAGTAAAGGTGTGGGGTTTTTGTCACTAAACATGAAACCTAGCCTGCAAACTGGTTCTTCATTTAATGCAATGGCAAAGAAACAGTAAGATCTATAAAGATCTAAAAAATAGTTGTTTTTTCCTTGGAGCTTGCAGATGCTCTCTCAGGCATGCTTACTGCCATTAGAGCTGTCCTCAGGATGAACTTCCATCTGGCAGTAGTCCACCGTATTCTCCAGGTTTACTCATCAGCCTTCTTAAGAGTTCATAAAAGACAGTCATCTGTGTCATATTTCTTGCAAAACACTTCATTCCAACTGTTCCTTCAATGACCTGCTGCAGTTCCCAGTCCCAGCAGTGTTTGGATATGCCTCTACTCCTAACTTCTCTTTCTTCACCCAGTCACACAATACCACTCCCCAAATCATCTTCCTGTGATGGATCTCCATCATTTTCCACCATTTCATGCAGATACAGTGGGTATTTTTAATTTTTCTTTCTTGATCTGCTTTTGCAGGCACCTAATTTTGGCTTCACATTTACCAGATCCCATTGGAATCTCCCTTGCTATAGAATGAATTTCTGCATTGTACACATTAATCTCTCTCCTTGCTTTTGCAGGTTTTCTTGTTTTTTTTTTTTCTTTCTTTTTTTTTCTTTCTTTTTTCTTTTCCTGAAGTCACCAGGGTTCTTATTCCGTTTGTATCTCCATATTATCTTTTTGAGTCCCTTGAAGGTGTTTCTTTCGTAAAGACAAATTGCCTTCCACTTTCTTAATAGTATTTTTTAAAACAGAGTCTTTGGAATGAAGCTGCAGGTACTCTGCTCTTACACTGGCTTGATCAGGACGGAATGTTTTAGCTGCTCCCATTATAGCTTTGCTAATATAGGAGCTGTATCCTCAAGGACAGGAGTGTTCAGAAAGATCACTCAAAAGGGAAGATGGAATAATTTGATTATAAGGTGTTCATTTAACAACTCAGTCTTCCCCAAAAGATATTATGAATTCCCTGCTCCCTGACAAGAGCGTGACTTGGGAAAAACACAAATCTCAATCTTTTACTAATTAAGCTCTTACTATTAGCAGCAGATAACTATGCGTCCAAACACATCCACACACACAGAGGGATTGTTTTGACAATAGCCGTTCCTCCAAAGATGGATCTTTAAAAAAAGCGTATTGGAAACTGGAGATGCAGAGTTTCTGTCATAGGTAATAGAACAGCTGTGGTACTGTAACATTCTAATTTTACTCCAAAAGAGGCAAGAAAAACTGTGGATTGACATGTTGTTCCTAGAGGCCACTGACAGGGTAGGTCTGTGGTAAGAAAATAACCAGATGAAAATCCTAAATTATCCCAATAACAGGTGTGCCGCAGAGGAAAACTGCTGTTCTGTTGGCAAAGCAAAGGAATGCAGCTATGGGTCTGGAAATACACAGTCCTTTGAGGCACTTAGGTATTATTTTATTCATAGTTATCACAGAATCTTTCCCAAAATTATTAGGTGTTGCCAAAGATTTACCACAAAAATTGCTAAATATGTCTCACTGGAGAAAAGCATTCAAAATTTAACAAGCCAGAAACATACATGAATTTTTGTTGCATGAAACACTGTAGCAAGGCTTTAAAAATATAACATATGTTCTTTATTTTGTGTATTTTTATAGCTGAGTGAAGATAATCACTTTTTTATCATGCATTACCAAGGAGATTCTGTGCAGTTCCAATGCTATGAAGATAGACGTTACTACCTGTGTGTGAACGATGACTCACTTGATATTCGCAAGCCAGAAAATAAAGAACCCAACGAGGACAAAAATTTTTACTTCAGGGTGTCATATTTACAGGAAAAGTAACTTGTCTACCTTTCAGTGGCCTAAGTGTCCATACAGCTAACAGAAGAAAAGGAACATTGAGATCAACTTATTTCCATTTTGGCTTAATTTTTATTTTTTTTTTAATGTAGTTTCTCAAGTCACCATTTTGCATGAGTAACATCCTTTATTTCTGTACTTTCAGCAGGAAAAGAGCAAGGCTAACTTTGAAAAACATAGTAACCGATCAGTCTTTTTATGTCTTACCCGCACAATTACAGTTTTAGGGAGCTGAATTCTTCTGGAAGGAGAAAAATACAGGGGATATTTCAATACAGAGGAAAAAGAAGAAAGCACGCATGTATATGAAATACAAAGCACAGTTCATTCTCCATGTGGTAAACTTTTTACTTTTTTAAAAATGACTCTTATGAGAAGAAAACTTATATAAGTTACTAAATGCATATGTGCATGACCTGACTGACTGACTGACTGACTGACTTTGGGAAAGGAGTGGAAAAGGTGTCTCAGGTCTAACTGAGAAGAAAGGAAGAGGCTGAAGGTTAGACAGAAGATCTCTCTGCCTCAGTAGCTCCAAGTCAGCCCAGATACTCCTTTATGCATTTTCAGCATCTATCCAGCATAGCAGCTGTCTAAGAAAATGTACACGGGGCATCAGACTCACAACCTGCAGGCAGAGGAAGCCACGTTGTACTGACAGGGGATAACAGATGCCTGTGAACACGGCAGAAAACTAGTCTGACGTTGGCTTCCACCTCTGAATCATAGAAGGAAATGAAATATTGTGTTCAGCTGCAAGCAGAGTGCAAAACAACATCTGAAAAACAATTACATGTTCAAAATGACTGAATAAAATAAACACTAGGTGCTTATGTTGCATAAACTGGAGGAGCAGTAAGAGTACTGGGCTTTTAGCAAAAGGGTCTGTCAGCATGAAATGGAAGATGCTGCCACTTGAAAGTCCATAGGTCATACCCTGCAAGGCGCAAAACATTTGAAATACAAGAGGAGACAAACCAAAAGTGTACATGGGATCACTAGGTGTTAAAGATCTCGTTCTCCACAGCTGTGCACGGAGTCCTACTGTGCTTTAGTGGCAATTTTTGCTGATGCAAGTCATTTGGGAATGTGTGTGTATAGATCATAGGTATCATGCACCCATGCCAAGAGGTTGGCGCTTAGTTGCAGTGGAACAACCTACAAACTACACACCACTTGCAGGAATTGTTGTGTGTAAGTATAATAAACAATGCATACCTGAAATAGAAATCCTAACGTCAGTCAATCACACCAATGCACATTACAATAAGTTATCTATAGTAGACCACACTCCAAAAGCCAGTGAGATCTTTAAAGTTTAGGGGACCCCCCCGCCCCCAGCAGTGTGGAGTTTCACTGTTGGATTTATTGTATTATTCAAACAGTGAAAATCATTCTGTTTCTTCCAATGCTGACTGAACAGAAGACAGCTTTTGAGTATTCCATAAATAATACTTGCAACTTCTGGATCTGTTAAGAGTTCAGTGAAGTCAGTGTGAAGAAAAAAGCCCCAAACTCTAAATTTTAACTTCAGCATACATTACACTAGAATTAAATTACTTTAGCACTATCTATTATGTTGCACAAGAAATAAATTCAATTATGTATCAGGTACCATAATTTCACTAACTGATACACTAACACTTCATAAGCACACATTTATTGTTGGAAATGTGATCACCTTACTAAATTACTGAATGCATTCTTTAGATGGTAAGTTGATGAGACAATGACAACTTCATCATAAATCTCGTATAAAGCATACTAATGAAATCAGCACTGCTGTGTCAGCAAAAAAGTAATGTTGACCTCAGTGAATTTTGAATCTATTTTATAGTTAAAAGTTAAATTATAATTATATGAGAATTTTGTCCTTTTATCATCTACCTAAATTTATTTTTTAACACTTTAAGGGACAAAATCCCTTACGGAGAGCAGCAGTGGGTATCCTTGTAAGGTTTTAGATTTGAGATATAAGATGAAAATGTAATTTGAAAATTTTTCTGAGAAATCACAATGAATTCAGTCAGCTTTGTAACTATAAGTGTTCATAGAAAAACAAGTTTACAATTGCTGGATCCTAATCTTTCCTGGATTCTTATTTTGCTCACACAAAGTCTTCAAACTGACATTTTCAAATTCCCACTAAACTGAGTGTCTCATGAGTGGTAGGTAAGTTTTTGTTTTGTGAGGTTGAAAGCATGTAGAAATTTTATTTAAAAATAGGAAATGGAAGTCAGTGAGTCTTTTAGAAAAATATAGCCTCTAACACTTATAATACAGAAACATTTATCCAATATGTCTAACAGTTGAATATGAAATATAATTACTATTTTAGAGTTTATTTTCAAAACAGTACTGATATTCTTTAACTTTTACTTAGTAGATGTGATAATCATTAAAATACTAATACAAATATTTTGCTCATGTATTTTTCTTGAAAAGCTCTGCCTTAAAGAAAATAGCGTGTTCTGTTTGCTGCAGAATAATTTAATGCAAGTATTCTTCATATATAACTTCCAGTACTTCGACCATATTTGTGACTTGTTAGAATAAAACTTGTGAGAAGAACATCAGTAACTATAAATAATGTGATCCTTATGTTAGTTATCTGACAAAAGCTAACCAAGACACTGTATGTAAAAGAGGGGACTGTATCTTCTTAGTATCTCTGTACTAGTTTTTCAGGAAACCAGAGTTCTTTCAATCATGGAGAAAGGAATGGTCATGTACAGTAAGAAAAATCATTTACAGTGAAAAACACTGAAGACTGGTAAAAGAATGACTGCATTAAAGTGTGAGTTTAGTAACATTTGGCATACGTTAAAGCAAGAGACTGGCAGCCAGTCTTGCTAGCCCTGAAATATGTGCCTAGTAGACACGGTGTTACATAGCACCTTCATTGTGGTTAGCCAAAAGAACTAGAAACTACAATTATAAATTGTTAGTCTAATGAATGCTTTTGCAGTCTAAACAAAATATAACAGTCTAGCATTAGCACAATTGCAACAGTACTAAAACTTGTAAGTAATCCAAATCACGCCGTTTCTATCAAGGGTCTTTAGCAACACAACACATCAATAGACAAGGACTCATTTATGCCTCTTCCCTGGTGTGAAGTTCTCACCCTTCCATTCACACACAGTCTAAAGTCGAGGGCCCTTTTTTCTTAGATAGGATGATGTGATGATGTTGCCGTTACGACAGATAGAATAATGCTCATGTGTCTTGTGGTCCCCCACTGATTTAGGCAGAAGAGTATTCTATCTTAAGCGTTGCTGCTTTTAGATACACAGGGCATGAATTTTGAAATAAAAGATGTGTATAAACAGAGGGTTTTTTTAATGTCGTCTTGGTGGGTTTTTTATTTGACCATGGTTTATTGAACCACACCAATCATAGGCCGGCTAAATTCCTCCGACGTTTGTGTGTTAAACGTGACTCCTGCTATTCCATGTGTATATGAATAGCCAAAGAGCAGCAGATTCTCTACCAGGTCCTCTCTTCATTGCTTCTGGCCACTGACATGGGCTAACTAGCACTCAGTACAAAAGACAGCTGCAGTTAAGGTACAACTCCCATGTTAACACAGACTTCATTGAAGCCGCCCTTCTCTAGCACCATCTCGTGGACTTCCGGTGACCGGTAGTAAACTTCGAGTCAAATTTTACTGCATCAGCAAGCTACAAAAAAGTTCTCAGCAGCTGAAAACAAAAAAATTTCTTTCTTTTTCCAAACCGTATTTTTTTCCGACTGGTGTAGGGCCTAGATCTCCCGTGTCTGGAATGACTGAAGGGGGCAGCGAAGCAGGTCCAGGAAAGAAAACTTTCCCTTCTATTTGGCATTTGTAAGGCTGTACCTGCAGTATTGTGTTCAGTTTCAGGCTTTCCAGCACATGCTGGATCAAGACTGAGCAGAAGCACAAGGATGGTTAGGAGGGTGGAGCATTTGGGACAGAGAATAGGGCAATAGGGTTGGTATAGCCTGGAGATGAAAAGGGTGACTTCACCTAGCTGAAGGGGAATTGTAGAGAAGATGGACCCAACTTTATTTAGACGTGCTTAGCACAAGGACAATAGGCAGTAGTCACAAATTCTAGCAAGGGAAATTTTAACTGCCCGTAAAGAAAAAAAATAAAATTATAAGGATATGTAGGAATTGGAACAGGTTTTGTGATTATGGAGTGTCTATCTTTGGAGTTCTTCAAAATTCAACAGGACAAGGCCCTGTGCAACCTCATCTAATGCCAAAGGTAAGCCTGCTTTGAGCAGGTGGTCTAATGAAATGACCTCCAGAGATTCCTTCCCGTGTAAACTATATTATGATTCTATGATTCAAAGGCCACTTCAGTGTCTTGGAACTTAGAGAATATTTAATCCAAAAAGCAAAAGTATTCAATACAACCTATACAAACATACAGAAGAATCAAATAAAAACAAACAAAAGAAATCCTATTGATTTAATCCCAAAGCACAAAGTCTTCATGACTATGTGCAGGCTTCAGCCCAAGGGAAAATACATTCGATGTCAGAAAAAATGTCATAACAGGTGAAAGATTCGCTCTTGACCTCCAGAAAACTCAAATCAAAACACATGGGCTATTTCAAGGAAGAAAACTGAATAAGGAGAACAAGGCTTCATTTGAAAAATAAACTGTAATTGCAATATGATTATCAGGTGAATTCAAAAGCTACTGTCATTTTACCTGATTGTTTTTGGTGTATTTTTTCTTGCAATCATTGTCTTCTCAATAGTTGAATAATCTCAGGCAATACAGTAAGCACATTTCATTGTATTGCAATCTGGTCAGTTCTATGAGGATCCCCTCCACCCCTCACCACAGCTATTAAAAGTAATGAATAAACTACAATTTTATTAAATGAATCAGGATGTACATTAAGTATTCTAATAATCTATAAAAACCAAAAGATCTAATACACCTGGCAAAAACTGTTACCTAAATTCCACAAGTTATGCAAATTACTACCAGAATAATTCATTCTGGTAATAAATAGATTTTTCCCTCATAGGCATTGAAGTAGTGGCTGACAGGCATGGTCTTTTCTGTAACATTAAGACTGTCCTATTAGGCACTACACCAGCAAAATGGACATTTGCACTGCTTTCTCATAAAAATATTTACAAAGAGAAAGCAACTAGATTTCCAGTGTTCTAGTCAATTTGTTGCTGTAGTAGGCTTCAAGCATAACTGTTGTCAAGGCAAGTAACTGAAGTGATTAGCAGACACTTATACGAAAAACTAAAATGTTGTTTAATGCATGTTTGCTGCCAGTTTGTTGGTAAAGGCATTCTAAGGTAATTTACAGAGAAGTACCTAAAAAAAGCAGGATGAGAAAGTCTAGAAAAGGGATTGAAATTGGAGAGAAAAACACAGTGAAAGAGAACAGATGAGAACAGAAAGGGACAGTATGGAGACATAGAGAAGAAAAAAAATTAGCTAAAAGGTATAAAGGGAGAGGGATTAAAAAAAAGTTTGAAAATGAAGCACAGAAAGAATAGCGTGATTCTGTGTGCATTCCTTCCTCCCTCTGGAAAACGAACAAGTAGAAGAATTAACTACACTAACCCTGGGGAAAAAAAATCTGTAGTTCTCACATAGCTGAGCAGAGGACAATGTCTTGAAATCTCTAAAGTGGTCCCAAAGCCCTTTTATCATAGTACCAGTAATTTCCCAAAGGAGCGCAAACCACAGTTCAAAGAAGTCATAAAGGCATGTTTAAACAAATTTTTTTACCTCTATGCTCACTTCCGGCCCTAGGTTATATTCCACAGCTGTACAGGGAGTAGCAGATAAGACAGGAACTGAAATGGTGCCCTGGGGTATATTTGTAAAGAGCAGGTATGCGCTCTTACACAACAGAAATTAAATCTGTTACCTGTTGTTTGAAGCTTTAGCTCCTCACTAGACATCATGATAACTAAGTGGCATATTGAATGACTTTTTTTACTGTATGAGAAGAAATGCAGGGGAAAAAAAAGAATTAAATATAGCTATCCATGTATGTGGGTTACTTACATTTTGACTATGTAGAAAGTCACATATTCTTCATTATTTGCTGCAGCTTTACTACAAAATTTGCAGGATCTCTCAATCCAGTTTCAATTTAATTTTTTTTTTCCTATCTTTTTCCCTGACATAG
>VZSF01007902.1:49320-70182 GCA_013398295.1 Chionis minor | reverse complement strand
TTGGGAGCAGGCGGGGACGGACCCGTGCGTGTCGGTACGGTACCCCCATTTATACATTCCTCTGTCAGTACTATTGTTGTTTTGTCAATTTTTTTTTTCTTTTTTTTGTTCTGTTAAATTGCTTTTTATCTCAACCCACGAGTTTTTGCCTTTTTATTCCAATTTTCCCTCGCTGCTGCGAGGTTTGGGTGAGCGGCCGCGTGGTTCTTTGTGCCGGCTGAGGCCAAACCACGACACACTTCCATACCTGTCCATATTGTCTTATGCTTGTTGTCCCCTTGGAACGAGTTTGCAGTGTAAAAATATGAGAGTTTTGTAGTGTCAGACCATTAAGATAACATACAGCTTAATTTCTGCCCTGATCACATAAAGGATGGTGCTCTTCCTTTACTCAGCACTCCCATCTGGGTCAACATGAATTTTGGGGAAAAAATGCACCGATATTGAATCAAAACGTTCATAAATATAAATCATAGCAGGGCAGAAAACATGTCTTTGCCCAGCTTAAGTGCCTTCAAGATCTTATAGCTGATTCAGAATAGTTAGTTCAAACGCAGAGCACATGGGTCACATCCTGGCATCCTCGATCGGAACAGCGGTGTGGCCGAAACCCCTGTGACGTGGCCATTTTGCTTACAGATTTCTAGACATGGAAGCAGCAAAACCCTTGAGAAGGCAAGAGATCAGGCAGAGGTGGAACACATGCTTTGCTTTTTTCTTGAGGTTACCTACGCATATACAAGACTGCTGGCTGCTGTACAGTGAGGTGTGTGCTGCGGGGTGGGCACCCCACCTGGGACAAACCCTGAGTCTGAGGAGAAGCCTGGTCCCCGCTCCAGAGCTGTAGTGCTTCTGCATCACCAGTGGAAAGCAAAGAACCTGTGGGTTTACTGCTTACATCTTAGTACAGGGGCTACTTTCACTTGAACTAAAGTAAGAGTCTAAGTTCCTTAGATATTAAGAAGAAATTCTTTACTGTGAGGGTGGTGAGATGTTGGAATAGGTTACCCAGGAAAGTTGTGGAGGCCCCATCCCTGGAGGTGTTCAAGGCCAGGTTGCATGGGGCTTTGAGCAACCTGTTTTAATGGAATGCGTCCCTGGCCATGGCAGGGGGGTTGGAACTAGATGATCTTTAAGGCCACTTCCATCTTTAACCATTCTATGATTCCATGCGGATGTCTGTATGCATAAGAAGCAGAAATTTCCTCCCGTACCCCGTTACCAGTCAGCTTCCATACGCAATCTACAAAGGAAGGCAAGATAGAAGCTGTTACAGGGGAACTGGGCATGAGAAGTCCCTTCACCAGCCTCCTTTTCAGAGCAGCTCCTCGTTATCCAGCCGTTGATGTGAGATGGCCACACGCTCCGTGGCAAGGCTAGCACATCCGGGATGCTGGCTCAAAGCAGCCCTCGCTACATGGTCTTTTGAGGATGCAGGTATTGGCTGATGGCACTGCTTCTCGGGACTCTTTAAGCCTCTACTCAGAGACGTAGAGNTTTTTTTTTTCTTTTTTTTGTTCTGTTAAATTGCTTTTTATCTCAACCCACGAGTTTTTGCCTTTTTATTCCAATTTTCCCTCGCTGCTGCGAGGTTTGGGTGAGCGGCCGCGTGGTTCTTTGTGCCGGCTGAGGCCAAACCACGACACACTTCCATACCTGTCCATATTGTCTTATGCTTGTTGTCCCCTTGGAACGAGTTTGCAGTGTAAAAATATGAGAGTTTTGTAGTGTCAGACCATTAAGATAACATACAGCTTAATTTCTGCCCTGATCACATAAAGGATGGTGCTCTTCCTTTACTCAGCACTCCCATCTGGGTCAACATGAATTTTGGGGAAAAAATGCACCGATATTGAATCAAAACGTTCATAAATATAAATCATAGCAGGGCAGAAAACATGTCTTTGCCCAGCTTAAGTGCCTTCAAGATCTTATAGCTGATTCAGAATAGTTAGTTCAAACGCAGAGCACATGGGTCACATCCTGGCATCCTCGATCGGAACAGCGGTGTGGCCGAAACCCCTGTGACGTGGCCATTTTGCTTACAGATTTCTAGACATGGAAGCAGCAAAACCCTTGAGAAGGCAAGAGATCAGGCAGAGGTGGAACACATGCTTTGCTTTTTTCTTGAGGTTACCTACGCATATACAAGACTGCTGGCTGCTGTACAGTGAGGTGTGTGCTGCGGGGTGGGCACCCCACCTGGGACAAACCCTGAGTCTGAGGAGAAGCCTGGTCCCCGCTCCAGAGCTGTAGTGCTTCTGCATCACCAGTGGAAAGCAAAGAACCTGTGGGTTTACTGCTTACATCTTAGTACAGGGGCTACTTTCACTTGAACTAAAGTAAGAGTCTAAGTTCCTTAGATATTAAGAAGAAATTCTTTACTGTGAGGGTGGTGAGATGTTGGAATAGGTTACCCAGGAAAGTTGTGGAGGCCCCATCCCTGGAGGTGTTCAAGGCCAGGTTGCATGGGGCTTTGAGCAACCTGTTTTAATGGAATGCGTCCCTGGCCATGGCAGGGGGGTTGGAACTAGATGATCTTTAAGGCCACTTCCATCTTTAACCATTCTATGATTCCATGCGGATGTCTGTATGCATAAGAAGCAGAAATTTCCTCCCGTACCCCGTTACCAGTCAGCTTCCATACGCAATCTACAAAGGAAGGCAAGATAGAAGCTGTTACAGGGGAACTGGGCATGAGAAGTCCCTTCACCAGCCTCCTTTTCAGAGCAGCTCCTCGTTATCCAGCCGTTGATGTGAGATGGCCACACGCTCCGTGGCAAGGCTAGCACATCCGGGATGCTGGCTCAAAGCAGCCCTCGCTACATGGTCTTTTGAGGATGCAGGTATTGGCTGATGGCACTGCTTCTCGGGACTCTTTAAGCCTCTACTCAGAGACGTAGAGCCAGCGATTACTGTTACCATTAGTGCCCTGGACATTATATACCAGAACCTCGTTATGCCATGTATTGCACAACCCATGATGAAAGCCCGGTGCCTGTGACCCCCCCTGTTTATGGACAGGCAGGGGGAGCGCTGCCGGCAGCCTCAACAGCAGCCATACAGGGAAAAGAGCCTATGGACAAGTGAACTGCAAAGGCAAGTCAGGTGCTTCCACAGAGGGAAAAAAACCCCAAAACCGTCAGTATTGCTTCGACTTCGAAACCGACAGCAGGCAGGAGAGAAGAGCCTCTCGGCTCTGGAAGAGCCACATCGAAGTTTGCTTGTGGGCAAAGCCTGTGGGCAGCTTGTCTTTCAGCCCCGTGCCCTCCACGGCTGCGCAGGAACAGCCTCTGCTTGCTAAGGGCTCCTGGACCCCGCAGCCCTCTGCGGGCTCGAGGATTTGTAGCGTTCAGTCGCTATGAACTTGGAGTTACTGTAGAACATGTTACCGGGAAGGAAATCTGTGTTATGGTGTAAGGTTCTTCTTGAAGCATTTGGGTACCAAGCGAGGGATAAGCAACACTTCCCAATAAAAAGCCACAATCCGCTTGTGCTGCAAAAACTCACATTAAAGTGATTCTGCTGCAAGATCATGCTAAAGCAAGTGCTGCTCAGCACTTCAGGACACAGTGTGCCTAAGCTTGCTTTCATCCATGATGGTTCCTCTTGCCCTCTAAGGCTATGGACTTCTCTCTGCTTTCTGACCCTAGTGCCCATGAATCTCTGCTGTCCCTCACAGTCAGCTGAATAACGCTTCCTCAGGGAAAGCTGCCGTAGTCATTTGCATTATGGGGAGAACCACAGGAAGCTGCGGCCCCCCCTGCTTCAATCATGACTGAAGATAGGGCAGCAACCACGGGGTACAGAAACCATTCTGAGATGGCAAATGTTACTCCACGGCATTGCAGTGGTACAGAGCCAGAAAATCCAGCAAACATCATGGACTTTAGAGCTGGGAGAAATGACACCAAGGCCTGGGAGAACAGGAGAACACCTGAAAGGTGTTGATCGTAGATTTTGAAGCCAGAAGAAACAGCCAGAGAGTCTGAGGATGGTCTGGTGCAGAGCACCAGCCAGGGATGTCGGGATGCTCACCTCTGCGTTGACACTAACAGCCTGTGGTCAAGTTGGAGCTGTGATTTTCAACCTGAGCGGTGTCACACATTGCTCCATGAGAGGTGACCCAGAAAAGTAAGTTGAGATACCCTAGAGAGCAAACCTTGGATGAAGCAAGTTCAAAACCCCACTAGTGAAGAAACAGGAGACTATCAACTGAAATAAGGTTGACAAACATGAACTAAAGACAATTTGAATGCTGAACTCGACCAAGTATTTTCAAATATACCTTACAGATGAAAAAGAAGGAGTATTTTTCAGAAATAAGTCTCTTAGGAGCCCAACTCCTGCTTTCAAAGTACCTTGGCTTTGGGGATGCTACTCCATGGGTTTGACCACACTTCTGAAGGCTGGATTTGGACTTCCAAGTCACTAACGGGGAAAACAGTTATAAGTTTTCCCCTCAGAAGTCATACCTGTGCTCTCATGGGTACCGTAGCTGTGGGGACAGCTGTCACATGGAAAGATCCTTTAAAGCTGCAAGTGTAAAACAAAGCTGCTGGGCTTTGATATGGCCCACCAGCAAGTCAGACTCCAGCAACTGCCTGGTGCTGCTGAGAGCAGGCTGAGGCCAGATGCTCCAGTCCCTCACACTACCATGAATAAAAATCCAAAAGGCAGAAAGCCCCGAGCCTCCTGGAGAAACTGAACTCTGTCAGGTCCTGTAGCCTTTCGAGCAGCGAGAGACCCATTTTTCTTTGGGAGCTTACAGTTGCTTCGCTAAACTGAAGGGTGTTGTTCTATTTACCACATTTTCTTTCCTTCCCCAACAGTGCTGTTACCAGCGAAGAACAGACACCACTTCTGGTTGGTGATGAACCTCCTACCAATGGCCTTCCCTGGAGAGATGCTGCTGTGGGACTCCACGGGGGAAGCTGGGTGCACGTTTTCTGCAGAGTGCAGCCAGCTAAATATCATGGAAATAAACAGGCGAGGTTGCCTTGGACATACCAGCCAGCAAGCTAAAAGCCAAGGAAACTGTTCCAGGAAAAAGAAAGAAAAGAAAGGCTTAATCTTAGTAAAAATATAGTCCCTGAGCGCTGGCAGGGTCAGGGTCAGATTGGGTTACGTGTTGTATAAGCCCCCGTTATACAAGCCAAGGCAGGGCAGAGGCTTTCCCAGGACTATTCAGTCCTGCTTTCTCTTGCTCAGTTTTGCTGCTGCTCCCTCATTCCTTCCTTCTCACTGTCCCTTCTCCTGATGCTTGCTTGGACATCAAACAGGTCAGTCCAAGTGCTTCCATCGCCGGGATTTAGGACATCACACAAATCACTCGGTCTTTAAATAAAATATGAGCATGGGAGCTTATGAACGGGCCTAAAGTCACTCACGTGAGTGGCTGCAAGAAAGGCAGCTCCTTCTAGGCTGCTTATCGGTGTGACAGACAGACAGCACATTCTGCACTAAGGACACAGCCTGCTGCAATGCAGAGCAACCAAACCCCAGGGGCTAGACGCAAACATCGCTTCAGCCTGTGCAGCCGGGACAACAGCAGCAGCAAACGGTGCTGAAGGGACTCCTGATAACGGAGGAAAAAAAGGCACCACATGCACGTTTCAGAGAAATACCACGACTGTTATTTCTCATCCCTTGACCAACTTTAAACCGGCTCTTCAGGAAGGTGTTTTCCCTTTAAAGCATGCATGCTCCCCACAGGGCACTCCACCCTGTTCACCCTGAGATTCTGTTTTTCCATGAAAAAGTGTCATATCAGTGGCCAACTTATCTTTGCCAGTAGTCATCCTTCAGGCAGATATTCTGAAAGCAGCTTCAGGCTATTTTTTTATTACTTTTTTTTTTTTCAATGGAGCGATGCAAAGTAAGGCTGCTCTTCCTAACAGACTTCCAGGTCGCATTTCCTCCCCCAGAAAGAGCTGCCTGTGATCCCTCGACCCTCCCTTTGCCAGATCCCTTTCGATTCTCAGTTCTGATCAACTGGAGAAAGGCAGCGTTCACCAGAAGAAACGTGTGCTTTCCAGAGTCAGAAACACAACTTCCATTTGAAAACCTACTCCAGCACAGTGTCACTACTTTTGACATTTTTTCTCCTTTCTACACGTCTGAGTAATTGGCCTCAGCTCAGCACACTTCTGCATACTTTGAAGCTCATTCCTCTGGTTTTAATATTCTAGGTTTGACCACAAGACTCCCAAAAGCTCCTGAAATACATACCTGCCACTTGTCATAGTCTTCCAAACAAAAAGAAATACAACATTGTACTGCAAACAGAAAATTCATTGCAATTTTTAGAACTACGGAGAATACACAGGTGCCCTAACAAATACAACTTGCTTCTTAATCAACAAGAAGGGAAGGTATTTATCTAAAGCAGTCATTTCACAACAGAAGGAAAGAACAAAACGGTAACCAAAACCCACTGACTTTATAGACTCCCAGTAGTGGCTTGACCCTGTACTAGGAAGAGAAGAACGCATGGTTTTACCTGGAAACTGGAGAGCTTAAACTTTTCAGACCTCGCCAGTATTATACAATAGAACAGACTTTCTATTATACATTATACAATAACAGACAGGTATAAAATACCTGTATCACTCATATTTCCCTGCCCCCTTTTATAGAATCCTTTGACAATCTTCAGTCTTTACCACATCTGCCTTGGGAATCTTCCTAGCAAAACCAAGATGCCTCCTCTTTGCAGTCTGTTTTTCCTGCAGCACAGTAAATTGCTGCTGTTCCAAACGCTTGGAAAAAAAATTTTTGAATGAAGTCCAAAGGAATATTCTGATTGCCAGTGGCTGTTCTCGCTGTCTTAACCTAGATCAGTTTGACATAAGCCATTTACTTCATGGTTAACCCCGGAAAAATCCTGCAGGGAATATAAAATCTTGCATTAATCCTGCTCACCAGTTTGGTTCCACTTAGGTTTGGATGAAGGAGGTGCCGCGTTGCAACCCCGACTCAAATTTACTGCTGCGAATGCTTTAACAAAACACCACTCCGGAGCCCTTTGTGGTGCTCACACAAACTCTTTATCGCAGAGGAGAGAAAAAGACAACACTGTAAGTGCTGAGCATTACAATGAAACATAAAGCAGCATTAAAGTTGCTCCGTGCTTAATGCTGCGGTTTAAGCAGCTAATCTTGTTTCGGTTGAATGGCATATTCATTACAGCAAATAAATCAGTAACGTGTAGGATTATTGAAGAGGAAAGACATATTAAACCAGTTTAGGGCATCATATTGATTTGCTTTTTTTTTTAAACGTCCGATTTAGCTTGGCGTTTTTCAACAGTCAGTTCTAATAAATGCTTGTATAGCATAGATTAAGCAGGTGGGAAAGCTGCCCAGAAAGAGTATAATGAATAACTTAAGGCACTGGTTTAATTGCAGCAATCCATGATACTTACTGTGCTGGCACCAGAGGGGAATTTTCAGTATTAAAACTTCAACCGAGCTACTAACAAGTGATTCTCTTTTATTAAATATCCGAAAGAGCTTTCCAATATTTTCACCTCAGATGGGAGTAGGGGAAGATTTCAGAGTTAACTATTTTAACTCATTTCCATCACAACTCATTAATTTATTTTTAAAAAATAATTAGCAGTTTGCTCAATGCAACTTTGCATCTCTGACTCCGCAAACATTGCGGCAGCGTCTCTGCCGTTCTGCCACCCGCTCGGCCCTATTCTGCCCAGTCCCATTTGCAAGTAAGATGCACAGAAGCAAAAAAGCCCAAACCCCAATAACACTTCAAGCAACAGGCTCCTTTCAAAGCTATACTACATACTATACTACACTATACTACATTATACTATAGAGTATTCCTTCCCCACAGTGCTAGTTCCCTGGCACTATCCTTGCCACAGGTCAGAGAAACGAGTAGGAGCACCTTGATCCAACTTTGGA
This sequence comes from Chionis minor, assembly GCA_013398295.1. Lineage (NCBI taxonomy): Eukaryota > Metazoa > Chordata > Aves > Charadriiformes > Chionidae > Chionis > Chionis minor. The sequence goes on along the minus strand of VZSF01007902.1, from coordinate 62,257 downwards.
GATGGCCCAGCTTGAGCAGGGACTTGGACTAGGTGATCTCCAGGGGTCTCAAAGCAGGGCTGACAGGAGGAGGAGAAACACAGTTAAGGTTTAGGTGAAAGCAAAGTGTTCCCCAGCGCCAAAGAGCCTCCCCTCAGCATTTGTCTGTGTCCACAAAGGGTGGAGATCCCCCATAAAACAGCAGCGACATTTGCAGTAAGCAGGGTCCCATCCCGCACACCTTACACAAACGCATCCAAGCAAGGATTCAGCAGGACACAGGGGTGGGGAAGTTGTTTTACCAGGGAAGGCGAGGGGGGGAAAACCGCAGCGTTTTCTTCTCTGTATAAGGCTGAAAGTAACAAAAACTCCCTGCAAACCAAAAAAACTCCCTCTTCCCTCACCTCTAATCTGTGCAAGCTACAAAGGTCCATCTTAGCCCACTACACCTCCCGAAAAGCCTGCGTGCTTGTGGGGGCTCCCACGCACTCAGGTCAGCAAGTGCACAAGAAAAGTGCCCCAGGCCCCAGAGCAGATGCTGCGGGAAACCAGGTTGGACCAGCACTATCCTTCAAGCAGAGCCGATGCAAGGCGTTGAAGCTATGTGCCACAGCAGAAGACACTGGTCAGATAGGCTCCCTGAGCCCACACCCAGTCCTGGATCGTGCCAGAAACCCTCCTGATGGCCAGCAGAGATGCTGGTATCTCTGTATTAAACACCTGCACTCAGAAAAGGTTACCACACAACTGGCTCTGGTCGCCAATCACATCACCTCGCTTTCTTCCTTTACGTGTTATTTTTGCCTTGGGTTAGACCAGGGTCTCCAAGAGAGCAACCACTTTTCAGCTCTCGGCATCACACAAGGCTATTGCACATAAATCATCCTGGCCAACCCCAGCAAGTAGCAACAGACACCGATTGCAGCGCTGAGAGAAGAAACGCTTCAGAGAAGCTGCAGAATTTACTGCCTCTGCCCTTCCAAAGCGTAACGTTTTACCCTGGCAAAAACACAGAAGGCACACCCTGCACAAGCTTAACGAAATGCAGGCTAAAAATGCTTACACCAGTCCCAGAAGAAAAATTCTCAATAAAATACAAAGAAAAATTATAAGTTACCCATACGTTCTGATTAGGAGTAGAGTGACTTTGCTGATCACACAAGTTATCACTCCAGAGAAACTCTATATTCAGGGCATGAAAACTAATGTATAAATTAGCAGGAACGCAAGATTTGATGATACTTGATTAACTGGACAGTAAGCACTAGAAACAAAACGTTAGGAAACCGAAGCCATCTTGTGCTTGTCGCAGGCATTTAACCAAGATGGAAAAAAAGCAGCCATTACACAAAAAAACCCTGGGTTTTTTTATTGGTTTTAAAGAGAAAGTGCCCTGTTTAGTGCTAAACAGGGGCCTTCACTCAGCTTGAAGTAAAACGGGAGCTTTGTGAAGAGGCTTTGAACCAGGATTACTTCGACACCATCCACTGCATCACACAACACAGGTCCCCTCCCAGAAGAAAGCAGTTGCTTTCAAGTAACTCTGAAGCAAGTCCCTGTTGCCATCCCATGAGTTGCTCCCGTTCCCGACCTGCATCAACAGCCCACCCGCGTGTCCTGCCACAGAGCAGCGGGGGACCTGGGCTCAGCTGCTCCATCTTCCCGCTACCAGTCCCCAACCTCACCTCCACTGAGGAGCCAGAGCCTCCCCTTTCCAGCTCAGCTGCAACCAAGTCCTCGTTTGCACGCTTTTCCCAGGGCCTCTCAACCACCTGTGAACTTCAGCAGCCTCCCCCTCCAAAACACTTTGTTCAGAGGGTGCCTACAGACCCCCGCTTCCACCCTCTCTGAGCCCCTGGTCCGCTCCTTGGGTAAATATCCCCTGCTCTTCCTGCTTCCGCTTCTCCTGGGCCTACTCCCTTTTCAAGTCCCTCTCCCAAGGATACAGGCAACCAGAACTGTTCCTAGTTTTCCAGATGAAGCTGCACCCCACGCACCGGCACTACAACTTTCCCGGCCTTCCTGGAAGTCCCTTGCAAGGGACATGCCGAGATTTAAACTTGCCTTGGAGACACCCATAGGCTAGCACTAGCATAGAAGGCTACCACCGTCAGGGGAGGCAGCCAGCTCTCTCCGTGGTGAGGCACTGCGCCGCCATTTTTACAGAAGTCTTCCAGCTCAACAGCAACGCGACGCCATCCCCGCTGACGCTGAAAGCGTGGCCAGGGCAGGCAACCGAAAGCCTCCCTAGCAAGTTATCCCCAACTAGCCTTACTCATGCACACCCATCCAAGAAACTCCCTTGCAACTAACCGGAGCCTTCCCCTAGACTTCAGCCGGCTCCGACGGAGCTGAAACTCCCCCGTTTCTCAGCGGTTGCAGTTCATTTGTTCTGTAATTCGGCACAGCACCGCTTTGAAAACACCCTTCTGATGCTGTTTTCCTGCAAATGGCATAATGAGGAATAACAAGCAGGTGCTTCTGAACACAAACCCAGAGCAGCAGGAGTATAAAAGTACTATAAATGAAGCAATTAAGTAACCACACTGTTCACTGTATGTTGACAGTCTTTATTAGAGCTGACTTTCCGTGTTCAGAGGTTTCCTAGTAAGTATAAATATGAACCAAAGTGCTACCCCACAGTGAGAAATCTTTATTTGCACAAAAAGATACAAACAACTAGTATTTCAAAGTTCATCCTATTTAGTACATACAATACCAAAAAGGCAAAAATAAACCAAGATGAAAGACTAGCAGCAAAAAGAATTATAGTTCTCCTTCAACACAGTCTGTGTGCTTCCAACATTTCTCTAGGAAGTAGAGTATAAAGAGAACTCAATTTATATATGAAATAGCCTACCAAAAATATAACACTGTGTAAAGAAAGTTAGTAGTACAAAGTTGGGGGGGTAAGGGGGAAGAAAAGGGAGAAAACAGTAGATGAAAGATTAAAAATCTCAAGTGTAAACTTTACTGCTGCTTTAAAATAAAAAAACAAAAGTCACATGAGTATTTCCGTTTGGCTTAGCAGCCAGAAAAATAAGAAAAGCAGACTTTTTTTTTTTTTAAAGTGCTTAACCACCATATCCAAAAGTAATGACTTTCAGACCTACTTAACATGAATGTGCTCAAAAAGCCACTGCTTACAGTATAAAAGCTGTCATTCTGAAATGCTGCACATACAAACTGGCTTTATCTGCATGAATGAAAGATTGCTTTGAACAGCTCTCAATCATATGATGTCCCAAATCAATGTAATGCTATTAGAGCAGGCAGCTGAATAAGTCCCAGAAAGTTGAAGTTTAAGAATAAGAGATATAAAAAAATAATCTTTTTTTTTTTCTAAAAGGCAGCATGCCTCTCCCAGCCGCAAGAAGGTAACTTTACGTAACAAGTAGGAGAAACACAGTTTTCTATTATTGTTATAAACTACCTATAACAAACTGACTGTTGACCTAGTAATTCACATGTTTAACAAGAGGGAGACAAACATTTCTCAGTGATAAAATACAAAAAGGCAATCATGTGAGTGGGACCAGTCACTAACACCGTATTTTACTAAACATTAAACATACTGTCAACTTGACTTTAAAACTGACAGTATGTCCTAACTCAAAACAAAACACCAAAAAAATAACAAGAAAAACAAGAAAACCAATGACTTGAAGAGCTTTAAGACTGTTTTGTTACACTGTTATGTATTTATTTGAGCCTTAGTGCAAAGGAAAAATTTAACATTCTAGGCTCCAAAGCAAGTCAAATACATAAGACTATCTCACAGGGTTTTTTTGACAGATGTCAGACACACAGATTTCCAAGAGAAATTTAATTTTCTGTAAAGGTCATTCATTTTTATCTCATGGTTAGAAAACACATCTAAAAATATGAGCAAAGACTCTGGCATTCATCAGCCTCAAGTACAGCTATAAATCGCTTTAACCCCACCACTCCCCCAAATCAGGACTATCATAAGCAAACCGAACCGTTGGTATTGCTCCAGCTGTTGAACTGCGCCCACAGCCAATAGCACTATCCATCCCCGCAGCTATCGTAGATATTTCTCCATCAGCTTTGGAAATCTGCAAGCTTGAATTTGTTTACATTCATCTATTTCACAGGCCTAATTTTTGGAACTATTTCTTGAAAGAAAATTCCCAACACAGTGTCTTCGTTGTCCTTGAGGACAGTTTTTAAGTTAAAGAACCCCTCTGGTTCATTTACCACTAAAATACGTATTATTTAGAAAAGGTAACTTTTCCCCTAAAAAGTTCCTGTAAACACCTCTGTATTAAGCCATCGCAAGCTCTAGACCGGGAAATGCAGCATCTCCAGTGACTTGACTTTACCTCACTTCTCCTCTAGAAAAATGACAAAAAAAGAACGAAAACAAAAAAAACCCTTTATAATTAAAAAGGAAAGGAAATAACACAATAAACAAACAGTGATGCATTCAGTTACCCAAGCAGACATCTAAAATAAGCCTCTGAAAATTTAACATTTGAAAAGCAATGATTTTAGTGGTTAAAGTGTGCAAATGACTAAATACCACGCCTGTTTCAGAGATAACTGAATACTGTAGTCATCTGATTACTATTCAAGTTTAGCAGTGGCAGCTCTGATGCTTTTGTTGCTGGCTTTGGACATTATATATTATCGCTTTCTCTGTGTATTTCATGCCTTTTGGTTGTTTTTTTTAACAGATACCAGCAATGTCACTTTAGGTCGGTATAGGAAAGCTGAGAACTTTTTTTTTAAAGGTTTCCTGTCCATCCCAAGTCTGGCAAGACTGGTATTACATGAAATTAAACATAATGTTTCAAGCAGGAACACCCAATATTATTTCAAGTTTTGCCTGTCTATGAAAATCACCTCAAAAAGATTCAGAATCTCAGGTTTGTGTGAAACAAATACAATAAATATGGAAAAATACCATGCAAGGAAGGATAGCTGTTCTACTGATGAGAAGTACAAAAGCTTTGAAACAGAAAAACACCAGCTTCAGCCCAAGACTGAAAAAACCCCACAGATTTTTCAAAACCGGAGTCCATACAGTGTCACACAGCCCTGCCTTGTCATGTTTGTTAATATCCTCGCTTAGAAGTCAGACAGCATTTTGTTTAACTTGTGTTGCTCTGTATCATTACACTAAACCATAATTAACTCCTCTTTTGTGCCGGCCTCATTCCAACACAATTGTACCCACTGTATACCAGCAGCAGTTCTCAGGTTTTGTTTTGCAGCTCAGCTGTATTTTTCTTGGATGTTCACAAGACTGGCATTTGACTGGATGCGCTTGGCTAGAAAGGGAAAAATTATATGAAAATTAAACACAAAGAATTCCACAAAACTAGTCTCTCCACTCCCTCTATTTATCTGACGCAGACTTGCAAACAGCTTTCTGCTCACGTCCAGAAACTTTAATGAAAAGATATGGCTGAAGCTCTTTACCACCCTTCTTCAGGGGACAGCAGCAGACTAATAGTCACTATTAGCGCCGTCAGCACAGCTGCAGGCAGATCTGGCTGGGCCCCCTCTCCCACAGGAGCCAAGCCGGTCCCTGGCACCACCAAACTCTAACAGTGAAATGCCAGCACCATCACTTACGCAAAATCAGTATCCGTTTCTTCTGCTTCGAGTGAAGGAAGCTACTAAGATAAAAAACAATAGGTAGGAAGAGAATGAAGGATGAGACTGCAATCACTGGTACCGTATCGCTGCAGGGAACAGAACAGTTGAAAGTCCTGCTCCAAAGCTTCCGAGTGATGTTCATCTAAAAGAAAAACACAAGCAAACCATGAAAGCAAGCACATGCATCTTTGCCACGCAGCAAAGCAAACACTCAGGTCTCAAGACATTCACGTGTTCAAATATGATGTCAGAAAACAATACTTTAACAGATCTCCCCTCAAAAGCAAGCAAACCCCTGAAGAAGTGGAAACAGACAATTTGAACGGAGCCAAGATTTCACATCAAAACTTGTACAAGCTTCAAAACCAGGCTACACTCGGATATACTGCAGATGCTGCCACATGCTTGTTTCCCAGAGAATTCACTGACAGCCTGCGGGGCTGTCACTTTCGACAATACTCCTTTTGCCCAACCACTTAAAACCACACAATATAACAAAGCTTTTTCCAAACATATGTCGCTAATGCTGAGGACCCCTAGAAACAGCTGCTCTAATAAGGAATCAATTATTACACTGGCCAGAACAATAGCAGTAAAGCTTCACATTAAAAGCCAGAAGATTTAAGAGATTATTTTTAAAAAAAAAAAATCCATCCCCTTCACGATAACAAGAAATTAAAGTGCAGCTACTCAAACTGGAATGCACTCAGGTGATCAGGAGCTTCAGTCACACTCCTGCTACATTGACTGAGGACAGGAGCGAGCGAGACAGCCCCACTGAGCTAATTTCTTCCTCTGGAGACGTCAGCCTGACAAAGGCACTGCTGCCCGTACTGTCCCACACCAAAAAGGGAAAGGCAATGCCTAGCAAGACAAGCACAAATGGCACAGGCTAATAAAGACCTCCATGCCAAGGTCTCTCTGTTCAGTATTAATAAATACTTACTGCATCTTCCACGTCGATACACAAGTGTGCGGAGTGCCCAGACTCACCACCTTGCCTGTTCATCCTTTGCAAGTTGTTATACAGGTCATTCAACCTTCTGTAGGTTTCGTTGCAGTTTTTACATACTTCTGTGTAGTTATTTGGTGACAGATAGACAGTTTGTCCCTAGGGTTATAAAACAGCATTCATACAGAGTTTTAAGGCATTATAAAATAGACTTAAAAACCTAGAGTCAAATTTGAACCAAAATCCAGATTTCTAGCACCCTAGATAAAGTAGAGGGCCCAGAGAGACAGACAACTCGCATGAGAATGCACGAAGAAAAGGCACCAACTCTAATTCACTAGGGACAGGATCCATTTCCGGCAGATTATGCCTCTCATTCTGCTCCCGAACTAGCAGCTTTTCTTTTTTTTTAAACACTTATTTTTAAAGTACCAGTTCCCAGAAGGAGAAAAAAAATTACTAGTAATTAAATGTTATTCTGGAGCCAGAGATCAGGTTCCTTAACAGCGTGTTTTGTTTTGCATTTGCCCATGCCTAACGAGTAACTGTTGTTACTGCTGAGCTGTACTGACAGGGACAGACTTTGCCATAGTAAGTAATCCTTTTCATTTGGGGCCTTCACCACCCCTGGATGCAATGTGACACACTTGAAAACAAAACTACAGACTCTTAAGATATTCTAACCCGGTAATGGTTGTATCAGCCACCCACCGACCACTGGGTTAAGTTCCAGACTGGACACTTGAACTGATCAATAGGCCAGTCCACACTGTTCCTGGCCAAGGCCTATAAACGCACATTTCCTAAAAATCATTAATAATAAAAAACCCTCCAGTTTCCTCGCAGATTGTCTCATACCCATCATTTCCCTTTTTTACCACTGAATGATCCCAGAACTTGGCCAGTTTCCGACAGAAATGGAATAGGCGCAGTTTCTTAGGCTATTTAAGGCATTTTCTTTGAGGACAATTACCACATTTATTTCACTAAGTGAATTACATTGCCTTTGCCATATGGACAAACATTGTCTACACATAATTTTACAAGTCAAAAGAATTGTTACAATGATTTAAGGTGCTGGTCTTTCTGAACTAGCCTATATTATCAAAAGGCTATTTAAAGCTCGAATTGTTAAGTCAGAAGACAACAATTCTCCAAAGAGGTAGAAAAAGAGCCTTGCAGCATGCAGACATGGTGTTTCTTACTATATAATTATCAACTCTTGTGAATTCAGAAATTCTGATGTGAAGTAGCATTGCAATTACACACAAAATGAAGTCAAGGTGAATAACAATTAGAATTAATTTTGGGCTCTCAATCTGTAAACACCTGCATTTTGCAGATCATTGCTTTATCTGCCTAAAATTCACAAACTCACCAGCAGTTTGTTTAATACATATCTGCAGTTTATTCAGCACGCATAAGATTTTGCTAACAATTACAGGATTTAGTGCTTTTCTTAAATACACAGCATAAATACCTGAAGGTTATGTTCAAAACATGTCAGAGATTTATTGAATAAATCCAGGAATTCTACAGTAGAATTTGATAATCCCTCACTGCTGTTCTTTAAACAATCTGTCAAAGAGAAAGAAAAACATCAGGATATTCTGATTTCTAACATTTCCGTAGCCGACAAGCCCCAGACACTCCACTCCTGCAAAAAGAGCTCTCGACTATAAAAGACAGGTCTAGTCAACACTGCGGTTTCCCTTATCTGCCTGCCATTGATGTCTTAGACCTGCTGACCTAACCCTTCATCGAGAACATATTTCAGAATTAATTTGCCTTGATTAAGTGAAAGATGAAGACTATTATCAAGAGCTTTCTGAAGAGGGGGTCTGAATTATCTTTGGACTTTAAGATAAAACAAGACATTACTTTTATTTTCAGCCCTGCAAATCCGGCTTTGCCCAGTAACAGCCATTACATGAAAGCAGAAGCACCAGCAGTGGAGATGAAACGGAGAGCGCCCAGGAAACAGCTAGACCACAAACACACCAGTAGAATCAGAGCATAGGCTATTACTATTAAGTAAAAGAGCTGACCATTCCACCAGCTTTGAGAGGAGCTTTCCTCCCAGTCACAGGCTCAACCCTACCATGTTACTGCTTCCATCCATCCTACCCCACTTCAGGTGCTGTAACCAGACAGACCCTTGAAAACAACAGTGGATTGGGAATTTAGATCTTCAGCAACAGCACCCTGACAGCCAGCCGACGTCCTAGAAAACCGTCCCAAAAGGAGGAAGTGCCATCAGTGCTGAGGGAGAGCATTCTGATGAACCCTGGGCAGGCAGCACACAGGTCACAAGCTAAGCACGGCATGAGAGCACAGACCACAGAGCTCCTCCTGTACCACCCGTCCTTCTAGTCTTCACACAGCCCAGACTCACCAATGAAAACAACCTCTTCCAGGCTCTCAAGGAACCCCCTCTGCAGCAAACCCAGCGTCTTTAACACCCAACTCCATAGCGTTATTCCCTCTGTTTTCTAGCGCACCTATTAGTGTAGGGTCCCACTCCCCACATCAGCGGAATGGCAAAAAGCCATAGTTTAACTGTAAGCGTGGTACAGCACCATCAGCATAGGGACGGTGAGGTACAGGGATACACTTGGACACTCTCCACCCATAAAATAAAATAAGAAGCACAGCTGTGGAGGCAGATACTGCCCAATCTGTAAGCATTCCAGAGTTACTGACTTTACTAACAAACAAGGAAAAGTTTCTTATGTTTGTTTTTTAAAAAAATGGGAAGACCGAGGAAAACAGAAGACACCACAATAAAACCAAGGAAAGTCTCCAGCAAGGTGTGCTGATCACTAAGAAAACTAACACAACTACCTGTCGTGGTTTAGCCCCAGCCAGCAACAAAGAACCACACGGTCACTCACTCATTACCCCCACGCACATGCCCTGCAGCACAAGAACTGGAAGAAAAAGGCAAAACCCGAGCGTTGAGATAAAGGCAGTTTAGCAGAACAGCAGAGGAAAGAGGAAGACAACAACAATAATACTGATAAAATTGAAAAACTCTATTAATGCACCACCACAGGCATGGCACCACATGGTACCAAACACCCCTTTGACTACTTTGAGTGACCCAGCAGTGTCCCATCTCAGCTTCTCCTGAGAATTCACCCTATCCCTGCCAGAACCAGGACTCTACCCTTTTGAAAGAATAGCCTAAAAGAAATATTTATATAACAACTAAGTTTTCTGACAGACTAGCACCCTCAGATTTTGATAACAGAATAAAAAGCTTTGGTACCCTTCATCGGAGTGGCTCTAGTTTAGCATTTTCTTGTCATCTACTGACTGTATTTAAATAAATACACACAATTCTGATCTGGGTAGATTTTAGGGGCTCAGTCATAACAGTAGCATGAAAGCTACAGAACGAGTTACATACTTGCACAGTTGGCTGTCTCCCAGGTTTCATTAAAGAACTCCGTGAGGGTCACAACTACCTGCAGCCTGTCTGAGGTCAAGATGCTTTTGGCACAACTGTGGCTCTCAGAAGAATTCTAGAAGAAAAAGGAAACAACAACAAAAAAACCAATCAAGTGTTAAATGCACAAGTGGGAAAATTTTGAAATCTACTTTAGGCAAGCCATCACTTCGATATTTCTAGAATAGGCAGAGCAGAACTGATGGAACAACAATAATCTTTTGATCCTCCAGTTCACACTATGAGCAACACAGCACATGATCTTTGAAGACCTACTATGACTGCATGCAACTGCAAAAATAAAAATAAAAGCAAGCGGAGAGACAGGGCCTCCCCTGCCAGGTAGCTCATATTCATCCACTTCTGGGCCGCTGCCCCAGGAGCCAGGTCAAGGCATGTGCAGCCAGAAAGAAGGACGGGGTCGTTCTCGTTAGGCTGAAGGAATATTTGAAGGAGATGAACCAGCAGTCTGGTCTCAAACCAAACCAAACCCAAACAACAGAAAACAACCTTCAAAACCGCTGTACCAACATATTGTATCAGCAGCAAAGTTCCCCCTGATGCAGCAATACCAGGAGTGCCCACAGCTGCTCCCCCCCATGCCTATGACCAGGCCAGCTCTCATCCTCCCCAGATGTAGGCACCAATCTCATCTGTCTTACTGAGCCACCCAACACACCCCATCCTCAAAGCAACCACAGGCACAACTTTTACAGCAACTTATTCTCTGGACCAAGTTAATAATAATAAAAAAAAAATGCAGAGCAACTATAAAAACAGTTTGAAAATAAACAGGAAGCATCCCTATCAGAATTCAGAACAACGATTTTCTTTTTTAAAGCTTTATTTTCTCCATCAAATCACTGACACAAAACCATGACCTCCAGTCAGCTGATTCCCATGCTCTAGCTTCTGGTTTCTGGCTGCTAAGTTGACTTAAGCACTCCTCAAAACTGCCAAAGCTGCCAAAAGCCTCTTTGATAAGTAACATGGGAGATATGGGAAAATAATCTCTTTAACAAGAAAGATATTCCTCAGAGAGCTTTATGAGACAGCCAGTTCCTGCTTCTCTTTGGTAAAACAGGTTTATTTTTCAAGTAAGAAATTTCCCTTGGAGACTCAACTGTCAAATATTGCCACATCTGGTAACTCCCACGTTCACCCACTTTCATTTCTACTAAATTACAAACAGATATGCAAGAAAAGTTGTTTATGCGGGGAAACTCTCTGGTTGCTTCATGAAGGCCTTTAACTGTGAAACTTCCTCACCAGCTGGACTCACGAGGGGGGAAAAAAGCACTTTAAATCCAAAACTGAATCAAGCAGACCTATATCATTCCTTAAAGACGTTTGCCTAACTCATTCTTTAATAAGCCTAGTGAGGAGGATTTTACATTTCAGAGATGTTTAACTTGGCTGCTTCTTTCACATTGCACTGTAACTACTGCAGGATGGCAAAGATAAAAACAGCAGATACATGATTACTTGTGACCATGGACCGAGATCGTAAGAAGTCACCTCCTCTATTTATTTGGTTAGTTAATCCACGGACAGAAGGAAAGCCAGATGCTCTCTAATACACACGTCTTCCAGATGAGATACTGGACCCGCCCTCCCAGGCCACCAGTACTCAAGAACAGCAGCTGCAATGAGTTCACACATATTGTAAGTACTGGGGTATGTTTGGCAACCTAATCTTAGCCAAAACGTGCTGAAAGTGCCCATGAGAATTACACGCTCAACTTCTCACTTTCACATTACCTAGTGACTAGTATGAAACAGCTTCCACATGAGAAAGAAATAAACAGGCTACAGGTTTGCAAACTAAAACAGGAGACCACTGGCTAGATATTTGCCCTAGAGAGGACAATTACTAGACAAACAGCCATGCGCTTTTCCAATACAAGCACTGGGGTGGTGAAGGGAAACAGTCAGACAACGCACCAACACCTCCTTCACACTACAGGTAACTAAGCTGCAAAATGGACACTGAAGCACTGGAAGTTTAAGCAGGTTTAAAGAGCAACGGATTTTTCTTGTCAATGGCAATTCTATATAAAGCTTCAGAAATCTCTACGCTGGAAGTGCAATCCAAGGGACACACCGCTACAAACTTACTCTCTCCTTGTACCAGGGCGCTCACCTCTAGCCATCATCAGAGAACAGACAAAGATCCTTTGGTCTGATCCACTACTGTCATCCTTGCATCATCCCTGGGACTAACTTTTACAAATGGATAAACGGGATTAGAACATGCGATACTAGTCACAAACCACTTCCAAGACTAAGAAATAGAAAAGAAAAAATTATCAAGTCTGGAGGATGTAAACCGAAGACCCAGCTTCAGTCAAGGTTTCCCACTGGTGGGCTCCACAGCCTCCATCCGGTGCTCAGGACTTCCAGTTTGCTGCCACACACTCCCACCAGCTTTGGGGCCAAGAACACTGCGACACGGCTGCCCATCACTTGCCACAGCTCCGGCAAGCACCTATTTTCCAAGAAGCACCAGGCAACTACACCTCTGCCAGCCTTCCCCGTTAGTACCATACAGCGACCTGGGAGCCGGAGGGCTCCTTCGGGTATTGCTGCATCAGCAAGAATAACTCAAGTTTTTCCACCTGCACAGAGCAGCAGAGCTTTTTTTTCTGCAGGTGGAGCCACTCGCCCCCGGGCAGCCCGGCGGCACCGACCCTGCCGCACCACCAGCCAGCAGAAGGCAGCCATCGCTTCCCAAACGCTCCCAGCCCGTTCCCGGCGCCCGGCCGCTCCCCGGTACAGACCCGACGCACGACTGAAAGCCTCACGGGAACAGCCCGGGCTCCCCTCAACCCCCCTCCCCACCCGGTCCCCGCCCCCCGCAGACGCACCCCGACGGCACGGGCGATGTCGCCGTACTGCGCGAGGAGGCGGCGGTAGTGGCGGGGGAA
>VZSF01007902.1:3203-36116 GCA_013398295.1 Chionis minor | reverse complement strand
CCTCGTCCCCCCGCAGACCCCCTGAGCCGGGGCGCGGGCCGGGGCGGAGGAGGGTGGCGGTTCCGCTCCCGCCTCGCCTCCCCGCTCCCCGGCTCTTTGGACTTTTGTCTGGCTTATGTGGCTGAAGGCTCCTTTCCCCCTTGTTCTTCCCATAGAGAATAAAGTCAGTCTGTATTTAATGGTTATGGCGGATGTGAGGAGGATTTGGCAAATGAAGAGGCCTTTTGCTCTAAAATATTGTTCCTTACGTCGTGTGAGTCTACCAACCCACCACGACCCCATATTCTTCTCCGGGTGTCTGACTCGAATGACAAACGAGCTGATTTTTTCAGTACATCGCTGGGAAATGTAGTGAGTGATAATAGAGATTTCTCTTTCATTTTTTACGCTTGACTTGGTTATTGTTGCTTTTCTTTTCCCGTGATTCCTTCTGAGGATTAGCTCTGACTTCCCCACTATTGGCGGTCAAAGTGGCCCAAACTCTGGATGACAATTGATGGGGATCAGGGGATTGCCCATTCTGTGCCTGTAAGAACTGATTTGTGCCAGAGAAACTCATCAAGTATAGGCGAAGAATAAAAAGCATTTGGGGGTAAATGTATTCATTGAGAAGGGTTCTTCCAAATTGCTTCTAAGTTTTCTTAATGAAAAGTAACGCTTGCAGCAATCAACGGCTTTTTGACGGATTACAAACCTGGGTAGGACTATGGGGCTGCATTTAAAAGTGCCCCAGCCTTAGCATGGGGGCAACTTGCTCACAAAAGTGTAGGAACGAGGGTCAGGCCGCAAAATACAAAGCTGAGGTTTGATGCGTGTAAGAGTAATGAAAGGTGCATTAATTTATTAACATGGTGCGCGCAGGAGAAGTGAAAGAACAGCCCGGTGTAAGAAGAATCATTAACTCTCTACCCCAGGGACCCACCCAAGGCTCGCCATTTACATCAAAATAGTTATTGTATCTTTAGAGAGAGAGAGAGAAATCCCGCAGCAGCAACAGTCCGTGTAAGAGGTGGAGGACAGGAGAAAAAGAAAAGAAAAGAAAAGAAAAGAAAAGAAAAGAAAAGAAAAGAAAAGAAAAGAAAAGAAAAGAAAAGAAAAGAAAAGAAAAGAAAAGAAAAGAAAAGAAAAGANGGGGAGGGGGCGGCGGGCGGGAGGCGGCATTCGGCGCGGGGGGAAGGCTTTGTCCCGGGCTGGGTTCGCGCTCCGCCGGCCCGGGCTGGGCCGCGTTTCGCTTTTCGTAGGGCTTTTTTCTTCTTTTTCCCTCGTATTTTTCTTAAGCAGCCGAAGGGCACAATGAGAACGGCCCCGAAGTGAAAAGGGTTAGACCTGGAAGGGGAGACGGGAGGAATCTCCAGCCCTTCCCTGCCTTCAAACCCGAAAGGCCGGAATATTAACTTTTTTCTCCCTGCATCTTGTCAATGCTATCATGGCTTTGATGGGAGGGTCTTCAAGGTGGCACATTTCTGAACTTAACCCCTTTTCAAGCTAACTCTCTACCTCCCTTGTTAGTGCCCAGCTCTGAACTTCTGAAGAGTATTTTTGTGTGAGTCAGGGTTCATTCACTCGGGGGCTTTTGTAGGACTTTCTTCCTTTCAGCCCTCAGTGTGTTACACCAATTAAAGGACGACGTGCTGTAAATGTAATGGGCCGAGCAGTGATTGTTTTTGACAAGCAACAAAACACATAGATCCACCCCTTAGATTAGGCCGTTGAAGGGAGGTTCATGCCGGTCAGTTTACTGAATAGTTCATGAACTGTAATTCTGAGGGCTTGTGTGAAAGAAAATGTGGGTCTCGCTCGCTTTTTTTTTTCTTTTTTTTCTTTTTTTTTTTTTCCCCCCCCTCTAAAAAGAAGAAACACCAAGCATCTAGGGGGAAGGGGATGGCTGGGAGGCTGAGGGGAGTTGGAGGAGAGCAGAGGTGGCTTTGTCTTGTCATTTAGAAAGAAAGAAAAAAAAAAAAAGAAGCTAACAGTCAAGCCACTTTATGTCACTAAACATGTCAGCCTCCTTTGCAGAGATGCTCCTCTCCGTGCATCTTTATAGGCAGCCTTGAGCTAATAACCTGCTAACTGCTTCCATCCATGCAGGATTTTTATCCGGCTCAGAGCTCCCTTGTAGTTGGACCAGAAGCCTCGGTAATTCTGACTTCATTTCACAGGAGGAAGAAAACGTGGATTAGAATTGAACCTCCTAGGAGCAGAAAGCACAAGAAATATCTTTGTATTATATCATGGGCCAGATTCTGTTCCTCTTCAGCTCACTGGGGGAGAGAAAGAGGGGGGGAAATCCTCTATAACCTGAACAGGGCTTGAGTCAAAGGGGTTTGGGAAATGGAAAATGATCCTTCCACTAGTGCCCAAGGGCCAAGGGGATGCTGGGCTTGTCGTTTGTTTAAGTCAGAGCAACCTGGATATTCCGGGGGAAAGGGTGTAGGCACAGTTACAGGCTGTGGAAAGAGTGGGAAGAAAGAGGCGGATGTTTCTTCTTGAAAAGAAGTGAGTTCCTTCAGCCTTTCCTATGAAGATTATCCTGGATGCGTCACATTCCCTTTAATCCCAGAGGCATCTGCAGACCTGGAGCTGCACGGGTACCACGTGCGGGTTTCTGATGGGAACAGTGCAATAGTCCACAGTAGTGCAGCTCTGTCGAGGGGGGGTGGCAGCAGATATGGCACAGAAGCGCCTTCAGAGCCCCCTGGAAGAGGGGTATGCCTTAGTCTGCGACCCCAAAAGCCAGCCTGCAGGGAGACCTCTGGGAAGGAAGCCACCTCAGGAGCTCCTGCTGAAGAAACCCAACCTGATTTGCTCTCTGCTTTTGCCTGGGCATCATTTCACTCCAGAATTGATAAACTCAATAAATAAATTAAAAAAAAAATCTGAAAGTCTTGCTTTCAGATGTGCTATTTCTTTAGGCATTTTGTAGTGACTCCCAGGGCTTGCAAAATCCCTCTCAATTCCTACGGGGCCTCAGCGAACTCGGATGACAATTGTGGAAACGGTGGCTCTCTTGCGAAGATGCAGAATTACTGCCGTGCAATAACCAGATCACAGGCGTCTGGGCCTAGGAAGCAGCGCACAGCAAATTTTTCTATCTCTTCTTCCTTTCGGTTCAATACAATGGGACCTAATTCCTGCAACACTTTTTTGGGATGCAACGAGTTGTTTACACTGGTGAGAAGCGTACTGTATGCGCTGTAAAATTTGTACTTGTTACTGCAGGAGATTAATGAATATGTGAATCACAGCTGAGGAGTTTAACTCTCATTGACTTCATTATGCAGAAGGTATCGGGAAACAAAAAGACACGTGTGCTAACTCATAAACAGAAGTACATTGCTAATTCCATTGCTAATAGTACTGCAGGCCCCACTAGAGCAGACTTTACATCTGCTCCCCCAAAAAGACTGTGTGCCACTCACGCTGGCACACCAACCACGGTCATTTGGGGCCACAAATGCCATGGGAGACGGGGATGCTGCGCAGACAATGGGCAGATATCAAAGGGGAGCCGTCTGACTTGGGGGGCTGAAATCTGCTGCCGAGGGAGGCGGATGGGTGCTTGTCAGTGAGGACCGAGAGACGCCGCACACTGTGTGCCCTTGCAAAGGAGAAGATCACTGTCTGATCTGCATTTGATTGATAACAAATTTCATTCAAATATTTGATTAAAATTTGATTAAAATGCTGCAAAATATTGTGGTGTGCACAGAAATACGCAAAAGACCCCCCTCCTCTGTTTACCACCCTTCTCAGCGGCGAGGGGAGAAAGCTCCACCTGGTAATATGATGTGGAGGTATTTCCCCAGAGGCTTCCTGAAGAATTTCTTCTTCTTGTTCCTTTCCAACTAGGTCTTCCCAAAAGACTTAGCCCAGGAAAGCGAAGGAAATTCTCTTTTTCGTGTTGGGAGAGAATATTCGAAACAGCCAAGTAAAACAAGTTATAAATTTGTAAACATTTCTGTCATGCAAACGGCCCGCTCTGGTTGCATAGCGGTCGGGCAATTCTCATTTGGGAGAGAAAGCATAACCCACGCAGGGGTTGCCAGTTGTACGTAATGTAGCCGTCCTAAGCCCGTGCCAAACAACCTTTCTGCTATGCCAAACCATCCCAGATTTTGTGTAAATTTATTACACCAAGCACACAGCAGCTGTTTAATTGCAGAGAATTTAGGACAGGAAGTGAAGAATAAATCTGCATCCAATTGAATCCGCAGTGTGTAATTATCTGGAGCACAAATGGGTAAATAACTAAAACTAATGTGTCTAGGAAAATAAAAGCACACATATAGACACATATTTGTGTGGGGAATGGAAGTGTGTTTCATTCAAGTAAAATGACTCACTCGCAGCATTCCCTTGATCTGGCTCCAAGTGTTTGCAGCGTGCCTTGCGATTCTCGCCTCAAGAGTGCTACATGACTTCAAAGCGCCGTAACTTTTTTCCAGGTGTTACAGAGTATTTTGCAGCAGCAAATCTCATGATCTGACAACTCAGAATAGCAGGCGGGAGGAAATTAGCCTGTAAATTCATCACAGAAGTTAGCAAAGATTTGTGCTGTGTCAGGGTGGCCGTACTCTCTTCCAGGGGATGTAGAGGAATGAGAAATGAGAAAAGTCATCCACTTTTACCAGTGAAGAAATAAATTAGTGTGCTTGTGGCTTCCTCAGAACTGGAGGAAAGGAGGACCAGGAAGGATTCATTTTTATGTATCCCCTCTCAGACAGAAGCACAGTATTTTTTACACTTTCCGCAATTTCGAACTTTTCCCGAGGAGAACAAAGAAGAAGGAGTGTGGGTGTGTTTTCTCAGAAAAGATTTTAATTTTTACCGATTGCTGTGAAACTAAATATTTGAAAACGTATCAGTGAAAAAGTGTACAGTCAATGAAGGTGGACAGGCTGCAGTAAGCTGCCCCGAAGAAATGTGGGGAGAGTGTTCTGACTAGCAGATAGGTGGCTGGCAAGTAACGTAATCTCCTGGGGAGATGGTTTTCAGATCTCCTCCCCGTATAGATTTCGAAAGCACCCTCCTGCTTATCCAAGTTAATACGGTGTGAATACAGCACCGGGTAGCTGCCTGCAGCAGGATGGCTATAGTCTGAAAAATCTGTAACCGAGATTTACTTGTAAATGTGGTATCCAGAAAGAGTGCCTACTAATCTGCTCCCTGCATTTTCCCTCTTCTCCTCTGTGTAATTTTCCACGGCTTGCATAACCATTTGGACACTCACGTTAACATTGTACACCCATTCCCAAAGCTATGAGCCACTTTTGCAGTCTTCTTAACTCCCAGGGTTTCTCAAACAACCCACTGCAGGGGGAAGAAAAAAATCCACTGAACTAATCGTATACATTCCTTTTGGTGTCAGGGTTTATTAAAGATTTTTAATTTTTTTTTCTTTAATGGAGGTATTTTTCGGGAGATGAAGCAAATGGAGAGGATCAAAGCAATTTTTCATTACTGGGTGGCTGAATGATGGTTAGTGAGAGTAGAGGAGATTGACTGTTTTGTAGAGAGATTAGCAGAATTCACATTGCTGCTGAATGAAAGGTGGAGGAGGCAGAAACCCTAAACAAGTGAATTCAATTACCTCTGAAAGGAATAGGGTAAATGAGGATTCTCTCTTTGGGTTTGCTCCAGGAAATATTTCTGAAAAGTTTGTTGAAGAATACCAGTCATCCAAACCCTAATTTTGCTATTATGTAAAAACTCCTCTCTCCACGGCAGCTTGCGATTTGGAAACGCTCCCCTTGTTTTGTGTACGCCGGTGGCGTGTCACCTCTTCATTTAATTTCGCTCTCAAATTACACCACCCAGTGCAACTTGTTTGCACATGTGGCAAGGGTTTCAAAAGGAATATAAACCTGATCCCAAGCCCACCAGAGTTAAAGAACAGATCCCTGGATAACTGCCCCGGCGGAGGGAGCACTGAGCTGCCGTCGGAGGCTGTGGGCTCTCCGCAGGGCGGTACGCTGGGGTGTGATTGCTGGCTCTGAGCGTTGGCTTGCGCTGGCACGGCCTGCCGCAGCCTAGAGTTCACGACCTGGAAACTCTGGATTTTTAGTTTATTTGCTATGTGGCAGTTTTGTAAGCAATATGATGTCGTAAGAAGTAACATTTGTTCCACGGGCTGCTAGAGCAAGATCAGGAAGCGGCACGTTCTCTTTGCCAGCCTGTATCTCTGATGAGTCTCCCTGGAGCAGGAAAGCTCCTGCAGGCACACAGTGCTCTCTCCTCTTCCTCACTGCATTTGAGGGCGCCAAGCACAGAGGGCCTCCCAGCTTGCCTGGGACTTCCAGGCATTGCAAGTGGAAGGACTAGGAGCTAAGGCGGTGACCCCTACAGGGCTAGGTAAGGAGGAGGTACCCCAGGGGCACCTCTCCCCTCATTCTGACATGCCAGAAGGCGTTGCTGAACAGACATATAGTGGAGAGACGCTGACTTGCAGAGGTTCCTTCCAAGCAGAGATTTCTCCTTTCCACACCTGCCGGGCCCCTGCCATCTCCAGCATGGCCTCTTAGTGCTGCAAACCTGACATACCCTCAATTCCTCCATACCTCCTGCCCTGCCTCAATCTGTACCTGCCAGCCTCTGTTCCCTCCAGGCATTGCCTGTGGGTGCTGCTGCCCCTCCCAGATCCTCCCAGCTCATGGGACACAGCTCCATACCTTTGGTCCTACCAAAACCTCCTCCTCAGTTCCAGCTGCCATAGAAAAGCCTCACAGTCTCTCAGCAGTAAAAATTATTGGGGTGAGGTGCTGTAGAGGATGCAGAGTGAAAACTAGTCTCTGCCCTTCACTACCTCCTAGGTCATGTCCTCAGTTTATCCTATCCCCTTCCAGTTTTCCTCCCTCATTCATTCCCACTGCAGCAGGTGGGGTTACACGTTATTCACTTTGAAATAACTATGTGCTTTGGCTATACGTTCTGGAGAGATAGACAGGGGGTCATGTTGGTCAGACCACAGCTAACCTTTGAGGAACCACCTCATCTTTTTTTTTTTTTTTCTTTATTCCTGAAATAAAGGAATCAATTGTCTGAAAAACTAACCAAAATTTCCTTCCTCCTGAAACTAAATTTAAGGCCTTACAAGCACAACAGACCTGGCAGGAGTCAAGAAGGCAGCTCCCTCTCTGCAGCACAGCATGAGAGAACCGTCCTAACTGGGCATGCTGGATTGACCTCAGGTGCAGGAGAAAGTGGCAAAGTGTGGCTTTGCAAGGAGTTATCTCCCCAGTTATTTCCAAGGTCCGCTCTTGGAGGATGCATCTTGTTCTTCTCCCAGCCCCCACAGCAAAAAGTAACACCCAGAAAACCAAGTTGCTGGGAAAAACAGCTCACTTAGTGGAGCAGAAGAGCACAGAGGAGTTGAATCTGCAGCTCGGGGGAACGAGTGCTGTTCCATGAAAGTAAATGAAGCTGTGCTGATTTCTCCCAGCGGATGACGTGACCTACAGTCCTTAGCTGTATCATGTGTGCTGTATATTTGTGCCACGTACAATCATGTGGCCAACTCTCTCCTTCACTGGGGATGTTCCTGATTGCAGGAGGAGATCAGGAGACCGAAAGTAAGTCTTGGGCTTCCTTTCTATATCCCTTCTCTAATAAATCCTTAACCAGCTTCTTCCTTACTCTGCTATGTCTAGTCTATCCCAACAGCTTTATTATTGCAAAGAGCTAATTTCTTGCCAAATTTCTTATGCTTTTTTCTAGTGCCTTACTCACCACAAATCCCCTAATAGTTTGCCTAAGATTTTTTTTTGCATTCTCCAAATATCTGGCAGTTTCAAAACTCTTGTGTAGCTCAGAATGGAGCTATGAGGCTTTTCAGATCATCAGCCCGTACCAGAACCACCACCGGATAAGTTTTCCTATCTTTTACACCATTTTCTCTTTAACCTCTTTGTCACAATGACAGATCTGCAGTACTCATGGATGAGTATATTTGCCAACAGATTTTTTTTTGGTTACGTGACACGCCACACCCATGGCAGAGTCTTTGGGAAGTACGGACATTTCTCTGGCATATCTGACCCTGTGTTTAGTAGCATTCAGGGCACCCACCAAAAACCTTTGCACCTGAACTCATTATGGCAGTGGAGAGACAATCTTCTCAGAGGAGTACCTCTCCTGAGCAATCTGGCTCAGGGCAACATCTGCAACTCACTTCCACCAGGCAGTTGGGACAAGGTGTCTGTAGCCCCTTTCTTATCCTGGGACATGGGTGTGAGTACAAAACCTCATCCATCACTTGTCCCATTTACAGACAAACTGCCTCTCTGAGCTCCTGTTTACAAAGTCTCTGGATTACTTAGACCACTGCTGACATCAGATCTTCAACTTTATATATTAAATATTCAATCTTTAACTTCACAAATCCCTTGTATTCCTGTTTTCAGAGTAGCCTCCAGTCTACAGGGACTAGTATCTGGGCCTATATGAAAGGGCTTTAACATTGCATCTGCCAAGACGAAAGCAACTCTAATTCTGAAAGCAGTTAAGTCACAGAAGTCACTGCAGTTGGTGTCTCTTTGTCACCCATGTCATGTCTCTGCAATACTGGCAAATCCACAAATAAGCCCTTCGTAGTAAAATCAGAGCCCCACAAAACTCCACACATCTGTGACTGCCTGGGAAATTGCCCAGTCCTGTGCACAGCCATATTTTTCTTTTTGTTAGGGAAAACTCTCTCTCATCGGGTTGTGTGTCCATGAGAAGGTACCTCTTTTCAGAACAACTCTCATTTCAGGAAGCTCAAGTTCAGTGGCAGCATTGATCTGATCCCAGGCTGGTTGTAAATGCAGTCTTTCTTACCAGCAGCCTCCGAGTGTGCCCAGAGCCATCTCGGCACAGCAGACAGGCTGAGAGGGACCTATTTTGCGGTGGCCGCTTCCAAGATCACTCAGTGTCAGCCAGAAGCCGGCACTTTCAAGTG
This sequence comes from Chionis minor, assembly GCA_013398295.1. NCBI lineage: Eukaryota > Metazoa > Chordata > Aves > Charadriiformes > Chionidae > Chionis > Chionis minor. The sequence goes on along the minus strand of VZSF01007902.1, from coordinate 27,181 downwards.
CTGCCTACTGACGCAGTAGAAATGCTGTCTCCTGCCCTTCAACCCTGCTCTTTGCTTCCACTGCCACTTGCCAATTCTTCTTAAAACCGAGTATGGCAACCAGACTGAAACACCGCAATATCCAAGGTGTTAGCCACTCACAATAGCAGTGGCTACTACAGAATTATTTCTTTTAGCACCTTCTACTCTGTACTGAGGCGCGCACTATCATCTCCCTTAACCAGACCTGTGAATACCCTCCAAGTTACTGTTGAAGGCACCTTTAGGTCTTCAGTGGTCTCTCCCCAGACAGTGCTAGGCAGTTTAATGGGTCAGTCAGTGCCTCTAAAGATGACCCTTGAGTCTTCATTATGAAGTAAACCCAGTGACTTCGGGACTCAGAGAACCCATCCTCGAATGCTTACCAGAAGCACAGCTCCATAGGCTTCTTCATTAACTAAAACCATTAAAAGATGTCCTGAGCCAATGTTCACCCTTTGTCTGTTTGCTGCCCATAATTCACAACTGCAGCTACCATATCCTCTGCCTGTCACTGCTAGCAAGAGCTTTGGCTCAACGAAGGACTGAAACAACTATTGGCCTCCAAACCTACACTGCATGCAGCCTGAGGGGTTTCCTTCATATAATGTTTAGTCAGCTTCTCTGCACCAAACACCCCACCACACGAGCGGATGGGATGCTTGGAGCATGCTTGGTGGGCATCTGAACTTCCCAAGTAGTGTTCTCCGACAGGAGACGAGCTCATGCGCACTACAGCTGCTCTGTCACTCAGCCAACCTGCAGCAGGTGGGGGTCATCATGGGATGGGTTTCAATGCTGCACTGCTGCTCCAAACCAACCTGCTTTTGCAGGCGCCGGCCCTGATGCCCAGCAGCATTTGCTGCCAAGGTTTCCCAGATCTCAAGGCACAACTTGGAACTTCCTCAGCTTTCTTTTACTAGCAGAGTACAGACTGTGTTACAACACCTGCTTTTCCTATAAGCAAGGTCACTCATGCCCTACAGATTAGACACTTCCAGCTCGTTTACTTCATCCATGCAACATCTGCAAGAGTGGCAGTCTATACTCCGCTTTTCGGAGACTGGCTTTTCACAGCAAGCTGCAGAGCAGGCTGCATGGTCCCCACCATGGTGTCTCCTCACTTCAGTCCATGCCCACCTAATGACCTGTATGCTCAGCTGGTGCCCACCCTCTTCAGAGCTGGTAACAGCCAATCCACCCACCTAAGATGACTGGGTCAGCAGCTCTGGGCCTTGTACTTCCACATTTTGACTTTCAGGTCAATAAGCTGCACCTCTTCCCCTTCAAAGCTGGGCAAGGGGTTTCACCGGATAGCACCAGTTACTCCATTTTGGCAACACTCCAGGCTAACTTTATTGTGGTATTCCCTACCTGCATCCCTTAAATGAGCAGCTAACAGGGCTGCTTCCCTTAGCAACCATTTTCCTTGTCGCACAAACCGGTTATATCATTCCTTCTAATCATTCAGAAGCACCATCAGGAGGATTCCCATCCCACGTATCAGACTCTCGCCCATACTCACCATGTCCGCAGCACTGAGGTCCTGTCTCTCTTCCGCAGCGACGTCCCCTTTCAGCATACAGCTGCACCTGAGCCCCATGGCAAATTCCAGCACCTCTCAGATTGGCTCTGACCTCATTTTGCTGATCTTTGCAGGCCTGACCACATCCAGCAGAGTCCCTCTAAACCAGTCCATTACCAAAGCATCTTGGTAGCCCTTGCTGGAGGAGTGCCAGGAGGGAAGGGTCCTCAGGTTCCCCCCAGCTTAGGTAGATCCTCCCCTTCTCTCCTCTGAGATGGCTGCTGAGCCCCAGCCTACTGGGCTGGTTTCTGGCTTCAGACCACATGCCCCGGTTCAGAAAAGGTGTGGACAACTGAGTCTGTTTTTTTTCTGGAGATGGGGCTTCAAGATGTGTTTGGTTCCTGGGATACACTGTTGCTGTCCATCTTCTCTGCCATTGATTTGGGCTACACATTAAATGATGACATAAAGGATTATGGCCTTACCTCCTCAGATCATTCACCGTGGGGTTTTTTATTTTTTTTTTTTTAGTTTCTTATATATTGGGACAGTTTGTTTGACTTCTTCCCTTCCGCTTTCTGCAGTTGTGACGGTGGTAGGTAAAGCTAGGCAATAGAAGTCCTCTGACAGCCTTAATTCCACATCAGGTTTCCAACTTTTGCAACTTTCTGATTTCCTTGTGCTGCTGGTATTTTTAGCTTTTTAAATCCTCACTGCCGTCCTGTTCAGTTAGTAACCTCCAAGCTTGCCAAAGATTCCTTGGCCACCCCTGTCCCCGGAAAAGCTGCTGGTCCTCAGCCATCTGGTTACTGGTTCCTTATTCATCTATTTTGAACTTGTTCCAGTTTCTTCTGCCCCCAAAAAAATTTACCTCCAGTCTCAGGCCATCTCACAAGCCTTTCAGCAAAGCCTTCAGATGTTGCTTTAATCCCTTCTGCAAGGTCTCATGCTCTTTTCTTCTGTCTTTAGACCTTATTTTAGTCACTTGTGATACCCTCCATTTCTGCAGGTTTTGTTCACAGAATTCCACAGGAAGTCTCAGTGCATGGCAGAGCACAGCATTCCTGTTTTCCTTTCTTTACTGGAAACAGCTCATTTGATATAACCTGGAATTTCATTTGCCTTCTTGGCAACCCTATAACTTTAGTGTCTCATGGTCAGACTGCGGTCAGTAATAGAAGGAGGTCTTTTTTTCCCTTTTGCATTTCTACATAATGAACTTCTGGCTTCAAGCAGAAATCCTTCTGATTCATCCTTAAGGACATTTTACATGATTACAGATCATTTTCATTCTATTCGTAAAGGCCATCAGCTCTTCCTGCTGGATATTCCTGTCCTTCTCTGTACAGCTGATGCTGCTGTCTTTTGCACACAGATATTTATTAAAAATATAAATCTTGAGAAACTCCAGGAGTGATTTCCCTTGATCTGACAGCTCCTCTTTCAGCATAGCCAACTGTCTCCTCTTCTCTAGCCAGCTCCTTTTCCACCTCATAGCTGTCCAGTGATCGTCCATTCCTCCCACAAGGTGTTACATGCTGGAGTCCCTTCACTGGAAAATGCTTCTGGTTTAGCCACAGCACTCAGTTTCAAGGCTGGGCCTAACTCAGAAGAAGTTGTTGTCCGGACCCCTTTTATAGTCCAAGGAGGGGAATAGGCATGTTGAGGGCACAGTTCACCTCATCTTGACATGGGAATCTGAAACAGGTCAAAAGAACAAGCTTTACAAGTGTTCCCCTGTCCCCCTTGAATAGAAAAAGACAATCGGGACATTAAAATAGCAGCAGATGCCTAACACTAGGTGGAATTATCTGCCTTCTAGATACCTGGACTTCCCAAAAAATCCCTTCCATAATGCTTTTAGGAAAGATGGCAGGGGGAGAAACTGCATGAGCAGCCAAAACCAGGCTCCTGAACATCCAGAGAGCTTCCTACAGTTTTGACTGGACTTCTTTTGCCTTGTCTCCTGTACTGATTCCTCCCCCTGCCATTTTAGGAAATTTAAATTAAGTGGATTAAAAAACCCCAAACCCACTTTCCTCCTTCTCAGTCACTTATAAGTGCAGCTATTTTGAATACAGCTAAAAAGTAATACTAGCGTGCATATTTTACCAGCCTTAACAGAGTTGTGTTAACTGTGAAATCACTGTAAAACTGCTTGCAATGATTTGTATTTGCCTTGCTACCAGTCACAGACACCAAGGGGAAAAAAAAAAGATCGTGTGAAAAATCCAGTAAAGTTCCATACTAAGGATACAAATTTGGGCTGCAGTTCCAGGAGCATCAGCTGGGGAAAAAAAAATAAAGTAAGCCACCTTCTCATCCTTCGTATGCTTCTCATAGCTATAGCTACAAGAATCTCCTCCCACCCTTGATACTTCATCCTGTCCATACTCTTGACAACATCTCCATTAGTAATGCGCTGCTTACCAGGGGGTTTGCACAAATGCTGTTCAATATTGCCAGGAAATTAATTGCAGGAGTGCTGAAGTTAAAACTGACACCTGTTCTCCACCCTCACATTCATTTATGACATGCAAGCTGCAGTGATACAAAAATACGTCTAAGCAACGGGGACCCTGCATTTCCCCACCCAGAATGATTTCCAAATCCTCCCAAAGATGCCACCTTAAATTTAGGAACCCTCCTCTAGTCGGAGACCAAAGCTCTCAAAGCCACAGGACTGCTACTAGAAGACAAAAGGCAGTAGGAAAACATATAAAAATCCACAGTAACTCTTGAACAGCCACTGCTGCTCCATAATAAAAGAATAATAGTGTGTGACCCTCTTATAGCACTTTATCTGGGGACCTCCGTGGCTACACAATGAGCGAGTTAGTTTGTCTCTTAGCCTAAAAGAGAAAAAGGTCCAAAACAGAGCTGTGGGAACACAACGCCTCTCCAGGTCAAATCGCAATTCTCTGGGAGCTCTTCAAAGAATGGAGAAAACCTCACTCATGGAGTGCATCTTGCTCCATCTCCCTTTTGACACAAGGAGAAGGATGCAGAAAAGCCGAGGACTGCGTGGAGCATATAGGAAGCAGCTTGGCCTTTCTTTGCTCCTGTTTCTGTGCTGATACTTGCTTTCAATAGGACATGTTCTGCATATAAAAATGCTAAGTAAAAGTTGAATTATTTTATGGTAGAGCTTGAGTTACAGACTACATATAAAATAAAGTACTATCTACTGCAATATACAGAAAGATATCGGCAATAAGGCAGATGTAGATGTGTCCCCTGTGCATATTAAAACTTTTCTAAAATGTAGCCCTTTTTTCTTGGTATTTCACATTTGAATCCTATTTGGTAAAGAAAGTCATGATAACGTTAAAAAGCTTTTTACCAGAACATGAGGAGCAAGGAGAAGTACAAGATTTTTTCAGTAGCTGATTGGTCTTTAATGGCCTGAAACTGTGTATAATTTATCCTGAAGAAATGCTGTGAATTAAAGTAGTATAAATCCAATCTTTTTATTTTTAATTTTTTTTTCTAACATATTTTGTACCGTGTGGTGCATAGGATACAGTCCTGTAGGTATCCAAACAGCTGCGTTTTCTAAAATCCTCAAACGAATGGCTCCAGCCAATATGTTCCGGGACAGCACTGCTTTAATACAAACATCCTACATTGCAGTACTGCTTGTCTTTGCCTTCCTTCCCTGGAAGGTGATGGCTTCCCATGTTCAAACAAAACCCTACTTCAATGGTAGGTCACTTGGTTACAACACTCAACAACTTCAATGCTAGGTCACTTGGTTACAACACCAAACAGGCCAGACTTGCTGTAATCACTGTCCTTGACGTAACTTACTCAACGCGTGAGGAAAAATGTGAAAACTAAACCAGTAAAGACCTTCACCCAGCCAGTTCTCCCAGTAGGCTAAAAAATATACGTGTTAAAATGCCAGGACTGTCTAATGTTTCACTTGAAATTCTCCATAGCAACACCACTTTGGTACCATAATGGGGGAAAAAAAAGAAAAAAAGTATAAAAAAAAATATCTAAGGTCTTCAACAAGGCCCTTCAACTTTAAAGTGAATGTGTTGGTGGAGAAATGAAGGGTCTGTTGCGCAGATGGCTGTTTGCTCTGGTTGCTGGAAGCAGCCAGTCTTCGGTGGGGAGGGAAGGGGAGTCAGATAGCGTATTACCATGCAAAAGCAGCAAGCTCTGCCTATGATGACTGCAATATTAACTCCCAGGGCTTCCTGCGGCTGAGAGGCAGCAGCGGCGGCGGCAGCGGCGGCGGCAGCGGCAGCGGCAGCAGCAGCAGCGAGTTTCACTTGCCCCCTGCCCCCCACCCCCAAGCTTCCAGGTTCAATAAAGATTACATCATGGAAAAAGTATGCCATGTAAGCCTGAGAATCAAAGCCGTCACAATTGGCGGCTGTTTAACTGTAATGTCGCTGAAACACATACTCCCCCTACGCGCGCACACACACTTTCCCCCTCACCCCTCCCATCCCACCCCGAACCCTCTGTGTCTCCTACGATTAAGGGTAGTATTATTGGGGAGAGGAAAATCTGATCAAAACTGTCGACCGCCAACTGCCGATTTTCTATGGATTCAATAAAGGCCACCTTAACGATTTCCCTAATTAATGGATGACATCTTTGGCTGGAGGAGAGGCGCTGTATTCTACTCTGCCTTAGTCTTTGTTAACCTTCTAATTAACTTTCGTAGGTCACCCAGGTCTCCCAAACCTAAAAGTGAAGAGAGCCATTGTGCTAGAAGCAGTAAACTTACTTTTTCTGCCTGGGTACTTAAAACGGAGAACGATTATAGGCAGGGAAAAATAACTCCATTTAAACTCTTTGTGACTGCAGAGAATGCATAGGTCCCTGCCTTAGAAAATAATTGAAATACCTTTTATACCAATATTTGCATGCATAATAAACCAAATTAGCGAATATGCATCTAAATTCAGCTGCAGCTTCAAATTGGTTAGGCATTTGGAGGGGGTTTTGGTTTGGGTTGGTTTTTTTTTTTTTTTGGAATGTGAACTTCAGCGGGTCAACAAAAGGAATTGGATTTCTTGAGCAAATTGCAACTGCAACAGCTATCAGCTTTTACACGGCATGATCTCCAGCAAAGAGTCTGGGCTAATAGTACACACACATGCATTCTAATACTATAATATTAGGCCAGATTAATCCCTGTGGTAAGACCATTGAAGTCAATGGAATTGTATCAGAGATGAATTTGGTTCACTGCCTTTTGTGGAATCTAATATGAATTGACCATTGAGCTGGAGGCATCAAAGATGATAAATGCAGCCCTCTTTCAAACAGTCTGATGCAACCCAAAAAAGGGCAGGCAGAAGGCGTTTAGGATGGGTGGCCTTTTCTTCTGTCTACAGCTTTCTCAGGGAAATTCTGCCCTCATTCACGCCCATTGACTGAAGTCAATTAAATTATTTTAATAAATTGTAATTAAAATTCACAGTGTACAATGAAAGATTGAAACTTCATAGCACAACTTGACTAATAAACCTGAAGTTAATTGCTTCTTGAAAGTAAGGATTGAGAGTGCTTCTTTGGCTTACAGAAGAGACATGAAATTAATTGTTCCTAGTTTTCTCTACTCAGCAGAGAACAACAGAGCAGAGTGGAAGACAGTAATAATTGCTCCCCAATATAAACATACGGATGTACATCCTTGCATCAATATCTCACTGTGCAATCCATATTCCTGGACAGAATGTACTGAGCTTAAAATGTACATTGAAAAAAAAATCTAGGACAGAAGAGTTTGGAGACGTTTTTGGATTAACTGTCAAGGAAGCATCATATGGTGATTAAGAGAGGCCTGAAAACCAGACTATCTCCAGTCTTATCCTTCACTGCTATTGATTCACAGGGGAAAATGGTCACACTAACCTTGATTCAGTTTCTCCATCTTTAGACAAGTTATGTTTCACCTAAGTAGCATTTTTTAAAAAAGGAACTGAAGTGATTGAGTATGAAAGCAGGCAAAATGAAACATGCCAAACCAAAAGTCCGAGTTTTCGAATAATCAAATTCTTTTGTTGATGGCTTGATTCTGCCACCATGTACACATTTTCTAATGGATAATTGGTGTGTAAGATGGCGTCTACTGCTTTTTTGCTCTATTCTCCAATCAGGTGGTTCAAAGTATGTTAATCATCCTTTCAAGTGTCCCTCATATGTCCTAGGAACAGACTGGCATTGGATACATAACTCTGAGGAAATTTGAGCTGTAAGACTTTTCAAAAAGTTGTCACATAGAAGAACATATCTTCTACATTTCTGCCTGCAAGGTCCCAAATGAGGTTTGGCATCATGTCTGCTTGATTGCTGAGGAAAGACAATCAAATGACATGTCTGGGATACAAGATACAGAACAGAAGTACACCTCCCCTCCCTCTGGAATTCACTGCCACCAGACATCTGGAAGACAGCTGGAGGTCCAGGGCTCTATCCTGCTCCAACTGAACATTGCAACTGGGCAATGTTTTACTTGACCATGACAGACATTTTGGGAGACAAGTGATCGCACATCAATGGCTAGGTATTGCCCCTTGTGGCTTGATGAAAGCTTTCAGGGTCCCCAGTGTCAGGTTCTGCCTCAGAAAGAGTATTTGTACTGAAGCAAGAAGCTTTCAGAGAAGGGCATCACTGTTAAGGTTCTCAGGAAAACTGGGTTCATTCTTAGGCACCAACATAAACGTCCTGTGTGACATGGAGCTGAGGGGGATTCATCACACCTGACTTATAATATCCATGCGAACATATCTGCATCTGAGCCTTGTGAGAGTGGATGCCTTGAGAGTCAGAGGACAGAAAGACGTCATACAACTACTAACCCAGAAGGGCCTATTTTGGCTATCTGGTACAGGAAGGAAGAACTGTGCCCCAGAAGAGTTTCTTCCCAATTGACTATCAAGAGTCAACATACCAAACTTGAAAATTTGCAGCTAGCACTGCAAATGTTTGTTTTGTGGTCAGATGAATCCCACCTTCAATCCCTCTGCACTTCTGTTGCCTCTTTCTGAGACGGAGATAAAGGTATTTCCGTTCTATCTTTTGCCATTTTTGCCCTCTTAAACAGTAAATTCCTTAAAGATCTTGTGTGGGATTCACCTGGCAGGAAGTAGACATCTATTTTTAGGGTGTCTACTAAATTGGTACTTTTACAATGCAATTAATCTCATTGCAATTGCATTCGTTGCTTCTCAAAATTTGAAATCTAAAATAGATCTGAGGAATGCATCATAAAAAATGCCTTTTTCTCAGCGTAAAGGGAAATGGAGAGAACCAATTCTATAACTCAGATTTCTAAAGTCAGGTTAAAAGAATCTTCTCTGTTTGTTCAGACAATGCAAGAGGGGCCTCTGATGAAAAGGGTTTAGATACCTTGTAACACTGTTTTATCTGCCTTTGCATCTCAAATAATCCAATGATTAATTAACTGGGAAAACCTGGTCAACACTCAGTAGAATAAAGTGTAAGACGTCATCCTCCACAATGAACATGACACTTTAAATCTTGTTATTTCAAACTAAATTAAGGATCTGTGGAAATACTACACAGTGACCAAGACATTAATTATCTCTCTTCCTGACACAACTCGTATGGTTGTGTGCACCCAGAACTAGACTTAACTTTCTGACTCTGACACTAAAGTCGTATTTCACAGCCTGTGAAAAAGGCAGCAGCTAGAGGCTGGTGCCTCCCTCCAACTCAGTCTATCCTTTTCTGGAGAAAATCAATTAGTTTTAACAAATAGCTTTGCAGAACCTGGTGGTGTGCAGTTAAATTAAGTTATGCTCTGTTGTCATCCAGAAACAACAATAATTTAATACAAATAACCATAAAAAGAAGTTACACGCAGAGAGTGTAAACCAGGGCTCCTGAAATAGAAGTATTCAAGGCCAGGTTGGATGGGGCTTTGAGAAACCTGGTCTAGTAGAAGGTATCCCTGCCCATGGCAGGAGGGTTGGAACTAGATGATCTTTAAGGTCCCTCCCAACTCTAACTATTCTATGATTCTATGAAATGCATTTAATTTGTCTTCTCACAACACAAAAATTTTCTTTATCTCAAACCGATAGCGAAGTCTTGGGCACATAGCTCATTGAATCCAATTGCCTTGGCAGAACTGGAGCTGGACCTTAGGAACTGCAAACACTCCAACTCTAGTATTATTGTCTGGACTAGAAATTCCACCTTGCTATCTTCTCAGCCCTGACGTATGTGATAAGCTGGCTTCTCAGCCCAAGAGAATCATATGGGCTTTCTCTGTCATCTGAACTTTTCTATGGAGGAAAAGCGCATGGACTCGACAGGAATGGAGATGTCAGTCCTCGTCCTTCGCAACTTTAGAGTGGGCTCAACTCTCAAAAGTGACCTTATACAAAGCAGAGCAAGGCTGAAAAATTGTTGCCTCTCGGTGGTTTCCATACCAGATGTGCTTAATTTGCATGAAAAAAGATGGCATCTCTTTCCCTACCTGGCAGCCTGGCAGAGGCAGTCTGGGCTCTGAGAAGCAGTAGGCTTCATCACCTCTGATCACTTTTGATGGTCTGCAGCAAGGTTTTTTCTTCACACTCAGCAATACCCAACTGTCCCCACGCCAACGTTAGATACGTTTACCCAATGGGTCTGAGCAGATGGCTCTGGCTTGGGTGAGCACAGTGCAACCAGTGCAACTGGCATCCTGGTAGGCACTGCAACTGGTAGGTCTGCATGTCTGACAGACATGGAAAAACAACTCTACCCAGTTGCCTAACTTATGCCAGCAAACATAGCACTGAATGCAAAGATCACTTTAGTGAAGTTTCGATGAACAGGCCTGCTTCTCTTGGAAGCCAAGTGCCATCCATATGGTTCTTGTGACATAAAAAAGCACAACTCATATTCTTATTTCTCTTCAGACCCCTTTGCGCTGCCAGAGTTCTGTGGATGAGCTAAACTAGACTTAAAAAGCAGTCTTAGACACAGGAAGGGTGACTGAGTTGCTCAGCACTGCACAATAGCAGAGATGCAGGGAAAGCAAAGGATTTATCTACAAAATTGGGTACCTTAAGTGCCTTCATTTGATACAAGGTTGATATAGGCACCTGTATGTTGATCTTAGACACCAAAGGGAAAACCAGGAGTGAAATGAAAGTACTTTGCTCAGTCCTAGCAGGACTTTGCTGAACACCAGACTGTCTAGGTAGGGAGCAACCAAGACAGTCTCCGGAGGCAGGTCCATCTTTCCAAGACACAAATCCTGGTATCTGAGAAGTTCTGAGTATTCCAGGGGATTTACATGGATGAAAAAAACCCGAGTTAATCCACAGATCCTTCTCTGGCTGTTGTTGTTTTCTTTGAAGAGTCTCCTTTATATTTCCCAACTATGACAACTGAGGCAGGACTATGAACTTTGGAAACCCTTATGGCCACACCTGAAACTAGATTAATGTGTCAAAATCACATTTGTATGTAATGGCGCTGCCATCTCCCCAGTTCTTTTTGCCCCACTGTGTACTCCATTATATCCACCAGCTGTGGCGCCAGTCCCTTTCTCCCCTGTTTTCTTATCTTTTGCCTTATAGTGTGTTCCTGGTAACCATTCCTTTTCCTCACTGTTGCTGATGACTTTTCTCTTATTGATTTTTGCATCTGAAATCCTATTTTAAGAGCTTCAGGTTTTAACTAGCCAGCTCAACAGTCACTGACCTTCTTTTATGGCTGTTTCTGCCTTGTGCACCTTGTGTGCTCTCCAGTTACCTCTGATTTCTTTGTCTTGCTTCGTCCTCCTTTTAGTCCACCAATCTGGTGATAGTTACCCATAACCCTCCCCACAGTTTCCCCTGTTGCTCTTTCTCACCCACTAACTCCTAACTCTGCCAGCCTCCACGCTGCTTTATTTCATCCAGGCACATGGTCTGGTGAATGCCTCTGGGGCCTCGTGTTCATCCTCTGCATCTTTGCATTTATCCTCGGAAAAAAATCCTTTCTTCATCCACTGCCTGCTAGGACCCCTTCAGCCTCCTCCCATCCCTAATCATTCTTTGATTAGCACTTTCCTCCTCCAGACTCACCAGCGTACTTTTTCTATGGATCGCCCTCTTCGTCTGTTTTCAACTAAGCTTCTGAAGCCCCTGCAAAAACAACCCTCCTCTACATACCATTATGCCTTTCTCATCTCCTTTGCCTCTTATCCTTTCAAATGACTAGTTTACTCCCATTCTCTTGAACTCACCTCTCTGACACTCAGCAGTCTGGTTTTCAACCACTTCACTCCACAGGAATTGCTCTCTCTAAAATCACTAATGATGTCCTTCTAGTCAATTCTAACCGCCTCTTCTCCAGCCTCCTTCCCTTTGATTTCTCCAACACCTTTGACACATCAGACCATTCCTTCCCTTGGAGTTCCCCACAACTCAGCTGCTCTGCTGAAAATTGCCATCTTTAGTTTTAGGAGAGCTTGGTAGCTGACAGCCAGAAGCGTAAGAATAGGAGCACGATGAAAAGGATAATTCTTTGTATTGTCTTCTGCACACTAATGAAGCTCCTCTTAGAAAATGATGAAGATTTTAAGGGCAAACCCAACAGTAAGGAAAATCCCAGCACAGAATGTCTCTGCTTCATACAGACCTCTATGCCGGACTTCACATATAATACAAGAGATTTCACCTTTCATATCTTCATAGCTTCCTTGATGGATTCTTGTACGGAGGAAGAAAAGGGAGAATAACGAAACCAATAATTTCACATTTCTAAGGATTTGTTGTTTCCTGACTCTCTCTGTTCACTGATAAAATCAGAGATGGGTTAATTCTGAACTATATATAGATACACAATACAGACAGACAGAGGATCAGGCTGGGAAGATAGCAGAGTCTTTCCAGTGTCAGGTTAGCCGAAAGCTAAAGAATATTGTAGAGGGTGAAAGCGAATGCAGTAGCGTAGTGAAGGTCACAGTCAAAGGTTTGGAGCGGGGGGCGGGAGGGGGTTAAATCCTATAGCTCAGCAATGAAGCCAGAGGCTCTTTTCAAGTTAGACTGTATTTGCAGAGAGCTACATGGAAAACATGAACAGATGTTCCTACTGTTTGGCTTTCACTGTACCCATTTTTACAAAGACAGTTCTGCTTGAAAAGTGGATGGAATAAAATCCGCCATGACTTTACGTGGACCTTAAAAAATGAGAAGTTCATGCGCAGAGTGCAGGGAAATCTAACATATGAGAATTATCGTAAACTTCAAATCCAACTGCTGCACTCTGTACCTTCTAGCCTAGATTCAAGCTCTGTTAACCTGTCATATAGTCTGCGGCAAAGCTGTGGATGACAAAACATAGTGTTCCCCGTTAAAGTAAGAATAGGTTGCAGAAAATGATGTTTAAAAAATCAGGGGAATTAGCTTTAACTGTTGGGTGCACTTCTTCCTCCCCTGTGTGTCAAAGCAATTAGTGAGAGTCAGATCAAAGAATCCACTCTGCAGAAAAGGGAGAAATAGAATCCAGTGCGAAATGTCCCCCTGCAAAGACAAAATATATGCAAATAAATTGCAGGTAACTAGGAGATCTGATACTATACCACCGCCAGGAGGAAAGGGTCAGCAGTTACAGCTGATAATAGGCTCTCTCTTTTATTTAGGGATCATTATTTTCCACAAGAAAAGCTAAATATTGATTAAGTGATATCTCAAATACCACAAGATTATCAAACCAATTACAGGGATTAACTTCCCAAAATGCTCCAGTATAATCTCAGCTGCAGAAACTGTGCCAACTTGGTAATGGCTATTAACATCTGTATGCACAAGGGTAATCCCCTAGTTTTGTTTCCTTTTTGCTCTCTCTCTCTCTCTCTGACTGCTCCTATATATTATAGTTTTTCTGTATTATAGTTTTTCTGAGTGCACGGGATGTACCACTTGGCAACCTCATTATGCATTTCCCGACGGGACGTGCTTAGAGTCAGAGGAAGTCAAAATTGGAGAGAGGAAGTCAAGGAGGACACAAGACATCTAGCTGTGTTGCCCACTTTCACACGAGAAAACCTTCCCTGTTAGAAGAGGGCAGGAGACTTTGCCAGTCATGAAGTTCTGCATGGGTATGCTGACTTTGATCACACTACCTCTGTCTCGTTCCCGGATAGCGCTGTCTACCCAGGGACTGAACGTGCTGCAGACACCTCTGAGAACAGCGTCAGATGGCTGGAGAAGTCTATCTCCACTAAATAAGAACTCCAACTGAGTCCCCAGCACAGTCACAGAGCCCAGGCTCTTTGGTAGCTTTCTATGCCCAGAACTCACTCTCATGTTCACGCTGATGAGGACGGCTCACTTTTGCTTCCATTTTCCCCCCTTCACTCTTCTCTTAGGGGGAGAAGCAACTTTAAAGCATGGGAGAGACAGACAGAGAGAGCATGACGCCCTATAATCCAACAAGTCAACTTCCCGAGCTCAAACATGAACTGATTTTTTTTTTCTTCCCTCGCCTTATAAAAAAGAAATTGACTTTTGTTTGGAGTTTGTGAAAAGTGGGACTCGGGGCCCAGTCAATGGGGCTCCCCGCAGAGCGGGCTGAGTGGAGCCATCTCGAACCAGTCAGCCGCGGCACCAATTAATCCGCTCTTTGTCACAGCCCCGGCCTCAGCAGCAGCGGCAGCAGTAGCAGCAACACATTTGGCCATTGTTCAGACCTTCATGCAACGGGATTTACCCTTTCAAAGAGGCAGTTTTGTCCCAAAGAGTTCGAGCGGAAGTTTCTCACTGACAATTTGCCCCAAATAGATAGATTTGTCAGCAGCAACCTTTAAAAGCAAAAAGCCATGGAGGAAAAAGGGGAGAAAGAGAAGTGTGGGGGTAAGAGCAAGTGCATCCTTGTCCCCTGTCTGGGGGTCTGTCCTGAGCAGGTGGGGTGGGCGCAGGGCCTGAGTTACGGCAGGGCGAAATGGCATTGATGGGGGCTCTTGTTCATCTCAAGGCAGATGTAGCAAGGGAGCTAACAAGCCCCCAGGCTGTTGTATAGCTGCTCTGACTTCTGAAAGCCTTTCAGGGGACTTCTTTTACATGGCATTGTCATGCCTGCTACACAGCACTGTGCTAGGCTGGTCAGGGGTTCCCAGCCTCAAATATTCCACTGGCAGCTCAGCTCCAGGAGCAGCATTTTCTGTGGCCTTGACACCAAAATCTACTTTTAAACCAATACGAGCTTTTTTTTTTTTTTTTTTTCCACAAACAGGCTGGTGTAGCTTTTCCTATGCACAGTACACTTGGGCCCATATCCCAGGCAGAAAAAGGTGAGACAAGCCCACAGGTATTTCCTGCCCCTACACCAATGCTGCTATGCTCCTTGAGAGCAGATTCCCCTTTGGACTTGAAGGACTGTTTGCACGAACAACCGTCCACGGTTGAACCGGCTCGGTTGCAAATGGCTGCTATTCACCGGCACCGCTGTTGCTCCCACCCTCAGATTGTAGTGCTGCCCAATATCCCTAGCTCGCATGTGGGACCTGCCCTTCCCAACAACACCTCCCCACATACTCCAAATCCAGAAAGGGAGAAAGCATGAGAAACTCTCTCCCCAGCTTGGGCTCCAGCAGATCCGGGTCCATATACACACGGCCTCTCCCAGCATCATGGAGAGAGCCTTGCTCTCGCATTGGAGGGCAGCAACTGGGAGGGCCCCAACCCTGTCAGGCAAATTTTTTAGCACAAATTTTGGGGAAAATGAAAAAAAAAAAAAGAAACAAAACCTCATTTCACCTGCAATTACACCTTCCATCCTGTTACACTGGCTGTGTGGGTGGTGAGGGGGTGGCTAGCAGGTTTCTTTGAGTACCACGGTGCTGAAAACTAGAGCCCTGCTTCTTCCTAGGGAAGGCTGGAAGAGGTTGTTCAGTCCTGCGTAGGTTCACCTTTGCATACAAGAAACTGTCATCTCATCACCGAGACTGCAACTGCAGCCTTTCCTGCTCTGGAGGCCTTTGCTTGGCAAAGAAGTCAAATTCACAGGAGAACATGCAGTTCTGCTGTAGTCACGGCCCTTACCTACTGCTATTCAGGCAATTTGGCTTCCCAAACAAAGTTGAAGAAACCCACTTTCCTGAAGCAGCTCTGCTGCAGCTATCTGACCAAAAGGAGGGGCATGAGAAATGGATGCAAGGCAGCTATACAGCCCTGAAACTTTGCAATGAACTCTGGAAACTTCATTGCTAGGTGACAGCCGGTCCAGCTCTTCTGTCAGACTGCTTTGTCTCGCTGTATCTTAAATGGGTTTGATCTACATTACTCAAAGGACCTCATTGTTTGAGTATTGCCCAGCCCACTGGTGTTTATTTGATGGCCTTCTCAAGGCACGTCCTGAAAGACTCAAGGAAAATGAAGGCCAATTTCAAACTGACATCAAAAATGTCACCAGCCTGCTTTATACCCACCAAGTTCCCCTGAGCCTGCTTACACCTGCTTTTGGAAAGAGAAAACGGTACAAGTGGCTGTAACCCAATTACAAACCAGCCAGAAGCAGGGGGCATTTACAGTTGCATTGGGGATATTCTGAGTGAACAGTTTTACAGCAAAATTAGAACACACTGAGCCAAAACTGAAACATGGGGCTCCACGCTTGAAGACACCAGTAGGTGTCACATGTTCTAGGTGGCCTTCAACACGGGGGACAAAGAGTTCAACAACAGTTGCAGAACAGCAGTGACCTCAGTTGCAGCAGGTAGGTGTAAGACTTAAGACCTTCCCCACCTGCAGAGGAGTTTTAAGAAACCATAAAGGCAGGTAAGTAAGGATGGACACACCTTGCAATGGTGCAAGGCACTGAGACAGGTTAAAAGCCAAATGGTATAATTGCAAATATGTTAAAATACAGTTTTGTCCAGCAAGTCCAGGAGAGACAGATGCCCATGTGTAATCTCTCCTGTGGAGGCCTCACTCATTCAACTGTCCTGGAAATACGAAAGTAAATTAACACTGTTCTTCCCTGGTATGAGAAGAACACTGATACCAGGAACAATGGTATTCCCCAGGAAGTTTAGCTGTCCCACTCTTTATTCCCTTAGCATGACTGGCCCTGGCCATGAATCAAATTGACATGGTTCCCAAGATCTTCTCTTCTTCCTCCTCAAGCAGGGAGTTTGCTTATGGTTTCCAATAGCAGAAAAATCCAGATACTGGGTATAATAGAAAATATTCTACCAGCTACAGTGTATTTGCAATGTTCACAAAAAAAAAGGAACACAAGAAGAACCCAGTTCCTCTGTTTGTCTGTCAGGTGTTGAATCACATCAACCTCACGCCAGCAAAAGTGCTGGGTGGATTTGAGCAGCATCAGCAAACACTGACTGCAATGACAACACATAGAATATGTCAATAATAATCAAACCTATGTTCCTCACAGTACAAAACTGGTTAATTAATCATACAGTAGATTTCAAACAACTTCTTGCGTGTATTTGCAGCCAAACTGCAGTATCTGGAGCACTCTTAGAGGTTTCTTCAACATCATGATTTAATAGCAGTATAGTCTCTGGACTTGCAATTGGAATAAAAGCGTTGTTGAGCAATAATCTGTGCATTGGACTTCTACCACTTTTAACTAAGTGATCTGCCATACAACTTGGCTTACCAGTGTCAGCACTGCCATAGAATGGAGTAATTATGAAAAGCAGTTAATGGAAACTTTACTGGTTGTTATTACTCCACATGCACTGTTCCATGCTGAATTGCCATCCATGCCAATCCTCAGAGTTTCAGATTAAATATTTCAATACTTTGTGCTCTGTATTGCAACAAAAAGAAATAAGCCACAAGATAAAGCTCTTTCTGGGATCCCCATCACACGTTCCCCTGATTTGTATTTATTTTTAAGAGCCATTCCTCATGAAAAAGAGGGACATACAGTTATTGGATCACATCTCACCAAAGACAGATCCTCTCCCATATCCAAGCACCTGTAATTCCCTAAAGTCTACAGTGATACAATGTTCTTCTGACAATTGCAGCAAAATCACATCTGGCAAAATTGTGTGGGGACACGAGTGAAAACATCCGAGAGCACTTAGAGCTTGGAATCCCTGGGTCGGTAGCATGCAATTGCCCCACACTGCAGAAAGCACTCCAGGCACCAGGGTTTGTGAACCACCAAAATACACTGCAAGTTGAAGGATGTGCATTATGTTTTAATGGTCAAATCTTAGCTGAGGACTGACAGGATTTTTCAGTTCAGAGGCTGCCTGCAACTTTGTTCATACCAAATTCTGCAGATCTTGTGCACATCAGCAATCCTCCTGAAGCCCATTAAACTACTACCTATTTCATATTTATGATGGAGGACCACAGGGTCAGAATCTGTCTCAGTGGTATATTTTCATTGGACTGCATTTTCTGTTCAGGTAGAATAAACACAAAGAGCTGCAGGAGTTAAATCGTTTTACAGAGGATCGCGGTGGACCTCTGGTTTCCTCTTTTCTTAGAGCTAGGAGTGCTGGATTTCGTTACACAAGCTCAAACCACTAGTTTCTGAAGTTCACCATCCAGGCCTCATCGATGTCTGAAATCTCAAAAGGTAGAAAACCTCAACAAAACTCATAATACATCTAGCTGCAGAATGATGCATACCACACTCTTCTCTCCTTAGACTGGCAAGTAATTGCTCTACCTGCAAAGATATCCCGTGACCTATATTTTATGAAGCACGAGATAAAACAAGCATGTCTATAAATGTCATAGACAGTCATAAAACTATTCCTATCTTCTTAAAAATCTACCTGCACCAACTGACTCAATACTTCCAAGCAGCACTGAATGCGATATGCTGACTCAATGCTGCATCTGGAAGTATTTATTTTTGTTGGTTCTGAATTTGTTTCCCAAAATAGATACCACAGATCTGGTCCCCAGCCAATATCAAGAGATATAGCTAAATTGAAGTCAGCGGAGCTGAGCCATTATATTGACAGCCAGAAATACGGCCCTTCCTAAGACCGTTCTTTGCTGCCACTACACAGTATTTTGTGAAATTGCCTCAAAGGTCAGCTTGTTAATAGTCTTCTACAGCAAAATTTGGGAGGCCAATCTACCATAGAAATGATTACGCTCGAAGTGTGATCAATCAGGGTCATAGCTGAGGCAACCCTTTCCTACACACACACAAGTGCTTAGGACGTAACCGGAGCTATTCGTTTAACAGATTGGTAAAATTATTTTTACATGTCACAGCATATCTCCAAAGATGTATTTATTCCCTGTAGTCAGCATTCTTTTGTTGGCAATTTTAAACTGTTAAAATATAGACCTGATCTAATTTTAAGTTTCCTTTTATTGAGATGATATATTTGCCCTTGTATTCGGACCTTTCACTAGTTTTATACAGCTGTGTCTCTACCAGCTTCAGTATTGATACTGTCTTTTGTGTTCATGTCAGGAAAACTAAAATGAGGCTGTTTCTCTCTAAATTAGATTGCAGCTGCTGCTACATCATTGGCTTATTACAGCACTTTGATTTATATCTAACTAGCAAACTAACAAATAAGTCAAGTTACTAACTAGAGCCGCTTTGTTAAGCACTTGTCTCACATTGTCTAGATGGGATCAGGTACCAATGTAGGCGTATAAGCCAAGCCTGACATATCCCTTTCAAAGGCATACGTGATTAATGGGGCATTTCATTGCCGCGAGTGAACTCAGGCTTGTTCCACCCCTGAATACGAGTACTGAGAAGAAGTGCCACGACTTAGGGAGATACTCTTTTCTCAGTATCTTCCTTAAGTATAATTTTCCCCGCTGTTCTGCGCAAGGTAGCTTTGCTAACACATGCCCATCAGACGCACGTGTGGAAACAGAGATATACGGTCACTGCTCCACACAGTCATTAACTTATTTAACCAAGCATGCACACACACAAGGGAGAAACTCGCCGTTTTTTCACTGGCATCCGCAGGGAACACAGGTCTTCCCCAGCTTTTTGCTGGATGGGTTACTCCAGGTGGAGGACGGGGCTGAGAGGAACTCAGGCACAAAAGCCACCAGAGGCAACGGGTGCACTCACGGGGACACCTCCGCACGCAGAGATTGAACACGGGGCTCGGGGCTCAGGGGAAGTCGGGCTGGGGGGAAGTCATCCCTGGCAGCAGTGGGAAGGTGGTTTTGCTTTACAGAGAATGCATAAACATGGGGAAATCCCTCTTGCACCAAGGGAGAGGGAGCCTTTTCACGGGATCATCTTTCTGTGTCTTGGATTTTCACTTTTTGGAAAAAAGCTTCGCCTTGCCTCACCTGGAGAAAACCCACAGCATGAAGCTGTGGTGTTTGTTTGTTGTTGTTTGGTTTTTTGTTTTTTGTGTTTTTTTTTTAAATTGGTTGGGAAAATCAGCGCAGTCCTGCAGCTCCAGAAGGCGCCCAGCCATGAGGTGGCGCCAAGATGGACACCAGGGCAGTTGCCAGGCAGCATCCTCAGCCATCTTGTGTGTGAGGGCCCAGGCAGGCTGTGGGGAAGGCCAATGCCACCAACGTTGGGCGTGCGCTGCGGGACCAGGACATCGTCCCATACCCCCCTGGGCCTAGCCCTCCAGAGAAGGTGTCCCTGAGGCACCATGAATGCCATGAGCTCGTTAGGGCTATGAAGATGATTAGGGGGCTGGAGCATCTTTCTTATGAGGAAAGGCTGAGGGATTTGAGTCTTTTTAGTCTGGAGAAGAGAAGACTGAATGGGGGATTTCATCGATGCTGATAAATACTTGAAGGGAGGGTACCAGGAGGAGGGTGCCAGTCTTTTTTCAGTGGTGCCCAGTGGTAGGACAAGAGGCAATGGATATAAACTTGAATATAGGAAGTTCCATCTGAACATGAGGAGGAACTTCTTTCCTTTGAGGGTGGCAGAGCACTGGCACAGTCTGCCCAGAGAGGTGGTGGAGTCTCCGACTCTGGAGACATTCCAAACCCGCCTGGATGCCATCCTGTGCAACCTGCTGTAGGTGGTCCTGCTCTGGCAGGGAGCTTGGACCAGATGATCTCGAGAGGTCCCTTCCAAGCCCTAACATTCTCTGATTCTATGATTCTAGGTGCATTTACACTACCCACATGGGGAGCAGCCCAAGCTGGGCATCAAGCTATGGCCATGTCACAGGCCAGAAGCATGGCGGGGCAGCTGAGGAGCAGCACGGTCCCTTTGTTAGCCTTTGCAGTGGCGCTGCCCGTCCACCTGCCTGCAGGGGGATGCAGGAAGGGGTTTGTGGCAGCACCACAGAAACACAGACTGTGACCTACAAAGAAGGGGAGGTGCCTCAAGCTTCAGGGGGGGGTTTAGCAACCCAGAAGAACAAAACCCAGTGGGTTTACGCTGTGAGGGCGCCACCATGCTCACCTCCCTGCATGGGGGGTGCCTGTGGCGCCAAAGGATGCCCCTGGCTCTTCCCTGGCACCTGCACCGGAGGAGAGGAGTGGACGTAGCTTCTCATTTGCCCCAAAGCAACAGCAGTTTCCTCTCTCAGGAGAAAATATCTCTGTCCTGTCCTTCCTTATCTCTTTTGCAAGAAGGAAATATGATATGTTATATATGATATGGTATGTTACATTTGCTTGATTTTACCCACCATTGAGAGAAACAGATGAAAATAGCACATCCGTATATTCTGCTACTACATCCACACGCCTCTGGCAGCTTAAATTTTTACCTAGCCTGACCTACTTCACTTTTTTCTTTTTCCCTTTTTTTTATTGACTGAAGAACTTTTGGCTCCCCATCCAAAGAGGGGAGAAGACGAGCGAGGTAAAGGCAGAAGGAACCATCCTTAAAGATGGATTTCTCCATAAAGTTGGATTTTTCCTACTGCTAAGACTCCAACAGAAGAAAAGATACCTGGCAAGAGATTGTGGCACAACGCTGAGAAATGTCACCACGTAATTGCAGCCATAGTCCAGAGTCCTCAAGAAGATATAGTGAAAAGGGAACACATGCCAGCTTCTGTAGCAGAACTGATAACTATTTGTACTTCTAAGGCATTATAAGAAGACAGTAAAATTCTTACTGTATTGGCATCTTCTGTATATGTGGGACTGCTTAATAAACAAAATGCTAAATATAGTGCTAAATGCTAAATGGTAATAATGACAACAATGGTAAATGAATTCACTGCCGTGTTGGAGCTGGACTCCTTTTCCACCAAATGACCGTGGAAGCAGCTTTGCCAGAAGCTGCGGTGCAAAGCTGGAGTAGGGAGGAAACTCTTCCCCGTACTCTTGGAGGGTGCACCCTGCCTTCACTTTCAGGGCTGAGATATCTCTATCCATCACGAAAACCACGGAAAAGGCTACAAAGAGACAGGACAAACCTCAGCTGGTGCAGGATTGCGAAACAACACCAGGCAAAGCCTGGAGGACAGGGAAGGACTGATGGTTTGTTCCCTCCTTAGAGGTGTGCAGAGCCAGCTGTGCTGGTTTTGGCTGGGAGAGAGTTCATTTTCTTCAGAGTAGCTAGCATGGGGCTATGTTTTGGATTTGCACTGGAAACAGTGTTGACAATATAGAGATGTTTTCATTATTGCTGAGCAGTGCTTACACAGAGTCATGGCTTTTTCTGCTTCTCCCACCACACACCACCACCAAGTAGGCTGAGGGTGGACAGAAAGTTGTGAGGGGACACAGCCAGGACAGCTGACCCCAGCAGACCAAAGGGATATTCCATACTATATGATGCCATGCTCAGTATATAAAGCTGGGGGAAGAAGAAGGCAAGGGGGGACATTCAGACTTACCTCGTTTGTCTTCCCAAGTAAGCGGTAAGCGTGATGGAGCCCTGCTTTCCCGGAGATGGCTGAACACCTGCCCGCCATGGGAAGCAGTGAGTGAATCCCTTGATTGGCTTTGCTTGTGCACATGGCTTTTGCTTTACCTATTAAACTGTCTTTATCTCAACCCATGAGTTTTCTCAGTTTTACTCTTCTGATTCTCTCCCCCATCCCAACCCGGGGGAGAGAGCGAGTGGCTGCGTGGGACTTAGCTGCTGGCTGGAGTTAAACCACAATACCAGCTTTGGGTGTCCGCATTGTGTTAGTGGAGTTTTGGGTGGAGAGGTGGGTAGTTTGAGCTCTTCTTTTTCTCCCTCGGCAGAGCCTGATGCTGTACCTGAGAGGGAAAGCCCTGCTGACGTTCAGAGCAGCCTGTCTCAGGTGTGGTTGGAACCTGTGGATGCAGTTTGACCAGCCTTTGTAGTGTTTTTCAGGTGGCTTTGAGTTTACAGGGCAAAGAATTGTAGCTGCTGTAGGGCCAGAGATCTGCCTCACTAGCGCAGGGGATGCCCAGGGCAAGGTTTGCGCCCTGCTGCCATTTAATCCTCTCTCTCTGTTTTGGTCTCCAGGCCTTGCTAATGTGGCATGGTCCTCTCCTTTCCTGTTGCTTTGAACCTTGCTCAAGGAGGTCAACTTTTCCCTGCCTCCCAGCAAGCAGATTTGGAGTGAAATTCTGTCTGCATTCCCTGATCCACCAGTTTCTTTGCTTTCTGGCATCTCCCTGAGCAACTTCCCAGCCCTCTGGACAGTGTGCCTCAGTGTTAGGCAGGACCAGGCTTGTCCGGATTGAAGACTTCCCTCTCTGCCACGGAGGCGCTGGTCCCATGGGGAGCAGAGAGTAGAAAGTCACTGGGATCCCAGTGGCATCCAGAGTCGTGCAGCCCTGTGACACAGGTATGGTAGAGGTACAAGAGGAATCGCCCATGACTTGGGACAGGAGGATGGAAGGACAAAATATGAAAAGCAGAAGGACAGTGCGTTTGGGGCTGGGCTGAGCACCACATTCCCTCAGGATCACAACCAGCAAGGGGGAAGTCGGTTTTGGTGCAGTTAACACCTCACACCTGTGGCAGGAACAAGAAAACAGGGACCAAGGGACATCCAAAGGATTCACAAACCCCTCAGCAGCTGCTGGCCCTGCTACCCGGTGCTCTTGCCACCCCAGCTTGCATCCACGGGAGAGACGGTCTTTCCCTCCCTTCCCAGGTGCGCACCTCTCCGCACCCTCGGACTGCTCTGCCAGCTCCCCCCTCGCAGAGAGTTTCCCACAGGAGCGGGAGAGCTGGGCAGCCTCCCGGTGGAACCAGGGCTGCCGATTTGGGAAGAGGTCCCACCTCTGGCCTCTCGCCGCCTCCCCCCGCACCCCTCTGCTGGGACGCCCGGGGAGGGCTGCGGGGGGCAGAGCAGCCCGGCGGGGTCCGCTTCGATCCCCCCGGGGCCGGCGGCGGGGGGGCAGGAGCAGTGACCCCCGGCTGCCGGCGGCTCCCTGCGCTCCCGCCGTGCAACAGGTCCCGGCGCCGGGGAGCGGGGAGCCGGGAGCCGCCGGGACCGCGGGGCTGCGCTCGGCCGTGCCCCTCGCCCCGGCAGGGCCGGGTCACCCGGCTGAGCGGGCGGCAGGCGGGGGCGACTCCCGCTGCGGGCGCTGCGAGACGCGGAGGTTTTCCAGGCTGGGGCAGAGCAGAGCAG
>VZSF01007901.1:66013-153215 GCA_013398295.1 Chionis minor | reverse complement strand
GCTCCAGGCGAGAGGCTTTAATCTAATTACATGCTTTATTTGCGCCAATTTGTTTTTCAATCACTCTTGTTCAGCCAGAAGAAAGGAGGCTACTGTGGGCTCATTTGCACCTTCTTGTTCCAAGGGAGAGGTTAGGGGCAGTTATCCTGGCTGGAGATGCCTGCGGACCTGGCTCCCCCTTTGCGAGGGGCTGCCTGGCCTGGAGCAGGGTGGGTTTCACCCAGCTTTTCCCCTGGCGCCATGCCACAATTCCCCAGTTCAGGCCCCGAGCAGCCTGGCCACTGCCTGAGGATGTTTTGGAAACTTGCGGTCTTGAGAGGACCCTTTGGATCCAGTGACCTGCCGGCGGTCTGGGACATGGCGTTCAGTGTGGGGCAGGCAGGGCTGCAGGCAGGGGTCGAGATACTCCTGCCCTGTGGTCCCAGTAAGGTCCCAGTGGTCCCAGGGGTTTCAGTAAGGTCCCAGGGAATTGTTAGGATCTAGAGAGCACCAAAAAAAAAACCCCAACATGAAAATAACCACACTTTTCCTGCCCAGAGGGGCTGGCGCAGGTCCCTGCCGCAGTGGCTGTGCTCGTCATGGGGCAGGGCTGGCCCCAGCGCCCCATACACGCACGTGCTGGTGCAAAGTGCTCCCGGGACTGCTTTGGAGACTGGATCTTCTGGTCTGGTGCCGGAGCAGGTGGCTCTGCCTTCGCACCTAGAGCAGACCAGTCACAGACCAGTCACAGATCCTCTCCGAGGCTGCCCCAGGAGCCGATGGGGCTGAGTCTCAGCTTGATGGGACAAATCCCTGCCGTGTGTCCATGCCATGTGTCCCATCAGCGCATGGTGATGGATTGCTGGGACAAACCCCTGCCAGCTCCTTTTCCCAGGACACGCGGTGGGGACCACTGCTCCGAGCCCAGCTGCCCTGGGCCAGCTTAGGAGGTGACCAAGGACAGACGAGGAAGTCACACAGGTGCGTGGTTAGATGCAACCCCCTGCCAGAGGCTGGCTTTGCACCAGGACTTTGCACAGCCCCTCTGGGAGCAGACCCGGGCCCTCGGGATGCCGGTCCACAGGCTGCGAAGGGGGTTTTTTCAAGCCTGGGGCACCATTTTGCAGATCACACAACACGTAGGACCTGAGCAGCCCAGTCTCAGCTCAGCCCAGGTCCAAGGCTTGCAAATCACCTGCCTCCCCAAACCAGTTGGCAGCCATTCTGGAGAGATGGCCTAGGCCACCCAGCCAGAGGCACTGGCTGTCCTGCAGCCAGCCCCAAAACGAAGAGCACTAATTTGCATGTTATATTTGCAAAGGGCATCCCACACAATAGCTGGGTCCTGGCCAGGTGAGGGGAAGAAGAGCCAACTTAGTCATAACAGATTCCCCTGCTCCATTCAGCCGCCGGAGTGGGGAGGGGAGGCTGCTGGGTGAGCAGGAGGAGCCATCCCACGGCTAAAGGGAATAACCTGGGAGGCATTCTCTGCCCTAAGTTTGGTTTTATATTAAAGAAACCTGCTTTGAGACAAAGACTCCCACCGGAGTCCAGCCCAAATTAAATTACAGCATCAATCCCTCACAGTCAACATGTGCATTGCAGATACATTGCAGCTCCTGCTGCTCATCCCACAGGGAGAAGCCCATCCATGCTCCCTGTGCAAGGAGAGGGCTGCCCCAGAGCATCCTCTCCATCAGGACGTGTGGCCAGCCAAGGTCAGGAGCTACAAGCTTGGAGCAAGCACGTTTGGCCGGCAGAACTGACACTCTCTGAAATTACTCTAACAGTCTGAGGCTGATGGATGGAAGAGATGTTAAAATAATTATTTGGGATGGAAGCAAGGGGCAGCTTCAGCACTCTGGGAAGCAAAACAGGATTTCATGGTCATCTGGGGAAAAGTCCAGAAGCCCAAGAGCCAAAGGCATCCGTCTCAAAACTGCTGCAGCCCAAACCTGGCACAGGGTCATCATCTCCTGTCCTGGTGCTGGGCAGTGATGGATTGCATTTTATCCCGTGTTGCCCGGGAGCGTGGCTTCCAGCCGCCTCTGGGATGTTTTGACATGGCTTACAGAAATGTTTTCATGCCCAGTTTGGGCACTTCAAGCACCCAGCTGAGCCCATGGTCAACCACAGAGCAAAGACATGATGTTTCTGGCCCTGCCCAGCCCAAAGGCTGGCTCCCCCACGCGCGCTCTAGCTCCGCGTGCTTTTCCTCCATGTTCCCAACCACGAGCTGAAGATGTCGGGTTGCTGCCTGGAAAGGGGGTTGGAGATTTATTTCGGCAGTCCGAAGAGTTTGGAGGAACACGCAGCCCCGTGTTCCTCCAAACACAACACTGGCAGCACGAAGCTCTGCAGACCCACCGGAGATCTAGGCTGATGCAAATGGTGTCCTGTACATCCCGCAGGACTGCAGGCTGTAGCAGCTCTTTGGAGCACCTGGAATAGTTTTGGAGTTGCTGGGTGGGCTCAGGAAACATCTCGGTGCAGACAGGCCCCACAGTGGGGCTTCCCTTGAGAGCGCTGTTGGCTCAGCGGCGACGTCTGGGCACGGACCACAGCCGGGAGCTGGGATTCCTCCACCTGCGAAGGGAGGGTTCGCTTGGGCCCCTCTTCAGCAGCACCACGATACCAGAGATCCCAAAGATGCAGCAGCGCCACATTTGCCTTCCTCCCCATGGGCACCCCTGCAGGTTTTGCAGAGCTGAGCCAAAAGTCACATCCCTCAGGCGGAGGGCAGAGCCCCTCCTGCCCAGCCCAGTAGCTGTTGGAAAGCCGGAAGCGGCAGCAATGCCGGAGCGCAGGTTTGGGGGTGCCTGCAGAGAAGTTTTGCTCTTCTGCACTGGAGCTGGCCTTTGCAAGCACGGATTTGCCTGGAGCTGGTGGGGACCTGGATGCTGCCGTGTCCCCCCACGGTCACCACTGCTCACTCCCACAGTCCCATCGCAGGGGGCCGCTCCAGCCCCCTGCTCCGTGCAGGAATGCCGCAGCCCGTGAGCAGCGCCTGATGGAGGATTTCTCACCGGTAACGCTGGGAAGGAAGGGAAAAAGGAAAAGAGGCAAAAGCTGTTCTCACCACAGTGTCCTTGCATGAGAAGAAATCAAAACACCCCCACTGATCTGAACCAGCCAGCTCTGGGGGACATCGGGGACCACAAGGACCCCAACTCCCATTTCTCAGCCCCACACTCTCCCAGGGACGGGCTCACGGATTTAGGATCTGACATTTGGACCCGCGCCTTCGTTTTGCGGCTCAGGCTGGCCGGTTGCATCATCCCAAATGGGATGATGGGAGCAAATGGGAGATGGGGACACCCAGACGCCCCACCCCCAGAGCCCCAGCAAGAAGCGCAGCCCCTTGGGGGAGCACACGGGGAGAAAGCGGGCAAGCACCTCAACCTACTGAAATATTGAGGCCAAACTGTCAAGGCTGGGTCTCCCCTTGTAAGCCACGACACCTCCACTTTGGATCTCAGCCCGCAAAAGTATTTAGGGCCCTACCTCAGGGAAATCAATAGGAATTTAGCTGCATAAATTGGGATTAGAAATCTGAATCCCCTTGGGTTTCTAAGCCTTATATCTGCATTTCAAGTTAGGCACCCAGGCCAAGAAATGTGGCTTTAATCGTTCTATCATGTCAGAATCAAGGGGCCTTTAATTTCCGTTACCGACATGTGGCTTTCGCAGAGGCTTAAAGCTCATTTTGGAACTGCAAGCGCAGCAAGATGCGGTTTCACACGGCATCTTCCCAGGAATGCCACTCAGTGCCCCAAGCTCCGGCTGCCGGCACCTCCGTCCTGCCCAACCCCAAAAGCATCGGTGCTCTGGCAGGAAGGGGGTGCATCAGCAAAGCGGGGGGGGCATCCAGAGCCCCGGCTTCCCGCAGCTTTTGGTTTCTTGCTAGCAGTCCCAGCCCTGCTCAAACAACCCCCTGAAAGGAAGAAATTAGGGGGAAAAAAAAAAAGGAAATTTTTGAAAAAAAACCCCCCAAAACAAAACAAAGAAGGTGTTTAGCTGTGAAAACTCTTTGCTCAGCCAGAGAATTAGTTATATCAAGGGGATGGGCTGAGCTGCAAAGCTGCTGAATGCTGCGCTGACACATTTTACTAAGCTGCGATGGACACGAAACAGCCGCCCGCCACCTGCTCCCAGCCCTCTGCGAACAAGTAGCGCCAACTGCCTCTTCCCAGCTCCCCTCCCACTCTGTTTATCTGGGAAACGCAGAAAGTTTGTGCTTTCCTGCAGGGAAGCGGCCAGTCTTTCCCAGTCCCGGGGGGCACCCGGCAGGGAGGTGTAGGATGTCCCCCCTGCTGCACGTCGCTGTGCGTTAGGATGTGGTGATGAAAAAAAAAAAAAAAAGCAAAAAAAGGCACTAGGATCTGGTTGTGCTTTTGGGTTTGTTTCTCTGAAATGGGGATTTGCACTGAAATATTTGTGCAGCTGAGCAAACTGGGGGAGGAAAGCGCTGGGAGCAAGAGGAGGAGGGCGTTCGGGTATCACCACTCCATCTCTCCCACACCATGGTGCTGTAGCCAGGGGGTTTGGAGTCCTTGGGAAGGGAGATGGCCAGGCCAAATGCAGGCTAGGAGGGACTCGGAGAGGTCGCGGGCTCTGCTGAGGGCAGGCAAGCCCTGCCCGGCGCCAGGCAGGCTGAGAGGACAGGTCTGCCCAGGAGGAGGAGCAGGGCAGGACAGCACCAGGGTGGGGACCAACCCTAGTCCTGCGCCCCTTTGTGCAGGGGACATCTGGGTACAAAACGATGGGGCAGAGAGCTGGGGCTGACCCCATCCACCAGTCCTGTAGGACCGAGCCAACTGGTGCCCACCCCATCGTGCCTGTAGGACCTGGGTTAACAGGACCAGGACATTTACCACCCCATGCTTCAGGTACCGAGTTGTTCCCCATCCTAAGGGGGGTTTCGCTTCTTCAGGCAGCCTCCTTTTCCTCTCAGCCTGGCGCTTTGGTGGGACTCTGGCATCACTTTCCAAGAGCAGGTTACCCCAGGGTGACCCTCTGCAGCCTCACGGAGGTGGGTGACAGGGACCTACAGCCTCTGGTGCAGCCGGGACAAGTGACACGTGCCTTGGGACTTTGTGGGTTTCTAACAGAAGAACGTGGGGGCAAATTCTGCAGGAATCTCACATCACGTGTGTATCTCCTGGGCGCATGCACAAGTCAATGAAACAGCATTTAGATCATTCCAGGCTCCAAATTCATCCTCTCATCCTATTTCAGCCTGCCGCCCCTTCCTCCCGTCCCTTCCCCAGCCTTTGAGCTTGGCTCCACTGTCACCTTCGATCAGGGGACCAGAAGCTCAGCAGACCTTCCCCCAGAGCCTGAACTGCTGGAGCATCACCTGAGGAATAAAAGCAGGGTCTTTTCTAGGCCTTAGGCAGCATATCCTGTAACATCCCCTCCATGCACTTTCCCGAAGCAAACAGTGATCCTGCACCACCCCGCGTACACAGCGCTGCTTACCAGCAAGCGCAAACTCAATGCTTTGCTCCGAGAAACGTCATTTGCCTTCCCAAAGAGGCCCCAGAGGACCTCCAAGTCACCCAGGAGGAAGGAGAGCTTTCCACATAGGAGGCAAAGGAAACAAACTGGGACAAATTCCCCACCCATGTCACCCAGCCCTTGGCATCTGGTGATTTACACTGATTTACACCAGCTGGCCCTGGCCACATCAAGTTCAATTTAAACCAGCTGAGGCTGTGACACAGTCCCTGGGCCTGGGGAGGAAAGGAAAGAAAAAGGGAAGGCAGGAGGAGGGTTGTGTTAGTAAAAGCAGGGTCAGACCTGGGCTGTAGCTGAGTGTCTTGAGCTGCAAACCTGGTTCCAGACTGGTTCCAGGTTTGCACCCTTGGAGCAAGCAGAGGTTATGGGGATGGGGTGCTGTTCTGCAGGGCTTAGGGTGGTGTCCCATCACCCCCACCACCTCCCTGGCTGGGAAAAAGTGCTGGGGTGGGTTTCTAGCAGGTCTGCAACCTCAGGTTGAGTAGACAAATCGTGGCAGTAGCGCAAGGATCGGGATGCTCGGATGTGGTTAGGGATTCTTCTGTGGCGGGAGCTTGCTGAAGAGACTCAGGCTTGTTCTTGTGAGCGGTCTGGACTGAAGCCCAGAGCAATGGTTTCTGTCTGGTTGCTGTTTCTTGGGGCTGGAGCCCAGAAGCGGTGCCGTGGGGCTGGAGGAGCATCTGCTCTTGGTGGGCTCTGCCAGCCTGGCTGGTGGACACCACCTTGTAGATGGCCCGGCAGAGCCATGGGACGTGCAGGTAGGAGCTGCTGCCCACCCTTGCCTGTCACTAGCGCTCAGAGCCAGCTGCTTGCCAGCCTCTGTCTGTCTGTCTGACTTGGCCAGGGGAGGAGAGATCCGCAGCCAGAGCTCCCAGGCGTTGTCCCTGCTCAGTTGCCTGCCCTTGTGGCAGCGCCTCCTGCAGATCCGCTGCTGTGCAGGGGCTGAGCTCTAATGGTAGCAGTAAATACCTGCAGAGCCCCAGGATTTTTGTGCCAGGGGAGAACCATCATCGTGTTTGTCATAACCATGTTAGTGCCCTGAAAACATCAGCGATCTACAGCTGAGCGGGATCGTGCCAGCTGCCTGGTGGAGCAGCCTGGTGGTCTGTCTTGTCCGTCCTCTGCTCCACGGAGAGGGGAAGGAAAGCATGCCTGGTCACTCCACGCACATTGATTTCCCTTTTAGACTTTTCCTTCCATGTTTATGGCCAGGAATACCTTACCTGTGAGTGGGATCAGGAATATTTCTGTTCCCTAGGCTTGGTGACACTAGGCAGCCACATCCCCCTGTACGGTGGCGTCCTGCCACGTAGACATGGCTGGGACTTTGCTAGCAAATCTCCATCTTCTGAACTACAGTTTTTATGGAATAGCCACTCTTTTTGTCGGTACATTTCAAGTTTTACTTGACGTTCAGGGTCGTGTTAGATGAGAAAAGCAAAGGGGAGGCATCGGCTGCTGGAAGGCCTTGGCCATCAGCTCTGCTCCTGGATTTCTAAGGGCTTTGGCCGGGTTGTAGCTGAGCGGAGATCTCGGCTGGGATGCTTGGAGGAGGACAGTGCCCCACTGCATCTCACAGCTTTCCCTTTCAGCCCTGGCTGGGTCGTACTGTGAGAGCGTGAAGCTGTGTGTTACTGCGGGTGTTCCCCTGAGGAATGGGAGCAGCAGTGGGGCAGGAGTCTAGTGCTGAGAGGAGGGGACTCCTCCTGGCCATTTTGAGAGGGGCTGAGGCACACGGGGATCAGAGGTGTTGGTACTGAGGTGGGGCCTGGTGATCTCAGGATGGGTGCTCAGCTCTCCGGCTCTTGTTGGTTCCCCTGCCCAAGCTGAAAAAGCAGCTGCTGCTTGGCTGAGGCTGGGTTTGGCTCTGCTGCCGACAGGAGGATTTGGAATTGGGGTCCAAGAGACCTCCTGGAGCATCTCCTCTCCACCTGAGGAAGCTCCCCATGTTTCTGAACCTCCCACTCGAGGGACACCTCCTGTACTGAGGCTGGTGAGCTGGGAGGGCACAGAGCATCCAGTGCACCGTGTCCACAGACCTCGGTGCCCTCCTCGCCCGGGCTGGCTCTGAGCACCCACCACTGGAGACCACCTCCTCCAGCATGGCCCTGTCCCAAAGCTGGCTTTGTGCCATGGCCCCCTGTGTACACAGCAGGGCTGCAAACAGAGCTGTCACCAGGGAATGCTGCAGCCGCCTCCCAAATCCGTGCCTCAGTTTCCCCTCCCTGCTGGAGAACATGGGCACGCGTGGCTCTGGTCTGGTGCTGTCAACGCGGCCTGGGGCAGGATACAGGGACCTCATGTCCGCTGGCCGTGGGGTACCAGCAGTGTCCCCCACCTTCCCAGCACCCTGTCCTGCTCACAGGGCCCTGGGTTCCCACTGCAGTGTTTCAGCAGGTTTTCACAGCTAGTCTCCAAGGGTGGCTGTGGAGGGAGGATGGGCAGCTGGGAGAGGTGGGGTTGTCCAAGGATATAACTACCAATCCTCCCGCTGCAGCCAGATGTGTCCCATTTTCCCCCAAATATGGGGTTTCTGTGGTGCTGGGTGCCTTTCTCTAGCACCCATGGGTGCTGAGGAGACACGGGATGTGCGCAGGCAGCACGTCCGTGAGCCAGCCCTCGTTCTAGGAGCTGGCATGGGGTGGCCCATCTCCAGCCGCTGTGGCATTGCCTGGCCATGGTGCCACTGGGATGCTCCCAGCAGTGGCCGGAGGGCGCTGACCGCACGATCCCATCCCACCGTGTGACGCCGTCCGGCTGCATCCCCCCCAGGAGCAGGTCCCCCGGGAGCAGCAGGTACCGGAGCAGGGCTCAGCATCCCTACAGCCTCCCGGGACTGTGGCCCCGCTCCAGCCCCGGCGACGCTGCCAGGCTGCCGTGCCAGCGCTCCCGCCTGCCTGCCGCGCCGGCCGCTGCGCCGCCCCAGCGAAGCCAGTGTGTCCCAGCAGTGGGGGCCCATTAGAACTGAAATGTTCCTACTGGGGTATTTTATTTGCACACTTCAGTAGAGTGGACACCAAAAGGCTTTGCTAATGCTTCATGGGCTGCTAATTTCCTCTCTGACCTGCATTGTCGCAGGGTGACCCCAGCCCGAATCTCTCTGCAATGAATGCCAAAGGCTGACACCAGCCCGGGTTAGGGGTGACAATGGAGCCTCTGTGGGCTCCGGGCAGGCTCCAGTTGGGAGCTGGAGAACAGGGGGAATTTGTGTGGCTCTCAAAAGCTCTGGGTGGCACAATAAGGGAGGCCCCGGGGTCTCCCAGGAAGACAGAGGCGGCCCAGGGAAGCCGGGCTGGGGGAGGCGGGCGGGAGGATGGTTTCCTTTGTGAAAAGCTTTCTTTAGAAAGGAAGGTTTTTCTGAATGCCCCCTCAGACGACCCAATCGGGGCCTGGCAGATGGATATCACAGGCATGCTGCTTATTCATGGAAGGCTGCAGCTTTGAGCTGTGTGTCCCCCCCCCCTTCCCCCAGCCTTTTATTCATTTTAAGGCTAATTTGTTTTGTTAATGTTTTCTTGCCCTCCCCCTCTCTCCTGTGCAGATTGTGACTCATACTGCAAAGCCTCCAAGGGTAAACTGAAGATCAACATGAAGAAGTACTGTAAGAAAGACTATGGTGAGTCGCCCCTCAGGGCCGCTGCTTCCCAGGGATGAGAGGGTACCAAGGGATGCAGAGCCAGGAGCATCTCCCTCCCGGGATGTCCCCAAGCCCACCCAGCCCAGCAGCAGGTCGCTGGCTGGGTCCCAGCCACAGCCAGGATCCAGCAGCCCGGCTCTGCTTCAGGGGGCGTGCGATGGATTTTGTGCATGGATTTTGTGCCATGTGGGGTATGGATTTTGCCAGGTTTGGAGAGGAAGCCCCAGGTAGCGATGCCTGGTGGAGCAGCGATGCAATGTTTTACTTGGAAAACGCGAATCCCCCTGCAGATGCTGAGACAACCCTCCCAATCAGGGGCCAGAGTGTCCTCATCCCACAGTGTCCTCTGGGTTACAATGACACCGTGTCCTGTCTTCTCTCGCTGTGCTGTTACATGCTTTGCTGTGGGGACAAGCAGCAGGCAGTTCCCCATCACCCGGATCCATCCCCGCTATAATTCCCAGGCAAGTTCAGAGGGTGATGCAGCCCTGGGACAAGCCAGAGGGGCTGCGGGATCCCAGTCCTTGCTGGTACTCGAGGTCCTCAGCACCCTTCCACAGCTCCAGCTCGGAGCAGTGGCTTGGAACAGGCATGTCATGAGCTCCCACCCCACCTCTCTGCTCCTGGGATTGTTTTTAGTGGGTCCATTCCCAACATGGTCATCAGTGGGTCCATGCAGGAGGTGTCCAGGGTGATCCCGGGAGGGGTTTCTTCAGGCCACACCAAGAAACCCCTCAAAGCCTTCCCCGGGGCTTGGCTCCCCCTCTCCCTCCCGGCTCCAGCACGGGCAGGTGGGGAGGGCTGGCTCCGCTTTGCTCCCACCTGCCCAGAGAATTGCCCTCCTTCACCAGTCATGCCAATGCTGTTGGGATGAGCTGGGCATCAGGGATGGGACCAACCTGGAAAAATCAGGTAGAGCCGGTTAAATCTCAGGCGCTCTGTGCCGGGGGATGTTTAGAAATGCTGGGAATTCTCTCCCCCACCCAGACCATAGCGAGGGAGAGCAAAGTGCCTGCAGAAAGGACCAAACATGAGCCTTCAGGTTTGACCCAGGGGTGGGGAACGGGCTGTGCCTGGCTTGGAACTGAGCTTTCACGCTTCTAAACAACCGGGGAATTACAAGGTGCTGCGGGACAGGGTTTAGCATCCTCTGGGGCTGCAGCTGCCTCTGGTGTCTGCCAGCCCTTCCCCTCCACAGCAGAGGAATGCATAAAAAATATATCTATATATGCATGTGTATATATGGATCTCTGTGTGTATGTAGTTTTTTATTATTATTATTTTCACCAAACTGGCAAGGAAAAACTCCTATCTGCATCAAAGCATCCAGGAGTGGAGATACTCCTCCCTCTTTCAAACACGCTTGCAGCAGCAGCTCAGCATGTCCGGGAAGTGTTTGCGAGAGCAGAACGAATTCCCATTTAACAGCCCGTCCCTAGACAAGGCGCTTCCCGGCAGGGCCGGCCGAGGGATGCTCCGTGCTGGCTTTGTGCTCTGGCACCTCCCCGCGAGCTCAGGGGAAGGAAGAGGGTTTGGAGGCAAATGTTTTATTTGCATTCCCATTTATTCTTCCATTACCCATGTGGCAAAACGGTTGTGGAGAGCAGCCCTTGGCAAGGCCGAGCTGCCGGGGCTGGGGAG
Source organism: Chionis minor (assembly GCA_013398295.1). NCBI lineage: Eukaryota > Metazoa > Chordata > Aves > Charadriiformes > Chionidae > Chionis > Chionis minor. The sequence goes on along the minus strand of VZSF01007901.1, from coordinate 142,438 downwards.
CGCTTGTGGTCCGCATCCAGCGAGGCTGTGCCGGGCTCTGGCCACGCGTAGGGCAGCTGCCGGAGGTTCATCAGATGTTGGAAAGGTCCAAAGAATGCCTTTGCCCTTAGACAAAAGGGTTTAATTGTACGTGAGAAAGTCACTGGTAGATCATGAGGTTGTTAAAGACGGGGCTGAGCGTGAGGCTATTGAAGCCAGGGGGAAGTTTGTCATGGGTGGATTCTCTGCTGGCTAATAAGGACCAAAGGCGTTTCCCACACATGCACCTCTTCACTTTCCCACCTGGCTTCTCCAGCATCTCCTAAGGGCTGGAGCATTTCTCTCTGAAGAGAAGAGAAAGCAGCCACTTAATTGCAGGAAACTTGGGCCTGTCCTGATCCAAACTCGGGCTGGGGGTTCAGAGGATGGCAGGGAGGGAAAACAGGCACACGTGTCCCCCTTGAAGCACGCTTACAGCTGAGCAGCGTTACCTCTCCCGGCGGCTCTCGGGGCGAGGATTGCAATGTTTTGGAGGGGGCAGCACTTGGTCTTTGCTCGAGGGGCAGCCCCAGCGTGGTTTTGCTGCTTGGCTTGTCTGATCGCCCACCGGGGAGATGCTTCCCAGGGGTTTGGGTGAAAGCTTAGGCTTGGTTTTGTCTAATGTGGGATCGGTGCTTCCACAGACCCTGGGGATAAGAGTGAAGCTCTAGAGCTGCCTCCAGCAGGAGATGCCCCCGGAGCAATGAATAGGGGTGCTGGAAAGAGCTTTTCTTTTCTCTTTTATCACTCGGCATCATTCCTGCAAAAGCAGAAGTGAGCCAAAGCCGTCTGCCGGGGCCGGTTCGGGGCGAATGGACACAGGCTGTCCCAGTGCAGGAACCGGGGTGCTCCCTCCTAGCCCTGGGGTGGCCCCCACCAGCCCCAACCAGCCCCATAACCACAGCAAATTTGCTTTTTTCAAGGGCAAAGCAGCCTGGCGAGGCAGCAGGGTAAGCGATGCCGCAGCACAGCCCGGCCGTGCTGGGGGCAGCCCACGCTTTCCACGGGGCCAGGGAGGGAAGAAAGGATTGAAAAGGTGCAGGGAAGGATAATAAAGACTTTGGGACTGACACCCCAGCAGGAAGCCAATTAGGAGGCTCTTTTCCTCACCGTTACGCCAGCATTGCTGGGCTGAATGTCCTAAAAGGCTCTAATTAGCTTGAACAGAGTTACTTCTCCCGCGGGCTCAATCGGGAAGCTATCATCCGCCCCGCACTTCTCAATGGGGCTTTTTACCTCCCCCGTTTCATTCAGCGATTCAAAGGGGATATTTTCCCTTATTTATTTTTCTTATCTGTTTGTTTTTGTTGGGTTTGTGTGGGTTTGGTGTGGTGGTGGTTTTTTTTTTTCTTCTTTTTTTTTTTTTTCTTTAAATTGGGCTCTTTCCCGCAAGATGGGTTTCGGTGCAAATATTTGGAGTGAAACAGGGGGTGGGGAGGGCAGGCTGGGGGATTTGAGGAGCGGGGAGCAGGCAGGCAAGAAGAGAAGCAGAACAGGGGTTTTTCTGGGTTTATTTTGGCTGCCTGGTGGAGCACAGGGGTCGCTTGGCTCCCAGAAAACCCGGGACAGAGGAGGCGGTTTGCTGGGTTTGGGGCAGTTAAAATTAGCCCTGGGGAAGCAGGAGAGGGCAATCCCTGCTGAGGATGGAGATTCCCCCTGGACCAACAGGAGAGGGGATTATTTTAGTAAAACAGGTGATGCGGGAGCATCCCTCACTCAGGTGCTGCCATTTCTGCCCAATTTTTGGGGCTTTTCCAGCTGTCTGTGTTCATCCAAGTGGGATGGGCAGCTGTGGTAAAGAAAACCTGGAAGTTTTTAACCTTCATTTTCCCCCTGAGCTCCTCACACCGCAGCAGGGCCCAATCCTGTGGAGGGGATGCCAGAGCGTTTTGCTGGGTACCAGCACCGCGGCCCCAGCCGTTGCCCCCGCACCCTCCCCATGTCCCCGGCACTGCATCAGGGAGGGATGGGGGCAAGGAGCGGGATCCTTGTCTGAAAGGTGAGATCATCTGCTCACTTTGCTCTTTCTTGGAAAAAAAAAAAAAAGTTAAAAAAAAAATAATCCTTCCTTTCGTGGAGACTTCACTTAGTCACCCCCTTTGTCGAGAGGAGCTTGGCAGGGGCTGGTGGAAAAAAGCAAAATGTGTTTTCAAAAAGGCAGCTTGAAAAGAGAGACGGGGGAGAGAAAAAACCCTGAATCCACAGAAAAACCCAAGACAGGGGGGGAAACGCTGTCCCCGGCTCATCCAGGGCTCACGAGCCCTTTTTGCTGCCCTGGAAGGTGGAGAAATCCTGTTCCTTGAGCAGGGAAGCGGTGAGCAATCCCTCCCTGTAACGGCATCCCAAAGGAGTGAGCCAGGGCGGTGAGGGGTCCCCCAGCACCGCAGGGAGGGACCACACCCGGCCAGGGCGCACCCAGGCCGGCCGGGATTAGGGACCATAAATCTCCAATATTAAACCAGTAGAAAACTGGCAACCAGAGGCAGGCCAAAAAAAAAAGCCACTGCCAAATAAATTAAAAATAAAACAAGAGGGGGGGAAAAAAATCCTATTTTAACCCTTTGCTCCAGCAAGGAGCCAGCCCTTTCCATTCCCAAACCCAAGTGGTGTCTGGGTCACCTTTTGCTGCTGGTTGGAGTAAAATCCACACAGGCTCTGCTCTGCTTGTGCGGCGAGAAGGGATCTGACCCTTCGGAAAACCCCGGCTCAGGCTGGGATGCCCCCATCCACAACTGCTGTCCCAGGCACCCGTTTCCATCTGCCCATATTAAAGACCCTCTTGCCTCTCCCAGCAAACCACTCTGTTCCTGCTGCCACCCCCGTGGTCCTGTGGGATCTTTCTCCAGAGCCAGCGCAGCAACGCTCCCCATCGCTGGCAGCTCCACGAAGCTCCAGCTCCCACGGTCAGGTTAGCCCAGAGGACACGTGGGTTTGTCCATATTGCCCAGGTCAGCTTTGGCAGGGGAAAGCTTGAAATCAAGTAAAATAGTAAATAAAAAACAACAATTTTTTTTTTTCTCCCCCCTAGTCTTACTCTTTTCACGGCAACCTCATGATTTTTGGGCCCCTGACTCATGGTCTCTGAATGCTGCGAGGCACTGCTTTTATTTAAGCTTGTACACGGCTGCCCTCAAACATGTTTCAAGGGTTTGGGGTTGGGCTTTGCTTTTGTTACCATCAAATCATCCGCTCCCCTGCTTTCAGCTGCAGTGTCCAGCCTTCAGGTCTTTCTTGTGGCTGGAGGCTCCTGGCCAAGCCTGGAGGAGCCGGGCAGCATCGTGGGCCCCAGAGCTGAGTGTTGGGCTGGCTCTGGCCAGCACCCTGCACTGCGGGATGCAGGAGGGGACCAGGGAAATCCCATCCCATCCCATGGCCTGGGAACCACTCAGCAACCTTTTTCTTAGAACGAAGCATAAAGTAGGGAGACACTTAAATGCATCCCCTGGGCTGGTGTGAGTTGTAAGGCACCTTCCAGGTGGGGTTTGGGGTTTAGCAGCTTCGGTGCCAGGCGGGATGTGGTTAATGGGGCTGCCCCCTGCCCTCCCCAGGGCTGAGCATCTTCCCTTCCAGCGCCCTGTCCCCCAGCTCTCCGTGTCCCTTCAGCTGCTCCTGTGGGGCTGGTGGGGAGCGAAGCAGGGCGCAGAATAGCCAACCTGGAGAAAAATCCCCAGTGCTATGGGGGTACAGCCAGCCCCCCCTTACCCACAGGGCTCAGCTGCCCAGAGTTTGGAAAGAGCAGGGAAGAGAGGGGACAAGCCACAGGCAGCCCCAAGGCACCGCCGTGCTCCGGACCTGGACTGGAGCCTGTCCTCGCTGGAAACCGGCATCACCAGCCTCGGCTGGAGCAGCAGCGCCGTGAAAGCTACGGCATCAGCTCCACCACCTGCTTGAATAACCATCATCCCCTGTTGCATCCTTTCATCTGGTTGCCCTATAGACACTTTTGGGGATGTTTTTCCACAGATGCAGTGACAGGGACAGTCCTGAGCACGGCTCAGCCTCAGTGCAGGAGTTCAGTGGGTGCTTGTTCACCACGACACAGGCAAAGCCAAGCTTTGCCCTAGGAAACGGCAGGTGAAGGACACCACGAAGCCCCAAAGCCAGCTTTGGAGTGGTGGGACACAGCTGAGCCACCCCGGCAAACCACGAAGGAACTGAAACCTCTTTCATGGGAAATGAGTGTCCAAGCTCCCAGGGATTCACCCAGAGGAGCCAGCTTCAGTGCTTCCAAAAATTCCTCCTGGCGCCTCTGTGCATCTCCGCGTGTCTCGTGTCCCTTGGGAGACGCTGGAGACCGCAGCACCAAAATACCTGGGCGAGACATCACTAAACTTGGGCTCTGAAACCTGGCTGAGGGGAAACAGCCCGTCCTGGATGCAGAGTTATGGGCAGAAAACACGCTGTCAGTGAAGGCAGCTGTGTCTGTGCCAGCCGAGCCTCCACTGCAGCTTTCACTCCTTCCACTTCATTAATAAAAGGGGAAAAAAATAAGAGACGGGGGCCTTGACATCAAAAAAAATACAGACTCTGTATTTTAGAGCGGAGTTTCCTGTAGCCACCTCTCTCCGGTTCCTTTTCATTCATTTTCTCCATTTTGTCAGTGTGGACCCAGGCAGGTCAAAGGTTTAAGCTTTTTTGGAAAGATTTGTTTCCAAAAAAAAAAAAAAAAATTGGCTAATCTTCACATTTTGTTACCTTCACACCAGACTGGGAAATACATGGTCAGAGCTTAGGTTTGGGGTTTTTTTCCTTTTTTTTTTTTTTTTTTTTTTTTTAATGAAAGCATCTGGCATCCATGTAATGCTCTGGAAAAAAAGAAAGAAAAAAAAAACCAACCCAAAAAAACCCAACCACCAACTCACCATATATTTTGCAATGTGTTAAAAAAGCCTTGCTGGGCTGCAGAGCCCCATTTCCTTCCATAGCTTGAAACCAGTTTGCACGTTGTGGTTTTAAAGCGAGGGGGATGCTCCTGTGCCTCTAATCCAGGGGGGAGAAAATTAGGGTGTTATAAGGCAAATGGGAGAGTTTTGCCTGGGGTTTTTTTTGAGGTTTCTTCTCTCTCTGATAATTTATGCAATGGAGATTGGCCCCGCTGGGGGCTGGCCAGATGGCTGAGACAGGCAGGTGGATGGGCAGGAGGTTCTAACTCACGGGGCAGGGAGGGAAGCAGGGAAAAAAGGGGAAAAGCTCAAAGATTTGGGCAAAAAGCACTTTGTGGTTGGGCTGCATCAGCCCGCAGCCTGCACGGAGCCGCTGGCCCTTGCCGGATCTCCTGGCCAGGGCTGACACCACCATCTGGTTTTTCCCTCTGTCTCTGCTGGTGGGGACTCCTCTCATCCCACAGTCAGCAAACAAACCCAGGAGGGCTGGGTAGTCACTTCCCGGTGAAGATATTTTCCTGGAAGCCAATTTTTAGCAAGGAGGAATGTGTTCAGCCTCCCTGGAGGATGGAGTCTCAGCCGATGGCTGCTCCGTCCTCCTCTGCCATCTCTGTGCTATGGTGCACTGCTGTGGGGAAGAAGCCCAGCAGAGCAGCCTCCAGGCTTGTATCTCCTCTTCCTCACCACGCTGTGGGCCAAGCGCTCCCTTTCCCACAGGGGTCTTCGGTCTTCCCTGTGGTTTGGACCCAAGCCCACGCATGTCACCTGGGAATGGCCCAGCAGCGCTCGCTGTAGGGATGGCCAGGAGGCAGGGATGTGGTCCATCATGGGTGGAAGGAAGCAGCCTCATGGAGGAGGAGGAAGAGGAGCGCTGGCAGAGGTCACCACTGCCTGCTCAGGGCCACCTGGGTTGCCCCCCAGGACAAAGCCATGGTGGGTCCAAGTCAGCCCAGCTTCTGAAGACAGCTGTGAACAGAGCCTTGCCCTGCAGCACGCTGGTGACTGTCACCATCCCAGCTCTGCAGCGCCTTTGGGGACAACCTCGCAGAGGCCTCTCCCATCCAGGTCACAACGCCAAGTCACCTCTTCACTCTGGCCCTACAGGACCATGGGCCACCTCTCCCACACGGGTGCTAGCGGGGACAGGGATAACGTAACGTCTGAACCGTGTTTCAGGAAAGAGCAAGGGGTGGAGTGGGGAAGGCTGAGGCTTCACAAAGCTTTCTCAATCCGTACGGCTACAAATGGGCTACACAACATCCGCCGTGGGTTTGGAAAACGTGCTGATGGATCGCAGTTGTCCTCCCATCTCTGTCTTGCTTTGGGAGCTTGTTATCTCACAGTTATCTGCCGGGACACGGGGCTTGCCAGGTTGCTGCATGCCCAGGTATCCCCTCGAAGCCTGATGTTGCCATTCGGTACTTACAGAGATGCTCAAGTGAGTCCACCAGACCCAGAAGTCAGGTTGGACGCTGCCACTGACCTCTCCTTACAATCCCTGAGCCCTACCCTCAGTCCTTCACCCTCGATTTTTCCCTGCAGTGTCTTCCTCCACAGCAAGCAATGGACAATCTTGACTCAGGAACAGCTCCTAGAAACATGTGAACAGCAAACCTCTCCCTTTTCAAATCCCGTCGCAGGGGTCATTCAGCGTCCTGCTCCAAGGCCAGGTGCTCACAGAGCGCTGTCTCTTTGTGCTGGCCCCGGGGAGGTGTGCTGGAAGCCCTAACAGGTCTTCCCTACCTCCAGATGCCAAATGCTTGGAGATTTGGGCCAGTCCCAGTGTTCTGCTCCAGATTTTGGCTCATCCTCTCAGAACCCGGGGCTGCTTTAGGGTCCTGGCGCAGATGCACCAAGTTGCCCATCCAGGGAGAACAGAGGGGCTGGAGGGATGGTCCATGCAGGAATCCAGCCGCTGGCTGGAATGTGTGCTGCTCTCTGGACGCACAGGTCAGGAAGAAAGCTCATCCCAGGTCTCACGGTGCAGCCTGGGATTTTGGCACTGCCGATGGGGAGCAGCACCTCCCTGCCATGCTCACTGCACGCGTGCCTTGCGCGCAGAGCCTCTGCCCCGTGCTCGGGCCACCACCCAGGGCTAGAGGCACAACCTGTCCCCGCATTTGTGAATTTTCTCTGTGCTTGCAGCTTCTAGGGAAAAGGCAGGGTCCAGTGTAGACAAACCCACCTGATTTTTAAAGATTTTTTGGATCGCTTTAAGAGTTCACAGGTGCTGGGGCAGATGTTGCTGCACCAACAGCCCTGGAGAACGGCTCCATCTGTGCTTGTGTCACATCCACGTCCTGGGAGATGATGGTCCTCCCTAGGACACAGATAGGAGAACGGGGCAACCTGCTCTCCACCACCGCTCTGGGTAGCCCTGTCTCATTCTCAGGGCTCCTAGCACAAGGAGTGCCATGGTTCCCAGCGTACAGCTGCTTCTGGCCTCCCCTCCTGGGGGTCCTGCAGCCCCCACGGTCCTCAGGTAACCGTAACCATGCTCACTGGGGACCCAGCAGGCAGCCTTCATGGCAGTAGAGCTGGAGAGCATCTCCCAAAGCTATGGTGGTCTTAGTACCTCTGCTGAGACCCTCCGCCACCAGCACGGGCTACTCTTGCCCGTGGTGGGGGGCCTGGGGCCAGAGGTAGTTTTTGTGCAACCACCACCCTTGGGTGCCGTCCCCCAGCCTGGGCTCAGGAGACAAAATCCCTTTTCCTCACCCAGTCTATTAGGCAAGACTTGAAATTCATTTTCTTCTCGCCAGCTCAAATCGTAACATCTTTTCCTCTCTTGCCTCGTGGGTTGTTTTTCTTTTCTTTTTTTTCCCCAGCTGTCCAGATCCACATCCTGAAAGCCGAAAAAAATGCCGACTGGTGGAAGTTCACGGTCAACATCATCTCCGTCTACAAACAAGGCAGCAACCGGATACGGCGTGGTGACCAGACCCTGTGGATCCACTCCAAGGACATAGCGTGCAAGTGCCCCAAAATCAAGCCCATGAAGAAGTATTTGCTGCTGGGCAACAACGAGGACTCTCCCGACCAGAGCGGCATCATTGCAGACAAAACCAGCCTGGTGATACAGTGGCGGGATACGTGGGCTCGGCGGCTCAGGAAGTTCCAGCAGCGGGAGAAGAAGGGGAAGTGTAAGAAAGCCTAAAGGAAGAGAAGGCAACGGAGAGCGCAAGAGGGAGAGACTGACTGTGCATGCTGCTTTGTGTAGAGCTGGGGCGGGCAGGGACCGGTGATGGGGACGGCGGGANTTTTGGGGTTTTTTTATTATTTTTGTTAATATCTTGAACTGTAAATGTTGTTTAGTTATGACCATTGCATACTGCTTTGGGCGACGTTTCTTTACAATGCATACTAATATATTATGGTTATTATATATGAATATATTTAATGACACGTGAAAAAGTTGTGGATTTTCTTATCGTTTTTCCAAGTTGNGGGGACAGGGGAGGGACGGCAGTCACAGCTGTGGGGCTGTCAGGTTTGCACCTCCTATTGCGGGAGAAACCAAACCAAAAGGCAACACACGAAACAAAACAACAACAACAAAAAATCACACACGTGGATGTGAAACAAGAGGAGGGCGGGTGCGGGCATGTGGCACCCGGTGCCCCCCAGCTGCGTTCTGCCCCGTTGGCTGAAGAAATCAGAGACACCAACCGGCCTTCCAGCTGCTAACATCTGCTGCTTCCAAAGCACGGCATGGGAACATCAAACCTGTGAGAAACTAATCAACAGCACCGCTGGAAATTAACTCCCCATCCCCCCCAAAATATGTATTCTCAGCTTAGGTTGGACAAATCAGTTATCGTAGAGGAAACTAAACAGAGACTTTTCGCTGAGGACAGATCTGAGAATCAACTGGTGGCTTGTTTGAAGACTCTTTGGTATCCAATAATTGTAAGGGTCACCTGCTGTACAGTACCTAGGAGCGGCCCAGGTCTCCAGCCGCGGTGATGCTCCGATCCCAGGTTAGGCACAGCAGAGGGGAGACCACGTTGGTGGGCGACTTCCTCATGGACATAAGTTGGGGGAGCAACTCCTTGCTCTGGCCCCCACACCCCAAGGAGGGGATCCCCAAGGAAACAGCCAGATTTTGCAAAAAAAGTTCCCATAGGTGCCCTGGAAGATCTTGCCCATCGCAGTCCCCAAGTCTCCACTGTGGCCACCGCTGAGATCTCCTCATGGGCTCGTCCTCTCTGCTGCTGTCAGCAGATTGGTGACCCCTCAGATGACAGAAAATCTGTGCAGATGACACCGAGGTCCTGGCTGGCCACCGGTTTCACTCCCAGACTCTGTCAGCTCTCCCAAACCCACACCAGCTCTGCCCTCGCTCCCTCCGGAGCTGCAGCATCCCTGCAGAAGGTGGCCAGTCCCCTTGGGAAACAAAGGAGGTGGGACAGCGAGTGCCAAGGGACCGTCCCCATGGGCAAGCGCAGAGCTCTAAGGCTTGGCCACGTTCCAGCGAACGCAGGGCAGACCAAGGGAAAGGGGTCTCAGCCAGGGCCTGGATGAGCAAGGTGTGACCTGGAGCTCCCCAAATTGCTCTGCTCCTTCTAATGGGGGTGAAAACCAGCAAATCTAAATTTCCCAATCCAGCCCCAAGGCTGGAGCATCTTTCCCTGGAGCACTCTACAGGCAGGACGGGCTGTTGAGTTGTTCATCACCCGGATGTCGCATCCCTGTGCCAGGCTGCTCCCCCACCACCCTGGGCACGAGGAACGGGGATATCTGAGTTCACCTAATCCATGGAGACAGGCAATAGCCGGGGCGGAAAGGCAGGGAGGGCAGGACGGGTACCTGGAGGAGAAGCAAACATTAGTCGCTATGAAAAGCAAAACCTCCCTGATATTTTTCCTTTTAGGAAACTTGGAAACATCTATTTTATGACATTTTCCAGTGGTTTTGCCTTGTTTTATAGCAATTGACAATATTTATATAATGACATAAACCACCATAAAGCGAGGCAGCCATGTAAATAGGTGTAAAGTGGAGGGCTCCCAGGGAAGCACCGGTCAGCGCTGGGCTGCCGGAGACGCCACCCGGAGGGAGCGAGCTCTGCTGAGCCTCCCCCTGCAACCACAAGGCCCCTCTGAAATTAATTTGGGTGTGAGAGAAATCCCACCCCGGACATCAAGCCATCCCCCCCCTCCCCAAGCTTGTGTTTTCTCCCCTTTCCCGGAGCAGGCTGGGTTTTCCTTACTTCCGAGCTCAAGGAGAGCCAACGCTTTTGCAGTCAAGGGAACCTCAAGCCACCAAGTTTCAAAGGATAAAAATCTGAGCTCAAATGTCTAAATGGAGGCTTGAAGCCCCAAAGCAGGGCTCGCGTGCTATTCTGCAGCTGGCACCAACCGGTGCCAGGGCCACCCGCGCCAGCTGGAGACAACTTGTCCTCGGTTAGCCAGGATGCCCTTGAGCCCTGGAGAACTTCAACTGCACTAAAAGAAACTAGATCCAACCGAATGCCCGTTCTCCACTTGGAGAGCAGAAAGGCAAGACCAGGGGACATGGGGACTGCCCACCAAGCCAGCCTGGACACCCACTTCTCACTCCCATTATCCCAATTTTGGCAAGCGCAGCCGTCCTGCCCAGCACAGCCTTGACACCCCTCCCAAACCCACCCGGGGACAAGCCCCAGCCCCTTCCCAGATCCCACTGATTTGGGAGGCTGCAAGAAGAAACACCACCCACTCTGCCCCACGGCCGGATCCCTCCAGGCACTGACAAAACCCAGGAAATCAGAAGGAAACGGAGTTTGCACACGGTGGGAAACACCTCGGAGCCCGCCACAGCCAGAGCGACTTGCAGAAGCAAAGTCCCCCATCCCTGTCCCACCAGCACCCTGTCCTGTGATCCCTGCTGGGAGCTTCGGGTTTTCCAACCAGACGAGGGAAGCCCCTTCACTCCGTCCACGCTCCCCCAGTGCCCCTTGCGCACTCCCAGTAGCCTTGACCTGCAGGAGCTGCTGGTGTAACTGGTACCCAGCACTCCTCGCCTGGGGATGGCAGAACAGCCCTGGTTTTGGGGTGTCGGGGGATGCAGCTCTTCCCTGCAGCCACTCCTGCTCCTGGACACCTCATGGGGGGACACCTCTGTCACCCAAAGCGGGACAAGATGTCAAATTAAAATCAACCTCCATGGCTGGGGGGTGGCTCTGTCGGGGCACCGACTGCATCACAACCCGCCAGGAACCCAAACACCCACCCAGCGCCCCGGGGGTAGGGGGGGTGTGGGGGNTAAATGTTGTTTAGTTATGACCATTGCATACTGCTTTGGGCGACGTTTCTTTACAATGCATACTAATATATTATGGTTATTATATATGAATATATTTAATGACACGTGAAAAATTTGTGGATTTTTTTATCGTTTTTCCAAGTTGTTTCTTTTTTATTTTCTTTTTTTTTCTTTTTTTTTTTCCTCCTCTTTGTTTGTTTGTTTCGTTAGATTGGCTGTAATTGAACCTGAAGGAGCTTGTAACTGTTCAGCACCCACTCGGTAGAACTAAAGTCAGAAACCAGTTGAATAAACTCTTGTAAACTGTAAATATCTCCGAGGGTCTCTGCTTCCGCTCGACTCGTGTGCCGGTGAGCCCGAGGGACAGGGGCCTGGGCAGGGAGGTGACGGTGTCCCCTCCGCCTCCCTAGGTCTCTGCCAAGGTCCCCTCGGTGGGGCTGGAGGTGGCACACAGCTATTTTTGACCGTCAGTCCCAGTCTTGTCCCACCAGCACCCTCCCAGTAGCGCTCCCCGCCAGCGCCCACACGCCCTTGGGGACAGCCGTGTCACCGCAGGCTCGTGGCAGGTGGGACGGGGGGGTCCCTGCTGGCACCTCTGGGGTTGCTGTGAGCTCTGGAGCCAGGTACGTCCCACCGCACTCCCCATCCTTCCCCTGCTGCCGGAGGAGACTGTGCCCTGCAGCGGGACAGAGCCAGGGGATGTCCAAACCTGTGGGACCCCGCACAGAGGGAGTGGGAAGGCATGGGGACAGGGGACAGCCAGAGCCTGGGGTCAGGGGAGCTGCTGGCTCCACTCCGGACCCGATTCCTGCCCCCATCCACAGGCTGCTTCCCAGCGCCGTCCCTTCCTCCCCGTCCCCTGCAGGGATGGGCTCCATCACCCACCTCCACGCTACGGAAGCAGGTGGACCTCGAGAGCAGACAAGGGCTGGGGGTACAGAGAAGCCAGAGAGACGGAGGCGGGGGGAACTGAGGTAGCAAAACACTTCCAGAGAGAAAAGTCCAGGCAAAAGGTCCTGCAAACTCCCGAGGGGTCAGCGCGCCTGACCTGCGCCCTCAGCGTCGCTGGTAATTTATGAATTTGAAAACATCTCGGAGGTCAGAAATCTCAGATCTTTATTGCAGAGACAAATGGGTCACAAGTGCCACCACCCCTGCTCCGGGGCTGCCGCCTGCTGCTTCCCGGAGAAGCAAATGGGTTTTCCAGATCGCTCTGGCTCTGCGTCCCCCCATCAGGCAGCTGGTTGTCCAAAGAAGACATGATGGCTCTGAAAAGCGGGGAAAGAGCCTGTTCCCACCGAACCGAAGGCCAGACCCGGAGCATTTGCCCTCAGCCCGGGCACTGCGTCGAGCTCAGCGCCAAGCTCACACCCCACCTCCAGAAACAGGGGGGGGGGGTGACTATGCCCAGCAGCTTTTCAAGATCATCTTCAGCCTCACGTAGGAGCCAGGGGCTCCTCACTGAGGGTACTTGGACATGTTAAGTGCCTCTAAGACATACCAGACCTTCCCCAGCACTTGTCTTTCTGCTGAAATAACAACTGGAAGCAGCTCAACTCCTGGGCGCATGCTCCAAGAGAGGAATGAAGGAGACGCAAGGGAAGGCGAAGCCTGGGATGTCTCCCCGGGCACATTCCAAGGGAGCAGGGAAGACCTTTGCTTGGAGAAGCACATGGCAGAGATGGAGCATCCCCTGCCCCCGTGCCGGCGAGCTGGGCTCTCCAACCCTGCTCGCTCAGAGCTAAAAAACCCAGCAGCTCTGGTATTTCAACCTTCCTTTTTTCTTTGGTGGGGCAGGGAGACGGAAAAGCTTTCCACTTTCCAAAAGCAGAACGCTGCCAAATCCTCTGCTTTTTAATAAAACTCCTCACCCACGCGACACATTAAATGTTACCTAAAGGGCAAGCCCAAGAACCCCTTTGTGAGACATTTCAGCAGGGCAAAGCCTCCTGTTTTTACCTTTCCTGGGTGCTAACAGAAAAAATGTGCTTGAGGACCTGACAGGTCAGAAAACATCTTTTTAAAGCCTCCACCAGAACAAAGTCACTATGCTGCATTGACCAGGATGAATTAGGCAGACATCCTGCGCATCCTGGGAATTCAAACAAAACCTTAATTCCCCCCATAAATGACAGTTTTCATTAGAAAGCCAAGTCCCCAGTCTCATCTCAATAAAGCACGTGTTACTCTCCTGCTGGCACCGAAAATCCGCGGGGCTGCACCGGAGCCGGGAGCGAAATCCCGCTGCAGGGCTCTGGCCGAGGTTGCTGCTGTGGAACAACTCCAGGGGCATTTCCAGTGCCGGTCCCTCCACACATGGACTGCGGGAACGCACCAGTTTTGAACACGTCTCCAAAGTCACCCATTATTTGTTTCCAGCTGGAGCAGCCTTACTTAAAGCTCCATTTCTAATCTGAGATCGAGCAATAAACTCATCAAAAACCTGTTGTGGCCTCTTGAAAACCCCACAAACACAAAACTACCTTCCCCCCCCGCCCCGCTCCTTTGACGTCTGTTAAGATGCAGCATCTCTCCAAAGAAAAAGAACCGAGCAGGCACGACCTGGATTGGATTTTTAAAGGCTTCAAGGATTTTCTCCAGCAAAGCACATGGAGATGTGCGGAAGACTCTGCTCCACTCCGGCTGTGGGCATCTTTCTGTGTCCTTTGCCGGCAGAACGTGGTGTGTCGTTACCCACCACAAAGCCCCAGCCTGGATTCCCCCCACCTTAGGAAACACCAGGCAGGGATGCCGAAGCCAGCAAAGCACAGTCCACCTGTCCCCGAGATTCCCAATCCCTCCAGAGGAGCTGGTCTCTCCTCCCGCTCCGACCTTCGGTGCCGAGCATCAGGCGGAGGGTCGGGCACCAGCATAGAGCCCCATTTCAAGCCCACCGCCCCGGCCACGAGGCTCAGCTGTAGCTACCGGGCTTTTTCGCCACCGAACTCCTCTCTCCACCTGCCTGTGCCCTTCCCAGGAGCACACAGACATGGCACCGCTGCTCCTCAGCTCAGGGTACAGGTCCTGACCATCAACGACAGCTACGGGTTCCATGGGGCACTCAGTGGCTCCCTGCCTCCCTGTCCTGCAAAACCCCATCTTCTCCCATCATAGCCAGCTCTTGCCATTCCCACCGCAGATCTTGGAGCGACCAGGTCCACGCCTCGGCTCCAGCCAACATGTGCACGCCGCAAGAAGAGCAATTTTGCGCTCCAATCTGCGGAACACCGAGCACTTAAGGAAGGGGCCAATGCCTGAGTCCCAGCTAGAGATGGGGAAGTGAAGGCCAGAAGAGCAAAATGGCTTTGTGTCACTCAAGAGGGGATGCAGCACCAGGACACCCTGGTTTCCCACCTCCCAGACCAGTGTTAGATGTGCCACCACCCCAGCTGTGCAGGGAGAGGGGAACAAGTGCCAAGAGCCAGTTCAGAGCTGTGAAAAGAGACACTGCACCACCGTGGATGAGGACCAGCCCAGGGCTGGCAAGTCTGACCAGGAAACGTATGTCCTGACACAGATGAAGTCTGACAGGAATTGCTTTTTTCCCTTCTCCAAATCAGCTCTGAGGAAATGGAAGCACTGGCAAAATCGTTCACGCACAACATGAGATGGTAGGGAACAATAAAAACCCAGGCAGATATTGTATATAAATGGATCGGCTTTATTCATATTTATTGCTTGCTCTATCAATTCTGAAATCAAACTGGTGCATATTACAAAATAATGATTCTCTTGGCAGAAGTGAACATTCAGTCCTTCTTTCTCGTTAAGTTTTTAAACAGGTAACCCTTCCTCACGGTTTTAACAGCGTGTGAAGTTAGAAAGGAAAGAGGCAGACCCGGATGGCCGAGATTAGTACCTTAATGCCAGCGCATCCCCCACACTCAGCCTGGCAGAGCCCGGCTCCCTCGGGAGCACAGGCTGGGCAAGCCTTTCCACTCCCGCGCGCCTGGAGACCCGCTGCCGGTGACATCTCTGTGGCTGGAGGTCACCCCTGGTAACTCTCCCCCGAGGGCCCAGGACAGACTGACTCGCCAGCATTTCCGGGCGGCTCAGGGGGGCCCTCGCTTCCCATCCCCACGAGCATCCAGGCGCGCTCACTCCCCAAAACATCTATTCCTTGAAAAACGTTAAGCATTTCAATTCCGAAGGAAGGTATAAGAAAGCAGAGGAGCGCCACCGCTGTACTCCCTAAACTGCACCTTATTTTAAAGCCCTGGGGGCGACCGAGGGCTCGGCAGAGGTGGGGGGGACGCGCAGGCAGCACCCCCCGTGCTCAGACATGGATGCAGCTGGAAGAGCATCTCCTGCACGGCCAGCTGCAGCCTCCCGACGGCCAAATGAAGGTGGGAAGAGAGTCCTTCTCAAGCTCAAACCCTTCCAAGCAGGCAGCGCCCTTCAGCTGTGCCCCGAAGGCAGAACGGCTCGCTGTCGGACACAGCTTCATTCGGATATTGCTAAGTTTATTTAAAACACAGACGGTCTTTGCACAAAGTCGGTCTCTTCGCCGGAGTCCCCCGCGCTCGGCTGTCAAGCAGCAGCTCCGCCGGGCGCTGCATCCGCATTAGTGCGTCGGCCAGACGGCCACCACGGCAATCGCAATCAGCAGCAACACGATCACCACCAGCATTCCTGGAAAAGATGAAACAGTGTTAACGTTGCCACCTTCATCTTTTACAATTGGTCTTTTGCAATTAAATTCTTCCTCTGAGTCCTGCTCCTCCTCCCAGCTGAGACTGATTTCCCCCTCCAGATCCCTGCACGCCGATGACCCGAACAGTGACGCGGACTCAAACCCCACGTTGGTAGAGCAGTTCTTTCTCTTCCTGAGCCTTCAAATTAATTTTTTTTTTAACAGCGCCTGCAGGGTATCTTCCTACTTAAACATCTGCCTTCCAAAGATTATGGGATATGTTTAATTCCTGGCAAGGCCAGTTAAGCTTTTCTAGAATCCCTCTGTACCATCCCACTGGGGCAAAGGATTATTCAGAAGGAAATCCAAATTGCATCAGGAAATTGTTTCCAATACAAACTACTCCTGCTTTCAGACAAAACGATCTGCAGAGCAAAAGCAGGGCTTTCAGGTCTGTACCTGACCTGGGAAAATGAAGATCAAGCAGCATTACAGAGAGTTTAAGAGCGCTCTGGCCAGCCGTGCAGGACGCGGGCTCTGCGGGCTCCATCCTGCCCCAAATCCATACCGGTTGCTGTGCAGCTGATAATGACTAATGTGACCTTACAAAACTTCCCGACTGCTTTTTAGTTCAGGCATACCATGCTGCTCCGCGGAGGGACGGTGTTAAAAAAAAATATCAAAGTTTGGGATCATTTTGAAGACTGCTCCAGAAAAGCAGGAAAGCTTCTCGACTGAAGGACAGTGGTAAGGCGGCACGGCCGTCAGACGCCTGCTAGAAGAATCCAATTCTCCTTAGTTTCCCCTTTCTTAGGGACAACTCTCCCCCTTTCTCTCCTCTTTCTTAGAGGAGAGAAAGAAACGTTTGACTGAAAACGGACTGGATCCCGCTGGTCCAGCCCATCACCTCCCTCAGCAGCCCCGACATGTTGGCTCGTGCCGCCGGCTGGACCACGGTAGGCTCGGGGCACTGGCACCATACACAGAGGCATCCCCCGGGGTTAAACCGTCTTTTAATTAGGAGGCTTTTGTTTTGGTTTAGTATCTGCTCCGTGCTATCCCCCTGGTCCAAGTTGTGGGAATATGTTACGGCTCCAAGGGCGGAAAAAATGTCCCTTCATTTGGTCCGCTCACAGATGACTATTACTCAACCACTTACAATATTTACAAGTCCAGCTCATGGCAATTAAAAAAGGATGTATTAAAATAAACTCCTCTTTCCAAGCTGGAAAAGGATATTAGACATCGCTTTTTGTAAATAGTGTCATGTTTTCTGTGCAGAAACTGTTTCTCTGCCAGGGGTCCAGGATTTTTTTCCAGGGAAGTAAGAGTTGCCACCAACAGTATTTTTTTCTTTTATGCTCAGCTGAAACCATTTGTTATCTGAAGTGAGCTCGAGCAGCGCTTCACCGCGCCGACTCAAACAGGGCTCGGATACTGAGGCTTTTCCATGTGGAAAGGGCTGACAGCAGAGAAGGCAGCGGCTCCGGACGCTCCACCTGGGACACCCAGGGATGGCAGGAGGACTCGGCACCGTGGTGGGGTGTGGGGACAAGCTCCTTGGCCAGGCGGGGACAAGCGCTTTAGTGCAACGGTTTATACTTATTGCACCCTTTAGAGTAGGGCGATTTTGGGGTGGTTTTGTTTAGAGGACGCCAAACTTCAGGCTACATCTGGATGAAACTGCCTATTCATCACATTAACCATGGATTAAACTAGTAAAAACGCATCTGTGTGTTCCTGCCGCGCTCTTTGCGCCCCGAGCAAGGGCTTGGGTTGGGCTCCGATGCCGGAAGCCACCGGGACCGCGCTGCACCACGCTGCCTTTTCAGCCAACGAGCACGGAGCCCACGGCCAGGGTCTGCGCCAGCGTCCCAGCAGCGCTCACCAGTGCCAGCTCGCTCGCGGGTGAAGTCCTTCATGAAGCATCCCAGAGGATGCTCCCGCTGAGCCTAGCCCAGCTCCGGCTCCTCATCCCAGGTCAGGGTCTACCAAGCATATTAGAGCCAGCTGGATCACAGACCAGACACAGGCTACTTCGCTCTGACCCACCAGAATGGGCGGATATCATTCGGTTTTCAACCTCAGCCAACCACTCAACGTCACCCAGAAACACAACCCATTAGACTAATCCATTGGGAACACCATCTACACTTTTACCATCCTCCTAGTCTTGTGCTTTTTACACCTTAATATACATTTTGTAACCTTCAACAGAGCCAGAAGCAAGTAATTTGCTCAAATTGGGAAGAAATAAAGCTCTGATAAAGCTGCTGCGTTCAGATTCTCTGTTACGTTTCACGCTGGAGGGAAAAGTTTTAGAGGGTGCAAATCCTTAGCACAGCTTCAGTGTAACAGAGTTTATGGACTTGAGCAATTAAGAGACAACCAAGATCAGTTGCTTGGAAAATACTCTATAGGTGTGAATTAGTAACGATACAAAGTGGAGCTAATGGGGTGTAATTATTCCTTGACAACTCCCAAGAAAGACTGCACATAAAACCAGAATTATTACACAGCAGGAACAGGGGAAGGTGGGGGACTAATAAAGTATTGCTAATGGGCAACAGCAGAATGAACAGGAAACTTAGAAGGACGTACAGGGCAACAAGAGGTGGACAGCAAAAGGAAATAAACTTCATTTTATCCCTGGAAAGAGACTGGCATTAAAAACCTGGAGCCGCTTTTCTGTTTCCAAAAGCAGTGGGCAAGTACTTGCTCCCCCTGAGAGGGACGGAGCAGCAGAGACGGCACGTGTCGGAGCAACAGAAATCAGCAATCCGCCAGAATTAAAGGCTTATCTGATCCGTGCAATATGCGGAAAAAGAATAGGACAACATAAACTGGCAATAGTACACAAATTTCAAAGTACCTCTCCCATGATGGAGACCAGATGTTATGCACATTTTCCCCCTCCCCTCCACTGCAGAATAGGAGATTAGAAGGATCTGGAGCTTTTAAACCTGGGTGTTTCAGAGAGTACAACATGGTTTCCTAACAAAAACTGAGGATAGGATCTGACAGTAATTATGCATCCTAGATTCCCTGCCTGCTTTGCCTTTTCTTGCTCAAGTCCTATGAAATATAAATTGACAAGAACTCCTCAAAGAGAAGTTCAGGGATAAAAGCCACTAAACAAAGCAAACGGGAGGCACAGAAGAAAAAATAAAAGATTCCTGCACCAAAGAAAAGAGCGACAGGAATACAAATTTGAAACGCTTTTCTTAGGGAAAGGTGGGAAGTGCATGCAGAAGTCTGTGCAATTACAGAGCAATTAATTAGGGCAGGTTGGTGAAAGCACGATGCTCTTGAGGCTCCATCTGCTAAAGAACCTCAGCGGGTGCTGCTGTTCCGGCTGGGAGGAGCAGTGCAGAAATCCAGAAGGCACGTTCTCAGCTTAGGCTGGATTTCAGGACACGGCGTGCGAGCAGGACGCAGGGTCTCCCTGCCATTCCCGGGAGCACTGGCACGCACCCTGCTTTTTGGGTTTTAATCCTACTGCTGTGATCAGCTGCTCCTCACCCCGCTCCCGACCCCCCGCTCCATGGGCAGCAGCGGGGTTCAATGCTCCAAACCCAGCACAGCCTTTTCCAAAAAAACCCGCTAAGATCAAATTTTCAGATTTAAGATGGGAAGAAAAGGTTACAATACATGTGGTTTATCTCTAGGTTAAGATTGCCCCTTAGTCTGTCCCACCTGCTGTCTGTCCAGTCGTGAGACCCGAGGACCTGGGGCTCACACCACAGCCCATCTTCCCGGGGTCACCAGGGGCAGCCCTTCTCCAAGTCCCAAATCTATTCCCTCTCCTCAGGATTCATCAGCTTTGAGGGTCACCAGTTTGGGGTTCATCATGGACACCCTTCCCACCATACCCAAGTTACTCCTACACGAATGACTTCCCAGCTGGAGTTCACACGGAAATGCAAATAATTCCACCAGGTCTGAAAGTGCCTGAAGGGGGTTGGGCATCTAGAGGATGATTTTCCATTCCCGGTTTGCTCCTGAGTTTCCAGGGGTTGGAGACCTGTGGAACTCAAGGGTGCAAGTTCTTGTTAGAGACAAGATCTGACTTAAAGCCTGTGCTCTCTGCAGCGCTGCCAGCCATCCTCGGCGGTGACAAACACCAGTCACACAGATGACGAGTCCAGTAAACCAATTCATTTCCCTCTCTTCATCCCAACCTTTGCTGTTTTCCCATCGCAGAAACCCCAGACGTGGCTTGGAGCCGTGCCACACTGAGCACCGTGCACACCCGGAGCACAGCATATCCCTGCCCTTGAGAGCATCCCGCTGCTCTAGGGCACCCTCTTCCTCTCCAGTATCCCTCTGCTCTAGGGCACCCTTCTCCTCTCTGGTATCCCTCTCCTCTCTGGCATCTCTCTGCTCTCGGGCATCTCTCTCCGCTCTGGTATCCCTCTCCTCTCCAGTATCCCTCTCCTCTCGGGCACCCTTCTTCTCTCCAGTATCCCTCTCCTCTCCAGTATCCCTCTCCTCTCGGGCACCCTTCTTCTCGCCAGTATCCCTCTCCTCTCCAGTATCCCTCTCCTCTCAGGCACCTTTCGCCTCTCGGGCACCCCTCTCCTCTCCAGTATCCCTCTGCTCTCCGGTATCCCTCTCCTCTCCAGCATCCTTCTCTCCCGTATCCCTCTCCTCTCTAGCACCCTTTTCCTCTCCGGCATCCCTCTCCTCTCAGGCACCCTTTTCCTCTCTGGTATCCCTCTCCATACCCCTCTCCTCTCCATACCCCTCTCCCCTCGGTGCAGAGCCTGTGCTGCAGGCATGTTACAGCCTACGCTGCGCTGCCGAAACCCTGGCCGTGTCGCAGAGCTGTGAGAGGACAGAGAATAATTAACAGTTCTGGGGCCGTAACTTCATGCAAGCGCAGGGTGCCATGTACTAAATAAGTCTATTTGCCTCAAATAACTGTTATGAATCACAAATAACGCTGATGAATTGGTTTCCTCGGAGAACAGAGGATACCTACCGTCAGCCAGCAGCCGGCTTTTGTGTTTGCGATTAATCATCGAGACTTTCCAATTCCTTCTGCTGACGGTTCAGAGGGAGGCAGCTGAGACGCAACAAGCTGCAGTTTTCTTTAGAGCCTTTTTAATTCCTAATGCTAACGACGGCTGGAGCCCGGCAGAAATTTCTGCTCGCAAGCGCTGCCGCCGGTGGAGAGACGAGCCCTCACGGCACCCATACAAAGCGGCCAATTGTTGCTTGTCAACTGGGTGCTCATGCCAGCTTTCTGACAAGGCAATATTTACTGTGAAATATCCCCTTATTGTGCTGAATATAACTCCTGGGAATCTGAGCGTGTTAAGGATCTGGCAGGGGTTCAAGTGCCTTTGAACAGGCAGGCAGGAACTTGGTCATAAATACATCGCGTTTTGACAAGTCCCTCTTGAGTCAGTGTCAAAAGATTTCTCGTCTGCTTCTATCAGACTATTGATTTACTATTAACATCACCCTGCGGCCACACAGCGCCAGCTATTGAGATTTAATGTGTTATCAATTAGAGCACGCAGGTTTCCACAGGGCGTCTCACGTTACGCCTTCACACTGGGCAGCCCCTGCAGCGGAGACCGTTGCACCTTGCTCCTCGGCATCCCCTGCTCCAGGAACAAGATCCTGCCTTCATTTTTATAAATGCACGCTAGCAAGAAATATGCCAGGGATGGAGAATACCTGCACCACTGAATTAAGGTAATGTCAGTAACGCTTCTGCTCTTCTCTTCCAGAGAGAAGCCGGGCACTCCTGGACGCAAGGAGCCAGCACTCAATGGTGCTTCATCGCCCCAGGCTAGGGCAGCAGGTAGGTAGGTCATCACCAACGTGCTTGAGCCACAACCCAAAAATTCAGGAGCGATGCCTACACTTACCCCAACACCCCCATCCAGCGGAAGGCGGGATGTAGTGGCTGATGTGCCCAGGGCTTGGCAGGTGACATTAGCGGTCTCCAGCGGCAATGTGATCTGTCCTTCTGCCTTGGAGGCGTCTTCCAGTTGAAGACCAGACCCACTCTACTATTCTTTGTTCAACCCCAAACCCGTCAGTACCGGACACAAGATAGCCACATCACGATAGTCACCCACTGCTGCCCCCCTGAGCGTCACCCCGGCTCAGGTTGCCACTGGAAATACCCGATCCCTACGGAGAACACCTTCAATGCTTTCACAGCATTACCAGGGGGGTCTACGAAAGCAAGTTCAGAGGGAATTTGCCTGTGATAGCTGAGGTCTGGACTCAATGAGCAAGGAAATATCTCCCAGTTCCCGCTGCTATAATTAGTGCACCGAGCATTGGATGGTCCTTATAAAGAGGATAAATAAATACAAGCATACGCTAAGGGGTGAGATCTCCTCTTCAGGGGGGTGCACAGCTATGGTTTTGCCTCCAGGTCCGAACCAGAGCGCTCTGGCACCGGGCAGCTCTCCCAACCACGGAGCAGGAACAGTCTTTTGGACATGGACTTGACCAACGCGATCCCCACCTGTCATTCGCAAATCCGCGTTGGCCGGAAACCTGTAGATTTGTGAAGAGGCTGTTCTTTGGGTGAGCTGCTTGGTTTTGTGGGCTCGGTGCTCTTCCCGAATACTGAGCGTATTCGGAAAGCAAACACAACTACGTGTTGGCCGCTTGCTGGCTTCTGCATGTTGAAGTAAATACTGATTTCAGCCCGTTAAAAAAAGTTTCAAGACATGTGCATGTGCGTGTCCAAGTCACCTGCCCTGACTTCAAAAACTGAAATGCCATGTCCAGCTCCGTTTCAAGAACTTCTAACACGCACCTGGTAAATCCCACCCAAAAAATGAGATGTCCCCCGGCGCTTGCTGTCTCTGCAGAGAGGAGAAAGCACGGGGAAAGCAACCCTGCAGCAAGCCCTGGGCATCCATCCCTCAGCACCGGGCTGCCAACTATTTCTTGGAACAGGAGCTTCACTTGGGGCCTTCCCCATCTTTTCTGCTGATTTGAGTACAGTGTCATTCTCAATAGTGATGAAGGTTCAGCACTGTTGTCTTTTATAGATTATAAAATAATAATAAATAGCACGCTATGACTTTAAAAGAGCCTGGTACAGGACTACATTATCTGGAAAAAAACAGCTTGTTTTATGCCAAGAAAGTTATATTCCCACAGAACTGTCTATCCACAAAGTTTATGAATAAGTCTTCTTTTATAAGCGACACGGAGCGCTAACTTATAAACACATAATAGTTGTTTTATAGGGTAGGAGAGAAGCAGGGAAAAGACGGGAGTTTCAACAAGGGCTGTAGAGTCATGGCTGCTTTCTTTAAGGCCTTCTTTTTAGCATCACTTTAAAAAAAAAAACAAAAACACAAACCAACAAAACAAACCGAAACGCAACTTTATCTGCTTTTTCAGCAAGTTAATTTTAAGTCTGTGTTGCCAGATATATGGCAGAAACCCTGCCCAAATCTGTTCAAACCTCTGATTTTCAAGGCAACAGAGAACCAACTCGGAAGGCTGGCTCCGATTCCGACACACATACCTAAAGCACTAGTTTAACATGGCAAGCACCCGAAGAAATCCATCTTGCTGTCCTTTACATTCCCTAAAAAAAGCCAAACACTTTCTCCCCCAAAAGCTATAAAAAAAAAAATCTTTCCTTCTAACATTTTCCTCATTTCGAGTGAGACGGGGTATTCAATTTGTATTGCATTAAGAACCACTTTCGCATAAATCCCACGCTATTAAGCTGGCTTGTATGTAAATACACTCCCCGATTCCTACACCTGCATCATTGAAACCTTCTCTCCGGAGGCTTGTTCTTTATTAGTTTTGTGACAGCCAAACTTTTTCTTGGGCGATACGTCTGTGTAAAACGCTGGGATCGCACATTATCCTACGCCCCCACCCGCCCAGAGGAACCTGGACGTTATTGCTTTTGACCTTCCTTTTCAACTGCTCTGACTGGAGAAATTTAACACTACAATTGTACCTCTCAACCCTGACATCAAAATCATTGGCAATTCTCAAAGAAATCAAGACCAGGCTCTGCAAAGAGTTATTAAAGGCTCCAAACGCCCATGTGTTTCATTGGGTCTAGAGGAGAAAAAAAAAAAAAAAAGACACTTCTCAGAAAAAAAAAGCCGAGCTCTTTGGAAACAACAACTATTGCATTATTAATTCCTTATTTGGAAGAAAGAAAAAACCTAGGTCGTTCCTACGTAAGATGAAAAAAACTCCTATTTTGTGAGTTATTCCACATTCAGAGCTATTCATGCAACGCCAGGTTCACCTGAAGAAACCAGTTATCTGAGTCAAAGGTAGAGACTTTGTTTATACACATTAACTCCTCGGTCAACATTATTTATCGTATTAAAAAAACTGCGTTTTTGTGGGGTTTTTGTCACAATGGGTTGGAGCTACGCTTCCCTCTCGGGCGGGCAGGCGAGCTTGTTGTTAATACAAGCCTTTGATCAGGGCAAGACGATACCTCAACATCAGTGACAGCAAGACCTGTTGGCAAACAAAGTGTGGGTAAATAACAGGAAGATAAAAGCCACCACTATCGGCAAACAAACGTCAGGTTCCGTCCCAGAAGCAGCACGGAGCGAGTTTACATCCAAAACGTTTATTGCTTCAGCGATCAAATAATCCCAAGCGGTTGGGTCCCAAACCACATGCGCAGCCCGGCCGAATGAAGGAAGTGAGATAAGTGTTTCTCTTAATCCATTATTGTTATACTTCAATTTGCTTCTTTTTTTTTTTTTTTTTTAATCTATTTTTCAAATTAGAAACGCATGCCACATAGCACGTTGAACTACTTCCAAGCGCAATCGCAAAGAAATCCTGTATTCCTTCCAAAAAGCGGCACGCGCTGCGCAAAGCCAACCTCAGGTGAACCCCCGCGGTCAGAGGAACAGCTCAGATGGATTCTGGTCGCGTCCTTCAGCCGCCGCTCACGTTTCAACATCTCCGCTGCTCAGCCGGGCTGCGTGAAGGGAATCGCCTACCTCTGGCAGCGGTTGGAAGGTTTCGATCCAAGAGTTTAAGATGCCTCATAAATATAAATTTGACTGTACGTCTCTAGGCCTGCACAATTATTAACCTCTTGCATCGACCCGAGAACCAGGCTAGAAGAAGGGCAGTTGAAAGACAGGGAGGTTTCCAAGGAAATTAAGAAATGTAAATGCATTTTACCTTCCAAGCCACCAGAAGTGAGGCTCGGAGACAGGCAAGACATTCATTTGGATTTGAAGACAAGTCGAGAGCACAGCAAG
Source organism: Chionis minor (assembly GCA_013398295.1). Taxonomy (NCBI): domain Eukaryota; kingdom Metazoa; phylum Chordata; class Aves; order Charadriiformes; family Chionidae; genus Chionis; species Chionis minor. The sequence continues at coordinate 117,410 of VZSF01007901.1, read as the reverse complement.
AACTAAACTGTCGCAAGCTTCAACTTTCAGAGGAGTTTGCGGGAAAGGGAACGCTTTGAGCTAAATTTGTATCTACTTTAAATAGCAGAAGGTAGTTCAGAGAGGACAGCCTAGGAGAAACGGTTCAATGTGCCTCTGAGATAGAATTACTGAACCAAAGAGCTTTAAAGCAATTTATACACATACTTGAATAATACCTTTCTGTAAAAATACTTCATAAAAATCACTTCCTGGCCTCTTCACTGCACAAAAAGCAGATGTAAGAGGCAACAGCTTACCCAAGTTACTCAAAACCCCAAAATCCCCAACAGTAACCCAACCCTTTATACACACTGGTACACCAAAGAAAAGATCAGATGTATTTAACAAGTGATAATAACTGCAGCGATTTCTCTCTGATTTTGTTAACGATGCTCGAGGCAGGCTAAAGGAAAGCCTCTCTGGAGCACAAGCTCTCTTCAGGACTGAGTTCATGGGTGACCTTGCACCCAGGCCCAGCCAAAGCTGACAATTTAGGACCTCAAGTCTCCCCAGGAGATCTTTTTTTTTTCCCCACGTACCGTCTGGTTTTACTTCCAATCCAACCTGGCAGCCCCTGCTCCCCTCTGTCTCATGCCCTTTTCGGATGGGTGCGCTGGGGCAGCACCAGACACAGGCGTCCAGAGTTGGGCAGGAGGTCACCCAGCTCCCAGCAAGCCAGAAACTGGAAATATCCTCATGTTTTTTTCCTTTTGTTCTTGCTAGAGTGACTTCACAGACTTTCCTTGCTCGTCCCCGCGCTGCTATTATCAAACTATTTCCAACCCAAAAGGTCATCGGCAGACATGGTTACTGGCTTATTTTGCATGTGGCTTATTTTTCTTCCCTTTTTTCTCTTTTTTTTTTTTTTACTTTTTTTTATTAAATAAGCACACACACTTTCCAATTTTCCCTTCTCCCAGCTCTCGAGCATCCTTTCCCTTACATAAGTCACGCCAAGAAACAAGCTCAGTCAAGCAACGTGCCGCATTTCTGGACAACTGTGTTACAACTTGGAACGGGACTTGTGAAAGTTTCAAAAACCTCAATGTGCACTAAAGGTTTCCCAGAAGAAAGGAAATAAAAAACAAGCCCAAACAGGATCAGCGAAGTTCTACAAACCCCCGTGTTTCAGATGATGTTCACCCACGTTGAGCCCAACCAAGCCATAGGTGCCACCTGAACCCTTTCCTGGTGCAAGCTCAGCAAAAATCCGGAGGGAAGGGTGAGAAAGCACGGGTTTAACTGGCAGATCCCCATCCCTAGGCTTACCAGGAGTTACCCTCCCCACGTCACTGAGGGTGATGAGCAATGAGGAACAGAGGAAGCGTTCAGCATGGACCACAGCTTCATGAACCAGCCGGGAGCTGAAGGAGGTGAAGGAAAGCCAGGTGAAGCTTTCCATGCAGGAAGAGAATGACCTAAGGAAAGCCAGGTGAAGCTTTCCGTGCAGGAAGAGAACAACCTAAGGAAAGCCAAAAATTACCTGCCATCAGGTGGTCCTTCATCACCACAGGTCACTGGTCCCTACAGAGACTCCTCATTGCTTCGGCTACGTTGGAGAGGTACCAGCCAGACGCAGCGCCGGCTGCAAGGAGAGGCACCAACCTGGGGCTAAGGTGAGTTAACTCCCAGCGACGCGGCGTTCCCTGCCTCCCGCCGTGCCCCGGTGGCTGCCATTCCTCCTCGCACCCCGACATCTACGCATCTTCTCCAGCTCCGCTCCACCCGCCGGCCCCAACCCGAGCCAGGGACGCGGAAGCTGCAGCCCAGCTGGCAAACTCAAAGTGGTTTTCCCCAAAGAAAGGCTCTGCCGGGCGGCAGTGCACCCCAGAGCCGCTACCTGCAGCAAAAGCAGGGAAAAGGCAGAAGACATGACAGATGATCTCAGCGGGGGACTGTTGTCCCTCCGCTACTTTCTCCACTAAAAACAAATGGGGGGGGGAAATAATAATAAAATGAAAGGCGGGCTCTGCTGGCCTGGCGCAGAAGGGGACATCTGCCGGCGTCCATCTGCCACCAGCCCCACACCCCGGTCTTTGTTTTTAGGTAGGGTCGGTTTGATACCATTATAGCTCCCTGAACTGCCTCCCCAGGACACCGGCGTCACTACAAGGAAAAAGATGGGAACATGGGGAGAGGGAGCAGGTAACCACTAGCTCTGCTTCGACGCATCAGTAAATCGTCCCATTAGGCTCTTAAATCACTTGAGAAAGTATTATCTTTTGCCTCGTCCTTTGTTTTTCACTTGAACAAATGCTGGGATTACTCATTCCCTAGTTAGAGGGATATATCACAGTGCCAGAACGCTTCCGAAATGTTTAAAGCATCAACAACTAGAGTTACACATGAAAAAAAAATGAAATAAAAATAATCACAGCTCAGTCAAACGAGTGGAATAAGCTTCAGGAACAAAACTACAGTTTTACTGGTCTATCTGTACCTCCAAGAGGAACTTTACTAGCAAGACATTGATCAAGGAGAAAAAAGCTATAGTAGAAAAAAATAATTATATAGTCTTCATACCAAGTCATTTAAGGTCAGATTAAGCGTTCTTGAAGTCTGGTCCATGTGTCTTCTATTTAAAAAAAGTGCCCTGCTTGCACAGGAATTGTAAGAACTTTTGAAAATGGGATGCTGGCTCCTAAGTCACTTGGATACTTGACCGCATGGTCAGGAGGGTTGAGATTTACATACAAATTGCAAAGCTTCTAAATGGCTTCCTCAGAGCGAGAAACGGGGGTGGAGAGAATATTTAATGATTAGTTCCTTATGGCTCCGACATTCTTGAAGCATATTTCTTGCAGTCCCTGGAACACTCCTGCATTCTTGATTGCAAAATGGCAGTAAGTGATTTCCTTTAAAAGCCTTGTCTTTTATTGGAATACTAAAAATACCCCACTAGCCCCACTCCACTCTACTCTCTCTCTTTCCTGGACAGGCACCATCAACCCTGATGTATTCTATTTTGAAGACGGCAATAAACATTTCAGCATGGGCTGTTCAATCCACTTCATAATAGATCTTGCCTTTCCAGTGGAGCCCCTACTAGCACCATAAATCATCTTTACACAGACTTAAGTATGAGAAACTCCAGCTCAAAAGTGGCGTGGATTTTTTTTCTTCTCTTTAAAAATTAAAAATGGGTACAAACCAGTCAGGAATTAAATGACTGGTGGCTTTAAACATGAAAGTAATGTGGAACAGGGCCATTGCGATGGTTAGAGCCACACTGTGCAGCGCTGCTCCCGTCCATTTACTTGACATAAACCTACCTGGAAGACAATGTCTGGGGGGGTGAAGTTGAGAAAAAATTGTCTACACATCCATTAGATCTGAACAAACACGGGTTTCAACTCTGGGCTACTCCGGCTGTTGCTGATTTCAAAAGCCACAGATGAAGATTAATTACATGCTACGCCTGAACTGGCTGCACACATCTAATACTCCTTTTGTTTTTCCAGTCTATATGGATTTAAAGTCTGAACTGTTCTCCCCACTGCTTCGCTCATCATGTCTCTCTCCATCTGCTACAGACCTTGGAGAACCGGGAATTTCAGGTACACGATGAGAAGGCCACAGCATAAGCCACCATTTTAGCACTCATGTTCTCGGCTGAGTTGAGGAGCTTCTCCAGTGAAAGTGGTTGTGCAACCACGTTCGGGATCTAAGACCACTGAAGGGCAGTGGTCTTCCTCAGCCTTAAACATCAAAGTCTTCACGTAGTCAAGAGCCAGAAGGGACATAATTCAGAGCTCCAGACGCAGCCCAGCGGTGGAGGATGAGAAGGGTTTCCCGAGCATGGAGCCGTCTGCAGGAGGTTTGGCTGGACAAGGTGACCAAACAGCGACCGAGCGGTGACCGAGCCAACCCAGCGGCGTCAGCCCCGGCACAATGACTTCTTTCCACGTGAAGGGAGTCTGCTGGCAAATCTGACCTCACTGAACAAATCTCTTAGAGCAAACGCCCTCGAGTCACTCCACAAACCACCCACAGCTCAGCAGCCACCGGCTGATGCGCCATGTATCGGAAGAAATACAAGCTGCAGCTTTCACTTCAACACAAGCCTAATTAAGGTGAGAGATGCTTATTTTTCTCCTTTTGAAGTCCCAGAGGGAAGCAAACCTGATTTTGTCTGTTAGCAAACTAGTTCTTGATCATGCTTGTGGCTGGAGAGTCCCATTACGTGCCTACGGCCATCAGGCGGATGGTAAACCCTCTGCTCCACGGGATACAGCCAGCAACAGGCTTTGCTTTGCCTCAGCTTCTCCCGGATAAATCACACTTCACTGAGCCCTTCCCAACCTGCAGCGGGTCCAAACGGTAGGGTCTGCACAAGGAAACACATGCTTATTTTGGGTTGACTCATTCCATGAATTTGACCTGGGTGAATCTGGTACCCCAACAGCAAGATCTGGTGACCGCAGCAAGGATAAGCTCTTCTGACTCTGAGGAGAAGGCAACCGGAGTCGTAAATCATAAAACCACCAGGTGGAAAGGGACCACGGTGGGTTCCAGCGCAACTTACTGCTCCAAGCAGGGTCAAGTTAGGGAGCTGGACTCGATGGTCCTTAGGGGTCTCTTCCAACTTGAGATATTCTGTGATTCTAAGACCAGACTCCGACCGTGTTGCTCTGGAATTCTGTCAACCCGAGTCTTGAAAACCTTTAAGGATGCACCACTGCTCCGGGAGCACGCACACTGGACTCTCCTCAGAGGAGACCACACCAAAAGATCTGCTTGTTTTCACAACCAGGCCGTGCTACTCCGAGGAAGTTATTCACTAAAAATACTTCAGGAAGAAGAGCATGGCACGGGCAAACCAAAGAGGTAACGCAGGAGTGGGTAAGTGCTTATCATCTCAAACGCAACGCTGCGGAAAAGGGAAAAAAAACCACCTTGACATCCTTCAGATTGGCTCTTTTAGCATTTAGGAAGATTCTTAGATGGGGCTTCATTGATTTTAAAGTCAACACCAATTTAGACAAAGTGTTTCACCCTCGTTTCTGCAGAAGTGTATCAGCCTGCACATAAAATTCTTGACACACATATGGATTTTTTGTTGAGAATAGTGTTTTCACAATTCAAAGAACAATCCTCCTTTTAGAAACTTGCTCAACCTTTGGCAACCCGACCTAATCAGCATACAAAACTGCAGAAACCAGCAACCAAATACTAATTATTAATACCATTTACAGCTGCTAACAACTATAGGAACCTTCTAAAAATGCCAAGGGAAACAGGGTGGGTGAAACAATCCCTCACAAACAACAGAGCCAATAAATACAGAACTGTGATAAGAAATTAGGTTTGACTTGCATAATCACTTTTAAAAGTTTCTGGTAAATCGAGTCTGAAGAGCAGGAGGCTGATAAAATAACACAGTTCAGTAGCAACGCGAAAGTTTCATGCCGATGAAGTAGAGAATTCAATCCTTGCTGAATTCTTGAAATCATTTAGATGTTAACAGAAGTTTCTTCTCCAAAAAAAGAAGGCAAGGCATCTCTCTTAAGGCCCACACACACAGATTTGTGACTCCTATATGCTGGTGTACTACACAAAACTATTTTGGTTTTGGAAGACTGCATTGTCTCATGTGTCAGGATGGCTATTTTATTTTATTTTTTAACTTCTGACTTGAGCAGAGCCAAACCTGTACAATTTATGCAAGTGCAGTACAAGAGGTCCTCTCTCCTTTTGTATTAAAAAAAAAAAAGAAAAAAAAAGAGAGAAAGGAGGAGGAAAAACCACAATATCATTTCATCTCAGTACCTTCCTAAAACTTGAGAAGTTTATAAGCTCTTAACTCCAGTTCTCTTCCTTTGCCTTCCCCACATGACAGCTACAAGCTGCCACAGCAGCTGCACAGTAAATGTCTTCAAAGGAAATCAAGAAATAATTGCTCTTGGAACAAAGTGCAGGGGGAAAAACCGGCGACCGGAGACGGGAGCAGCGCAGGGCTGAGCGGGCTGCAGCCGGGGGAGGCCATGCTACAGCTATGGGCAACCTCTCCACAGACTCACTTGCCAGTGGAGATTTTGGGTCGTAAAGGGAAAGGCAGCAAAACCAGGAGAGCACCGGGAGAGCACCGGGAAGCAGGGCGTTTCGGAAACCCATCTTCATCTATTTTGTGTCATGTTCTCCTCTTGGAGAACATTTCCCTTTTCCAGTTCCTTAAGGTTACACGCAGGGGTTGACACAGAGGAAAAAATAAACATATAAAATTAAGAAAAAAAAAAAAATCTGTGTAAGGAATACAGCCTGTTATCAAACAAACAACAAGGATAAAAATACTTGGGAGCAAAAAGAAGTTGCCTGATTTACTAATTTTTTTTTTTTTCCTTAAATCTAATCCCACAGTTAAATCTACAGCGCTTATTCCCCTCACACTTCCAGGGGGGAGAAAAAGCCCAGGCTGCAGCGAGGTGTATAAATCGCCCCGGATCGTTTGTCTGAATCCTGCTCCTGCCCCAAAAGAGGGACGCTCCATATGCTTTTGCAATAGCTCTGTTTTGATAGTATTACCAGGAGTGTCCCTTATTAATCATGTTGCCACTAAACGTCTCTCCGGAGTATTTGCTTATTCTATACTTTTCCAAACTGTTTCAGTTTCCTCTTAATTTATTAAAGGCTGGCTGAAGATGACCACAGTTAAAGCTAACCTCTGCTACTACAAAACTGGAAGGAAAAAAAAGGCGGGGAGGAGGGGAAAAATCACCTTTAACCATGAATTTTCCTTTATTGCCCAGAAGAATCCCCCCCACGCACACACTGGTTGGGTCTTTGTTACATTTCTCTCCCCAGTTGAAGCTGTGGAGCCTGAGATGCTGCTATTTAAGGTAGCATTAACATTCAAGAAACACTTTCCTGGATGTTACTATTTGAGTCGGGATCATTGGAAGAAATTTGGTATTGGCTCAATCCTTCAGTGCCCTGAAATCAATGAGCTTATTTCAGCCTGTAAAGTGTTCTTAAAGACACGCTTAAGTGCTTTGCTGGATGAAGAACAAAGCACTTGGCACCCCGCAGAACTGAACCCTGCTGAGGTGCGAGGCGTTTCCAAACATTTCTAATTAACTAAAAGAATCCACAATTAAGAAAGTTGCAGTCACTTGGTTGACAGAATAAAGGCAATGTTTTGCAAAGCATCCCATGTTCCCGACTCCGTCAACATTCACCCCTACACAATAGCAGACACGGGAAGGAGAAACGTGTCCAAGAACACAGGAAGGAGAAACCAGGTCCAAGAGTAGGTGGGTTATAAAAAGCGCAAGAGTATCTGGGTGTCCTTCGGCAACCGGGCAGCGGTGCTGAAATCCAGATCCACGTCTGGGCTTTGCCAGGTCCCTGCTTCGAGGCTGGGAACACCCTCAAGGTGGACTTTTAAACCTTGGCCACCAGACCCTGCCCTGTGCCCGTGCATCTTGACTTCTTCGCTGCCAGGATCCGCCAATCCTGCAGGAAAGCTATGCTCACTCCAAGTGCCAGCACTGCCCGTCTTCTTAGCTCAGATCTAAAGATGGGCCCAAAAGGAAGGAAAAGCGCTCTGCACGCAGGAGGAGAACGTTAGGTGTGAAAGCTTCAGGCCGAGCCGTCTCCGGCTCCGTATAGATGGTCAGGAAGATCCCCATTTATCCCCTAGATTTTACATTGTTTTGAGGACTCTGCCGTCTGCAAAATGTTAACTCAAGCCAAGCGGTACGATTCTGCTAGAATTACACTTTTCAGCCAACTACGAATTTCTGAGTCAGAAAACAAATAGGCCTTTCAATGCACTTTTATAATTGCAACATGTACTTCACTCTGAGTTTCACCCAGCTTATACAAAGATGAGATAAATTATTTTTCATGTTTATCTTTCCCCATGAAGAACACAAACCACCCTGGTGCTATGCTAACAAAAGCTTGACTTCTCCAGGCACAGGACACCAGGGAGAGGCTCCTTTGCTCTCCAGGCCCTGGTCCTGCAAACAGAGAGGCACCAGCTGTCCCTGCGGCCTCGGCAGTGTCCATCTGCGGTCAGCTGGACTCTGCACGGATGCCGTCATTCCCACTGGGAATTGGAGGCAAAGACCTAAAGACCTGAGAAATCTGCGTAGAGGATCAGACCACCTTCAGCTGGAGAACTCAACAAGGACTTTCCACCTGTGGTCCGTGACTGCTTCTAAGAAGCCCGAGAAGAGCAGCCAGACGTGAAGCTGCTCCAGCCAGGTCCGAGTTCAACCGGTGGGTCTATGAATCCACCGGCACAAGAACAGAGGCAACAAAAAAGGCTGGGAATCGGAATCAGAAAAACCAAGCCAGCTCAAGGGTAAGAAGCGAGGGCTGAACCTCAACATCTAAAAGCATCTGGATGACGCTCTCAGTCACATGGTTTAGTTTTGGGTAGTCCTGCAAGTCGGACTCGATGGTCCTTATGGGTCCCTTCCAACGTGAGATATTCCATGACTCCATGAGCCACACTGAGCTTTGGGGCAGCCCTGGGTTGCAGCCTCGAGTGTGGTTTCAGACGCTGATGTAGAAGCGTTTGCTGCTCCACATGCACGTGAAGCTCCCCGAGATGATCCGACCTCTCAACCAACAAGGGGAAAACCTACACAAGTTACTCTTGTGCAGCGTCACCGGGTAGAGCCATGCACGAACACTTCGAAAATAACCTTCAAGAGAATTGTTTGGATTTTTTTAAGGTTTCATCAAATTCTGCCTCAATCACTCCAAAAGTTTCCGACCGCACACACAGCATCATAACAGAAATAAGGTCATCTGCAAATGGTTAATGCATATTAGGTGCAAACCACTGGGACTGCACTAAGATGTTTGGCAGCGTTTGATTTCAAGCAAGCCACAGAACATGACAGTAATTTAAATAAACCCTATACAGTTTATCCAGAGCTTCCCATCCCTGTGTTCCCAACACAGTCCGTCTCTCTCCTCTGTTTCCGGTGAAAGCGAGCACAAGCTGACCACGTACCACAGAGCCTATCGCCAAGTGGGAATATTTTTCACAACGTTTGGCTTTAGGAGGAGGCAAATTAAAAACAGAGATGAAGGAATCCTTTTATTTTGAGCAGAACAAAGGTTTGGTGTGAGGGGATCCTAATAAAATCTAAAAGTCAACATTTCTGATGGAGCACCCTTAGTTTCTTTTAAAAGGAAGATGTAGATGCAGTGATTACTTCTTGCTTGCTAGCAATCTTTTTTTTTTTTTTTTTAATTTTAAACATTGTCCACTGTGCTTTTAAAGACTTTGAGTGGAGATTTTCAGTACGATCAACTACCAACCAACATCTCCCAGTCAGCCGCTTTGGTCAGCAGTTGGTATCTGCCATTAGCACAGCCGTTTCTCTCTGCAAATCCAATAATCCTAAAACCACCAAACATAATTTTCCCCCCAAGATTTGGTGTTTTGGTGGAGAAAAACATCCTTTGGAAGGCCAAACGTGTATTTATTTATTAGCATTATAGCTATCAAAACACATGGTGCAGCCTAGAACAGTACTCCCCATGAAAACCATTCCCCAACTCCGCTCCTCACCCAGCCTCCCAGTGAACATGGGAAACCATTAACTCAAGCTGCTACAATTAACTCCCAGCATCTTCTCCAAAGACTCAGACAATCCCCAGCTACTTGTCATGCAAACAACCTGTGAGATTCATTCTCCTGGCAAGGCAAAAGGAGGGGGAAATTACTGCGTTAAGTAGATTACTGGGGAAGGAGTCACACTCGGCAGCCTTATGAGATGATTAAACCCTGGGAAATTCATATGCCAAATCCCCAGGCCCTGATAGCGCACATTCATTACCAGTTTCAGGATCAACCACAATCAGGAACCTTCTCTGGCAGCATTAAATATTCCTTTCCCAATGAACTTTCATTCAGCTGCCCCTCAAAAGCAGGAAGATTATGCCTAAAATTTTACAGGGGAAAAAAAGTAGCAGCAGCGTTCAGCAACTCAGCAGTTCGCCACTAAGACAACTCTTTTTTTTTTTCCCTTTTTTTTTCCTTCCCAGAGAAGCGTCAGCATTTTTGAAGCAACCACGCTACCAGCCGCCTCGCCGAGGCGGACGTTAACCGCCCTCACGCCGCAGCGCCGCGGCTGCACGCGCGCAAGCGCTGCCGGCAGCAGCATCCCGGGACCACAGAGGGGTTGGCTGCAAACAGGATGTCAACGGGCGTTTCAGAAATGCAAGCTCATGGGGCAGCCTTTGCAAGCCAGAAGAGGGAAAATAAAATAAAATAAATAAATAAAATCAGATTTGTGGCAAGAGAACCAGCGGCTGTAACAGCGAGGGGAAGCGGCTGGTGCCTTCTGCAGGAAGCTGCAGGAGCGAGTTAAGGCTCCAAGTTCCCCAATTAGGGTCGTTTTGCCCTGGCGGTGGATGGGCGATGCCTCTCTGTCTACTTCCCCATGATCTGCCAGACTACGTGGACTGAAATTAATTGCCTAAACAGGCAGCAATCATTATTTTTTTCCCCCACTAACGACATTTTGTGAGGAGCGCTGCTGGGTAGCCGCAGGTCCTGGGAGGGGCTGTTCCACAGAGGCTCCAGACGCGGCTTTATAACATTTTCTTTTAAAAAGACTCCTAGCTCAACACGGGTCTATACAGGGTTATTCAGCAACCCTCCATTATCTAAAGAATTACAAATTCCCTATTTTCTTGATCTATATAAAGTAAAGGGTGTAACCCCATCATGCTCGAGAAGGTGAGAGTGTGCTGAGAGTTCTCCCTCCTACCTGAGGTATTTTTATCAAAGAAATGTCTTTAAAAATATCTCCCAGAGAAAGTCTCTTATGCAAGAAGTTAGACAGTTGAGGACTGCTGAAATGCAGTCTAGTTTGATCAAAGGAGACTCCACCACAAGAGACTATTTCATGCCCATGACAAACTGCAGAAAACCAGATGATCAACCTGATAAGGTCTAATCTCAGAAAGCCGTGAGAGGCAGGACAGCTCTCAAGACAGGGCGAGGGAGGGGATTCTGCCCATCTACTCCACGCAGGGGAGACCCCACCTGGAATTCTGTGTCTAGCTTTATAGTCCTCCGCAAAAGAAAGACATGGACCTGTTGGAGCAGGGCCAGAGGAGGTCACGGAGATGATCCGAGGGCTGGAGCCCCTCTGCTGGGAGGACAGGCTGGGAGAGCTGGCGGGGTTCAGCCTGGAGAAGAGAAGGCTCCAGGGAGACCTTAGAGCCCCTTTCAGCATCTGAAGGGGCTCTAGGAAACCTGGGGAGGGACATTTTACAAGGGCATGTAGGGATAGGACGAGGGGTGATGGCTTCCAACTGGCAGAGGGCAGATTTAGAAGATATCTCAGGAAGAAATTTTCCACTCTGAGGGTGGTGAGCCCCTGGCCGGGGTTGCTCAGGGAAGCTGTGGCTGCCCCATCCCTGGAGGTTCAAGGCCAGGTTGGACGGGGCTTGGAGCAGCCTGGTCTAGTGGGAGGTGTCCCTGCCCAGGGCAGGGGGTTGGAACTGGATGGTCTTTAAGGTCCCTTCCAACCTAAACCATTCTATTGATATTGACACCTCTATGATTGTAACTCCGTAAATCATTCAGGTAGATGATTCTTGACAAGACACTGGGATAGACAGAACAACGGGATCTTAAACCAGGTAGCAGAAACTTAATTGGGGTGATTGCCCAAGAAACTATGGCTATACCACATGAAATGTGTCCTTAAGGTGAACTTGAGTGATTATAATACAAAAACCACTCCTCTAGAAGTCAGGATACCCACCCCTGCTTGAAGACCCTCACCCCATGAGCCTGCAGTAAAATGAAGAGACACCGCACCTTTAATTGAGGACATTGAGCTTCAAGAGAAGGAATTATGAGCACCAGTGAAATGCTGACAAACAATCAATATGTTAATTATGCTAATTTACACTGTATAAATGAATGATTGTTTCAATGCTGGGCGTGCTAGCTTTGCAGAAATGCTCCCTAGGACCCTCTTCTGAGCAGAACTGCTAATAGCTAATACCATGACTCTGTGTGTTACTGGCTTGCACACCAGGCAAATGATCCCATGAGTTTTGGGACAACATGGCGATTCTATGACAGCTAGGAAGAAGGAAAGTATAAGGATCTAACTGTGGTTTTGGGGGCACGTGGGAACCACCCTGAAAAACGTTGAGTTTACCAAGCCACCAGATGAAGTGACCAAGACGTCTTCCTCAACAGCACTGCGAAGGGCCATTCAAGCCATCGCGGCAAAGTAACAAGGAAAGGAGCCCACCAGCAGGTTCTACTAAGTAGGAAAGTCCCGATCTCCTGAGCATCAGCCACATCCATGTATCTATGGATAAACTTCAACTGTTAACGCATCAGCTTACCAACCCCAAAGTGATCCCTGCCGATCTACAGCAGCAGCAGGTTGATAAACACCATGTCCTCAAGGACCAGTGTCCCCAAGGACCAGCTTCTCCAGTCGTCCGCAGCCCACTTGCCTCCCCTGTGCTCCCAACCCGCAGGATCCCCTCGGCCGGACCTGCCACCACTCTGTGCAGGTGGCTACAAGCAACAGCCAAAGGGGTTTTTTGATCTCAGACTCTGCGCGTGACAAGCGCACAAGCAGGCGAGGGGCTGTTCTTGCCCGCTGCATCCATGCCTTGGCCTCAGGTGGCATCTAGAGAACGTGCCTTCACCTGTGTCTGTGAACCAAGAAGAAAAACCCAAACAGACACTTCTGCAGAGCAGCCAGGGAAGGACAGACAGGTCACCTCGCAGGGCGCGGGGAAGCAATTCACAGCTCATCTGACCAAAGCATGACAAATTCCTGATCGCATTCCCAAAATCCGACAGCTCAACTCCAATTCCTCTAGCACCTCAAAGTCAGAGCTGCACTGAGATGGTCCGAGAACAGGCAGGCGGTGCCGATGCTCCGGGCAGGCACAGAGGACCTGGACGCAGCCAAGCCACAGTCACTCACATGGGGACAACAGCGTCCCCTGTTTCACAAAGGACAATATATACGTTAAGGAGCTAAGGTACGTCAGCCACTGCAGGATGGAGCCAGCACTGGCCTGGCAGCAGAGGAGGGCACTTCCTCACAGCAATCGCTCCACTGCTACTCCCAGTTCCTCCCTTACGGCCACGAGGTCTTTTTTAGCACTCGCCTTCCAAGAACCTTGGCAGAAGAGCTCAAACCCTTCGGGGAAGGCAGAACCAGCCACACGAGCCCACAAAGATGGGAAGCCTGCCTAGAAATAACACATTTCCTGCTTTCCTAACGCCCCGCTTCTTTCTTGACTAACGCTGAATGAAGTCTTTAAAAGGAGACGGGAGTCCTCCCTGCTATCTCGGAGTTATGGACCCTACTTGGCGCCTCAGGTGAGCTAGACTACCACTAAAACCAGCCACTGAGCAGAACGGAGCCAAAACTACCCCTTACCACATGCTCAGCTCTCTTGCGAACCTTGCCAAATTAAGCAAGGAAGCAGACGACTGTCGGAGCTCGGGCGCTGTAAAACTTGTTCAGTCCCAACCCATAAAAATACCTGAATGCCCACCTACGGACACCTTTGGGGAGGTAGCACATCAGTCGGGCTACAGCCAGCTCAGTTTATTAAGTCATTTAACATCTAAATACTCCCCAATTCCAAGCTCTTTGATGACTTAATGTTCTACTTATTGCCAGAATTAGCAGAACAAAAGATGACCATCAAAAAACCATCAGCACTCCTTGACCTTCTCATTTACACAGTAGCAAAGGAAAGTCAGTTCTACTCAACTCTTCCTTCCTTGGAAGATGATCTCCAGCGTTTGGTTCCTCTGGCAGCCAAAACAAAGCATGCATTTTTCCAACAGAAGCAAGCCACCTGGACACCCCAAGAGAAAAATCAGTATTTCATGCATTTACCAATTACCAGAATTCAACTTTCCTTATCTCAAAAGGGCTCGTACAGCATGTGACACAGCAAACCCCTCTCCCGTGAAGCCTCCAAATGCACCAGCTCTTTATTTCAAGCAGAATTTGAAGACCTAAAAGGACGATTCTCCTCCTGCATGGCCCACATCACAGCCTTCAGAATAGCTCCACCTTCCAGCAGCTCAGCAGAGACAGCCCAGGCTGGAGCAAATCCAGTGGTAGGGAAGTTTCAGCGGAGGATCCCAGCACAGGAACAGCTTTCCAGCAGTGGGCAAGGCCGACCGATCTAAACTCAAGATACGCCTTTTCAAGAAAGGTTGTCTCTTAGGCCATTACCCACTAATATGCCTGCAAAAATATGATATGAATACTAAGTAGACAAGAGAATAGCACTTACTCTGCATTCATCTACATAATCGCAATCAGCTACCAAAGCAAGGAGCATCTTCGGAATACCAAAGGCGATGCCAAACAAGGATAAAACATTTAAGCATGTAGGAATATAGAGGACAGGGAAGTAGTCACCCCTCCAATGGAAATATCCATAATGTCGTTATTACCAAAGTAAACAGTAAAGCAAAAGCAGCAACACTGGAAAAGCTGTGCAGAAATTAAAGAATTTTTATTAATTAAAAGGAAAGGGCTGAGGTGCAACATGAAGTCTGAAAATCCACTTCTCCACCAAGTCTCCCATTCGAACCTCGAGCTCTAACAAAACCTGGAGATCAGCTTTAAACAAACATTCACCCAGCTCCAGAGCTACGCGAGGATCTTGTCAAAACACCCCCCCAAATAAAACGTTCTGGAATCCGAAAGCACAGAATGCAAAATTCACGAGAAGAAATCAAATCCTCTCATCTCTGGAAACTGGAAATGTTACTGTTTATAATGCTGTGTTCCCCCTGAAAGCACGCCGTAAATTATTCAGTATGAATCATTTGGCACTGCTAGTGTTTTTGTAGAAGGCCTTTTTCCCTTCACTTTGGAGTCTTTGATTCAATATCAAGGTGGGAAATTAATATTTTTGCATTTTATTTAAATGCCAGAAAAACATTTGCTGCTTCTCTAGCAGGAATGAGTCACTTTGGCTCTAACATGGTGCTTTTCTGAAACTTTTTAGTGGTACCGCCGCCTTGCTAATGTCGTAGAGCTAAATACAAAAGGTTGTCTGGTGGGATCCTCAAAAACACTATAGTAGTAAAAAACCACCCAACCCTGCAGGAGCTGGAAATCTTACGGTGCTAAATAACATCACCAAGCGCAGGGAGAAGCAATAAACCTGGGAATTTCTTTGGTTCTGGAGAGTTTATACGTTCCAGATTCCTTGAAGTTAGGAGAGTTCTGCAAATACGCGTATTAAGTTAAAAATCTAACCCTGATGCTATGGTATCGTATCGTATAAAATACTGGTGTTTTCTCATGGGCAACCAGTAGCAAATGACAAAGCAAAGCAGGACGCCGGAGCACAGAGGAGGATGGCGAGAGAAAGCTGTGGTTACCTGCGCACAGGGAACCACTTCACATGATGCGCATCGCGTGTGAATGACAGCCACGATACTGGAATTGCTCAGCTGAGGAATTAAAGCAAGTTTACAGAAATTACTGATAGGTGAAGGTTATCCCCGTTCTACTCTGCCCGACGTACCATCCCCCAAATCACAACTGGCAAGTCGTCATCTCCAGCTACGTCTGCCAAGCCCTGACAGCCTGCCTTGGGCGCATTCCAACGTGTGTAAAAACTTCCTTAGTTCCAACATCCATCACAAACTACTGTCTGGGCTCGACATCTCCACATAGCCCAACCATCCTCTCCCTTTCCCCCCATCCCAAATTGGTACCAAGGCTTCTCCTTGGGTTAACGTGCAGTCTTCCGAAACAGTAACAGAGAAACATGATGAAGAGGAAGTATTTCAGTTTGGATCCATGAGACACGATGCTCCTCCAGATGCACGCCAAAGGCCACCAGGCCTTCAAGAGTACTTGGCCAGCAGGCTGGGTCCAAAGGCCATGCCATGCCTTCACGAGATGATGGCTGTAGAGCCTGCAGCCCCAATTAACCACGGGGCTCGGGGACACACCTCGAACTGGAGCAGAAGAGACACTTCAGTAGACACTTGGTCAACCTTGCGAAAGTGCAAAGACTATAAACCCCTTAATTTTAGTAGTCCTGCATTTTCTGCCTCAGGTGAGCATGTTTTGCTCCTCTTTTTTGAACCTCAGCAGCTGACTCTTGGTGTGGAGAGACCAACCTGACTCCAGCCTGCTCCAGCATTAAAGCCTTCTCTCCGGCTGCCAGCTAGGAGGAGATCAAACCGCCATTCATCCTCACCAACAAGAGACCCAAAGACAATAAACAATCCAAAGGACCGCGGCGTTTATTTGCAACCACTGTGGGCAAAGAGGATGCTGATGGCAACGGCAGGCACGTTCACTCTACCAGAAACCTGAAAACAAGGCCGTTATTTTGGGCAGTTTCGATTCTTGTAGGTGATTTTCAAGGCCGTTAGCATCACCCACCGCTCAAGCTGTCCCTCCACCCGTCAACCGTCCGGCCAACCCAGGAAATTTCAGAGCTAATATTCCTCCCCGTGTAAACGCACACATGGGCATCCGCTACTTAAGGGACAGTGTTTGCCCTTTTTTTGGCGTAACCTCTGACCCTCCGTTACGGCCGATGAAGAACGCTGCGGGACACCTACAAAACCCTTCCCACCCTCCCCCAGGGATTATTTTTGTCTGCCCGCGCGGGCAGGTTGGTTGGCTCAGGGTCTCTCCAAAAGGCTTTCCGCGGTGGGAGGTGGGCTGAGGGCCGCGCACAAGGGATAACCACCGGGAATGCCCGCCCTGCGCTCGCCGCCGTCTTCAGTTTGGCAACACGGCACAAAGGCGACGGGAATGCCCACACCCCCCCCGCTGGCCCCTTCACGGGGGGCCACAGCCTCACACGGTAACGGGTCCCCTCCAGACAAAGCCCGCGAGTTTCTCAATTAAGTTGAAGTGAAAGACGGCCTAAAAGCATCCCACTTACATCCTCGGAGTACCTTCAGGCTGGACTTCAAACGCAGGCAGCGCGCTGCCCGGCAAACCCCAGCCTTCGGAGCCGGGCGATGAGTTTTCTCTTGTCAATGGGGAATGCCGTGCCTTCAGCTCGGCCTCTTCAGCCTCCTCTCATCTTCCCTCCAGTTTTGGACGCATCCCTGGGTCAGTGAGGAGGGAACAAAGGGGCTGCTTGTGTGTCAGAAGCCCTCCAGAGGGTCTGCGTTTCAGCCCACCCTTCTCCAGGGCAGGGCAGCGTCTGGAGAGCTCTTTAGCAGCTTTCGTCTCATTAACATTTCCACGAGGGATCAAAGAACATGTTAAAATAAATATCTAAGTACAATTCCTGCTACGGAACGAGGACACATAAAAAACCCGCTCAGACGCCTTTCCCTGATCCGTTGCGTTACTCTTGAATAATTGTCTCTCCATGAAACTGGCTTTTATTCCCACTGAACCCCGCGGAAGTCTCTGCAAACCCGTCCCACCGAGCCCGTACTTTTTCCACCGTCGGGGCCGGGTTGCGCTACGTTCCTCCCAAACAGAACCCAATTATTCCCTGGCAGTAAGTCACCAGGAGCAGGAATTGCTTTAATTTTGTCCCTTTCAGCAGCTGCTCAGGGCGGGCTGGGCGCCGCAGCGGCCCCAGCGCTGGGATGAATACTAAAGAAGCAGCGAGGCATCGCGTCCCGCGCGGGGGGCGATGGGGTAGGATTTTCCTTCTCCTCGGAAGCAAATCAGTGAGCATTCCGTCTCCAAAACCGAGCCTTTTTCTTCCCTCTCCTGGGATATTTGCGTGCCCACACCCTGCCACAGCCTGAGCAAGCTGCCAACCCACCTGAGCACCTCGGCACAGCTTCACCGCTGCGGCTGGAAGCGGGGAACGCCGGGGCTGGAAGCGGGGAACGGTGCCCACCGCCCCGGCCCCCGCGGCCACAATTCTTCCCCTTCTCATTAGAAATGCCCAGCAACATCCTGCAGACAAAGCCACTGCAAACAAAGTGTGGGGAGAAGGGGGGGGAAGGGGAGAGAAGAGGATTTTTTTTCTTTTTTCCCCCCCTTTTTTCTTTTTTTAAAAGAAAGGAGTGCAGAGGAATTCTTCATTCACTGATCTGTAGAATACATTAATATCCCGAAGTGTTGGCACAGCCCACGATGCTCGGGGGACCAACAATGCAAGCAATGACTCCGAGTCTGGGATCTTCAAATAAACCACCCCTGCTGTCATGGCCACCGGGAAAGAGAATAACAGCAATATTAGCTGACCTTCATTTTGTTGTTTCTCCAGACCTGACTGCTAGACCTCTGTTTGCCTGTTACTAGGATTTCTTGGCTGAAAAATGTGAGCATTTCCTAGACGATACAAGAGGCAGTTTATTAGGTAAATAAACCAGGCTCTAAGCAGTCGCTTCTGCTCGATAATGAGGAGGGAAGGAAAGGAACAGACCTCCCCACACCACCTAAAATAACCCCAATCAAGGCTCTATAACTACCACCACACGCATATTTTTCAACAGACAGTTAATGAACAAGAGAAGGTCATTTTAGCCTCGCCAACTTGTGAGCTCAGAAACATTTGCTCAGAAAACTATAGGCCATAAAAATCACAGCAGGCACTGTCTGTATCGTATAAAACTGTCCATCTATGGAAGTAGAAAGAAGTTTAAAATAAGCGTATTCTTTCAGGCTTCTGACAAAAGACAGCATCGAGGGGAAAACGTTTACAGACGAGTCTCGCGAGGCGGGCTGGGAAGGAGAGCACACGGGACACCTCGCACCGTTCCCTTCTCAGCTGCTCTCCAACTACAGTGATAAACATAATTAAATTATCAGGCAGCAACAACCCCCTGGACAAAAATTAAGGGCGATTTGCAAACCTCCAGCACCTCCTGCAAGAGGCTACCGCAGCAAATTAGAGCCAAGCTGTACAACACATCACAGCGCATCTCGCAGGTAATCACCAGGCAGTTTTAGAAAGTGGAAACGGGTTGGAAAGTGAAGTTTCCACTCTGCTGCTTTCCTTGCCCAAAAGGCAGCGTTCTGGTGCGTTATTTTTTGTATGTATAGAAGACAAGTATCACCCAGTAGCTATTGTGGGTTACAATCCAAGCGGGGATGTAGTACCAGACAACCATAACGCATCCAAAGCCACGCCAGGCACAACCTCACACCCGCAACTGGTTTGCAAATCCCAGCCCTCACTCCAACCGCACAGCAAAGTCCCCATCGCAAGCTGGTCCTCCTGCAGCAGAAACCAGCCCCTTCTCCCTTTCCGCCCCCCCAAAGCAAAAAACTGTTTCTAAAGCAGGCAGGTTGCACATCGAAACAGTAAATCCCACTTTGCTGCGCACAGGGAAGCGTTCCTGCCACCGGCATCCAGCCTGGTTTGCAGTGGAGGGTGATGCTCTAGTGACGCGTCTCTGCTTTCACCGCAAGGGTTTAGAAGACAACGCAAACCCCAGATCCAACATGGGTGCGACAGCATCGATGTCAGCCCTGCCTGTATCGCCCCTGCGCTGACATCCGGCAGGAAGGACGAAGCCTTGGCCAAGCAGCCGGCCAGCCCATTCTGAAGCCACCTCAAAGGTTCAACCAGGGCTGTGCTCACACCTTCAAGCCGCGTCCGAGCGATGCCGAAGGCACGGACCGGAGCCTGCAAAAATTACATTGAAATACAGCCTTAAAACTAGGGCTGGTTTATTAAGCTGATGACTTTAAACCCCCACTTCATGCGGTTGAGAGTCTGGAGATGCAAATTGCACATTTCCACCCAAAGGAGGGTGGAGGCAGCACGCACTCTTGGGTCAGCTTGTGAATCCAACCCAACTCATCGTTCCCAGACACGGAACTGCCTTTTCTGCAGCCGTACAATCTTCTAAGAGCTGAAGGCAGTTCAGCAGTTTTTCCCCTGGAGTCCTAACAGGAGGTTACGTGGCTACGGGTGCTCCTTCAGACTGCACCTCAAAGGGGATGGTGCCACTTAACCCACCGTCCACCTCCGCGCTGGGCCTGGCGATCCCGCCACAATACACAGGTTGCTCCCACGGATGGATCCGGTGGAAACCTCCATCTGCTCCGCTGCTCGCCCCAGGGACACAGGGGTGACAGTGCCTGCCACCGACCGCAGCTGCACCCCACGGTGCGAAACGGCACCTGCGCACCAGCCCAGCCCCTGGCTGCTGCTTCGGAAAATCCGCATGGAGCTTTTCCCACCCAAGCCCCGCAGCCCCAGCGCCACCGAGCTGCTTTCAGCAGCGCCAAAGAGGGTGCCGGGGCACAAACGCTCTCTGGCTCCGACCGTCCCAGTGCACGGCTCCTGCGTGCTTTCCCAACGCGAAACCACCGATCCCAGATGTGCAACGTGGTTTAATTCACACTCCTGCTGGAAGCAGAACTCCTGCTGGAAGCAGAACTCCTGCCATTTGAATGCTTCGAAACAAACACTGCGTGAACATATTAGGTTTTCACCTTAATTACAATTTTTTTTTTATTTTAAGGAACACCAGACTTTGGCCGTTCCCCACCAAACCTGACAAGCCACCCCCCTCAAGGGCAGGGGTTTCTTCTCGCTCTTCCCGGGGACAGTTTTCCTCCAGCCAGCGTCAGCACAATTGCAGGAATCCTACTGTATTTTTGCAAAACAAGAAAGATTTGAGCTCACAGCCCCTGTTGATTTATACCCCCAATTTCTGGTGGGATCAACATCCTCTATGCATCCCAGAAAGCCCTGAAGAGACAGCATAACCACTTGGTCCCTTGCAAACTAATTTCTCCATTGACCACATCCTCCACGTATTGTTGTGTCCCTCGAGTGCCCGGGGCCTGTGAAGCAGAATTCCAGATGCTGGACCCTCTCTCTGTCTGGGGAATATGTTTGCAGCAGCCTTGAGCTCAGGACAGCATCTCTAGCTGGGGGGGATTTTGGGTAACAAGCCCAAGAGAGGCTAGAAATGGCTTGTTTGGCTATTTTGGGTATTTAGGAGCCAAAGATTAAGGCAGAATTTCAAAGTCGCAAGAATTAATACAAACAGTTAACCCGAGATAATTTCCCCCCCCCAATTTTGTTTTAACGTTGCACGAAATCCCTGAGCCAGAACACCGTTGTATTTCAACTCCAGATCGGGTAGAGCAATTATTTTGTCATTGAGCGCGTTAGGAAAGAAAAGGCAGAAGGAGGCGAGTTTTAGCCTCTTTGGTAATGTACAAATTAACACATTTCAGCACCGTTTTCAGAAATATAAATTAATGATTTAATTCTGCAACATGTATCCTTGGAAACCAAGCTGTAAGCAGTCGCCCTTGGATATTTCACACCATTCCAATTTTTTTTTTTTTTTCCAATATTCAAATACAAGTAATTGCTTGCCCTTTCGGAGTGATGGACAGCTTGGGTGAGCAGGGTGCCCAGGGGCTTATTTTACCACCAGATTTGTACAATCCCGCTCCATGGGTTGACAACAGCTGCTCTAAATCTCCTGATAGGTATGAACAAGCACTGATGAAGTCCAGTCTGTTTGAACAGCTGCATATGCAAATGTAATTAAGATGATGCCGACCGCCTTTTGCTCTCCTACCCATGCCCCCCCGCCATCCTCCCTCTCCCCTTACTCCGTCTCCTAATGGGGAGTTGGTGTTTCGAAGCCTGGGACTTGAACCCGGGTCTGAGTCGCGTCTCACGACCGAGGCCCAGAAAGGCCACTCTCCAGCCCCCTCCACCATCATTTGAGGTGTTCTTCAATTTAGGGCTCAGCTCCTCAACAGCCGACTAATTTGCAACCTTGGTGCCCACACATCGACACCCCCACTTGAAAAGCAATCCCCTCGTCAATAATTCCCCCTCCCCGCCCGCCCAATTTTAGGCTAATTGCATCGTGACTGCCCTTCATCCCTCATTTATCCGACACTTGCTGCCCAGCCTCAAGCCAACCATTTCCCTTGTGCTTTGATCCGCAGAAGTTACCCTGGGGGGTACCCTGGGGGTCACCACAGCCAGAAAAAAAGCAGGTGGGAAGAGGTGGCACAAGTGCGGAAGACTCAGACAAGCGATGGCTGGTTGAACACGAGGTGGTTCAACTGGTTCAACACCAGTCGGCGCCGTGCGCTGGCAGCCCAGAAACCCCCCCGCATCCCGGGCTGCATCCCCACAGTGTGGGCAGAGGGCAAGGGGGGGGATTCTGCCCCTCTGCTCCAATCGGGGGAGACCCCACCTGGAATTCTGTGTCCAGCTTTATAGAGTCCTCCGCAAAAGAAAGACATGGACCTGTTGGAGCAGGGCCAGAGGAGGCCATGGAGATGGTCCGAGGGCTGGAGCCCCTCTGCTGGGAGGACAGGCTGGGAGAGTTGGCAGGGTTCAGCCTGGAGAAGAGAAGGCTCCAGGGAGACCTTAGAGCCCCTTCCAGTATCTGAAGGGGCTCCAGGAAAGCTGGGGAGGGACTTTTTACAAGGGCATGTAGGGATAGGACGAGGGGTGATGGCTTCCAACTGGCAGAGGGCAGATTTAGAAGAGATCTCAGGAAGAAATTTTCCACTCTGAGGGTGGTGAGCCCCTGGCCGGGGTTGCCCAGAGAACCTCCATCCTTGTAGGTTCAAGGCCAGGTTGGACGGGGCTTGGAGCAGCCTGGTCTAGTGGGAGGTGTCCCTGCCCAGGGCAGGGGGGTGGTACTGAATGATCTTTAAGGTCCCTCCCAACCCAAACTGTTCTGGGATTCTATGAATCCATCAACCCAGGGCTTGGTGGGAAGCTGGAGAAGGCTGCAGTGGTTCTGGAGGGCCTCAGTGCCACAGGGCGAACTGTCATTAAGTGAAGGAAGCTGGTTAATAAAGCCAGGAGGACTGATGCACACAGAGCTCTAGGTCTTTCCCTTCAAACTGAACATCATCTGGGATACGTATCCCAAAACTCGGAGGAGTGAGCTGTGGCCGCCTGACCAGCACCAGAGAGGAACCGCAGCATCCACACAACCACACCGTGGCAGGGGATAAGTGATGTGAGCAACCACCAGGCTGTCCAATTAACTCAGCAGGACGGAGGCTCTAGAGCCAACTGAAGAAAGACTAATTAGAGCACGAAACTAAATGGTAAACAGGGTAGAAAACAATGGGACTGGACTGAAGGGAAATCAGATCAAACAGAGCTAATCAGGTTAGCCCGATAAGATAATGAATTTTCTAGACAAAGGAAGCGTGATAGATCCCATCCACGCAGATCTCAGCAAAGCCTGTGATACAGCGCCATGTGGGAAATTATTAAATGAAAAAGATGGGGATTAGCAGAACTGTAAGGCCAGGAAACTGGTGAAAGGCGAAGCGGTGTTGAAAGAAGGATCAGAATGGATGGAGGTCACCAGCGGAGCTCCTCAAGGAATGGTCAGGAGGCTGATCTTATTAAATATTTTTATTAATGACCTTGGCACAAAACATAAGTGTGCTAATGAAATTTGCTGATGACACAAAGTTGGAAAGCAGCATCAGCACAGAGGGAAGCTGGGACAGAATATAGGAAAAAAACGGGTAACTGTGAAGACGGATGGAGGAAGGTTGAAAAATCCAGCAGGACGAAGGAGGAAGCCATGCACTTGGGACAAACAATAGTTTCTGCTACGAGCTGGAAAGAAAATGAACTCAGGTGGAAAACGTTCAAGAGTGAGAAAGGCCCAAGCAAACAGCTCAAAAGAAAACTGAGGCACCAACGTGCTGTAACCGAAATATTTCCAGCAGCCAGAGAAGTGCTAGAGCCGGTGGGCGAGCCACAGGGAGAAGGCTCCGGGGATGCTGAGGTCAGTTTTCATGGTTAAAAACCCAAAAAGTTTAAGTGGCAAGAAGTGTAAAAAAGGGCTTATCAGAAAACAGATTAATTTAGGAGACTAAAATGTAATGATGCTTGTTCAGCTCCAGAAAACAAAAGCTGGGAGGGAACACTGGGTTATCTCTTAGCTGCACACATTTGGGGGAGTAAAATAAATAGGGGGAAAGAACTATTCAGGACACCAGAACAAGAGTTGCACGTGGGCAACATGAAGTATCCCTGACAAGTCCAGGCTGGAAATAAGTTTATGACCATTGCAGCCTTCCAATAGGATTAATGGGGGGGAAAAAACAAGCTTGTTCTCAGAAATTTATCCTGTGACCCAGAAGGCTCTTCCCGTTCTTTCTTGCTAAACACACACAGAGATGACACTACCAGTAAACACCGTGCTCCTCACCTGGAAAGAAATTCATAAAGCAACTCCAAACTACCTTTTTTTTTTAATTATTATTTTCCTAAAAAAACACTGTTTATGACCGCTTTGGTCCACCCTCTTTCACCAGCTGAAGCCATTTCAGCATCTCAGCACGAGCGATTTTAAGCCAAATCCTTAAGCTGTGAATGCAGCATGTGGGAGAAGGCGGTGGCACGGGGAGGCCACAAGCTGGCAGGAGGGTGCAAAGGCACTGGGAGAGCTGGGACCAGGCTGGCGGGGACACACCACCTGCAAACGCTTCGTCCCAGCACCACTGACCATCTTTTACTGTATTTGCTGCACTGGAAAGGCCCCTTTGGGATGTTTCTTCATGCCGTTAGACATCCCGTGAGCTCCTCACCTGCTCCGAGCTGGCGAAGCTGAGGCAAAGCGTTTCGTATTACGGGGAAACAAGATGGGAAGACACCAAACGAACCAGGAGTCTTAGATTAGAAATGTGCCAAAATTACTGGACCGGTTTGTTTAAAAGTTGTGCTATTAACATAATTAATGAAGCAACATTTCCTGCTATGTCTCTAAGCTAATCTGCTTTGAGGCTTCTCTGGTGTCTAATGAGACTTGAGCTCACCCTGCCTCCCCCGCCTCAATGGGGTCTTTAATTGGGTCTCTCTAATGAGGATAGATGCCAAGTGAGCTTGTAGTAACTTCTTATCTTGGCGACCTCTGTCTCCTACTAATTTCAGCTTCAATTAGCTGGTGGGTTCAGAAGTCAGCGGGACGAGGTGGGAGGAAGAGCATGGCCGTACATGCACAACAGGGTTGCAGAACCCATCGGTTCCTCCCAAAACCAGGCTCACCTCGCCTCCGCCAGAGCTCCGCTTTCCGCAGGAGCAGTTAGCCTGTGCTCTCCCGGTGACGGAAAACAAGTTGCATGAGAGGAAGAAAACACTTTGGGGGAGCTCAGACGAGACCTACGGCACAAGAGAGGATGACGCACAAGGAAGCAAGACTAGTGGCAAGCTAAATCCTGCAGTGAAATCTGTTGGACTCCTGGTATTCCCGGCAGGCTGGCTGGCAGCAAGCGGGAGCTGCAGGAGAACGGGGGAGACAGGAAAGCCCAGATGAAACTCCATCCTCTGTTCACTCACCGACAGCCGCCCAGGGCTGCTCTGGTCCTGGGAGGACAGAAGCGCCGATGCATTTCAGACACCGGTGACCAGTAAAGACAGTAGCGACGAGCCCATTTCAACCAACACATTGATCCTTCTCCTGTTAAAAGTTTCTTTTCAAAGCTTTCTCGCAGGGGTGACGGCTCGGAACTAACTTTTCAACATGTAACCGCTTAAAATGGAAGAAATTGAAGGAAGGAAAAAAATAATAAAAAACCCAAGGAAAATATATAACTTGCCAGACCAAGAAGATTCATCCCGTAGAAGCACGGACAGGTGACTCGCAGCCAGCGCAGTTGGTCAGAGCAGCACCGGGGAGGAACATCGGTGTAACTTCTCCGAGAGTCGGATTGCAGGAAAGGTTGATTTCATGGCACACTACACCAGCTTCCCCACCCCACCGAGAAAAAAAAAGGAAAAACGGAAGGGGACTTGCTCATCTAAACACACAGTGTACGTCAGAGGAACAAACCTGAGCAACTGCCATCTGCAATTTATAAACCAAATTAAATCCATGGCAAAAATAACCGCAGCTTAGAACAGAGCAATCGTAGAGTTTGGCAGAAAAAGGCCCCAGCCTGTATGAATCATTATTTTCTAGAGGAAACCTCACATAGTCCAAGCTACTCTGTTTTAAAACAAATGAAACCTTCTGAAAACTCCGATTAATAGGTTTGGCAAAGCCCTGTCTTTAATTCAGGTATTTTGGCGGTTTGTTAAGATAAAAAACCCTACCTAAGACCAACTAACTTTACGGTACTCTCCGCCCTGCTTTCAGCACCTCCAAAAACCTCCATCAGAAGGCAAAGGGGAGACGACAGAATCTACCTGGGGCCTGAGGAAGGCGATTAGATTGCAATGCCATCTTGTGGAATAGGAGAAAACGAAAGACGGGGAAAAAAAAATTGCTCTGCTGCCACTTTGCAATCATGTATTATCTTACAGGACACGGATGCCGGCCCAGTGGGGTATATTCAGTGGGTGCTTCCCATTTTTCTCCTCTATCCGAAAAGTTAGAGGGATGCACGCAGTGACAGCTGCAGAGACACGGTCTGCTTCCCTCACGCTGCTGCGAAGGGGATGGATAAGTCTGTCAGAAATAAACGCTTACTCTTTTTTTCGCTTGTTTTTACTATGACAATGTCGTAATCTCCTGTGTTGCCTCCCCAGGAAACCAGCATTCCTCCTCAGCTACACAAGAGAAACCAAAAGGAGTGATGTGGGTAGGATCAGGAGTGGGATATCACACCGATCCCCCAAATCCCTTCCCCAATTCCTGGGCTAGTTTAGCAAGACCTCAAGAAGATTTCTGACTCCGTGCATTGCACAGCTTGGCTGCAACCGCCTCTGAAAACGTCGGAGCTGATAATTAGGCTCCCAGCTGTGTCCTGTGTTACCAAAATCCCCGTATCTCGTTCAGACGCAAACACTTCAGGATGCTCTGATCACAAACAAAGCCTGGGTTAACCATCCCGACCGCAGGGAGCTGCCTACTTCTGTCTTTAGGTTAAAAAAAAAAAAGAAAAAAAGAATTTACAAAAGTCAAGGATGGGAGGGAAGTTACCAAAAAGTACCATCCTGGTAAGCCAGGATGCAGTGGCAGATGATGGAAGATTTTCTCCTCTGTGGTGAGGCCAACTGCAACCCCCGGGCAGGAAGAACGAAGCGCGGGCTCTTTGCAGACTCCTGACGAAGAGGAACTACTTGAGCCTGATGATGGGCAGAAATTAAACCAACCCGCTGTTATGATTTGAGAAACACACAACAACTTATTGTCCTTCAGACAATTATTCTCTCACCCGATGAGCCCTCCCCACCCAGGAAGGGGAAACGGGCAGAAAACAAGGAAACGCGGGGGCTGAAAGTTAAACAGATTGAATAGAACTAGATAATTAACAATACTAATACTAAAGAATCAATATTGATCCCAATACCCATATATACTATACAAGGGTTGCACTCAGCCCATTCTATCCGTAGGAAACCGTGCATTCCCAGCAGGGGACAGTAAACATGGGACACTGCGAGTGCTACGGCTTTGGGAGGGCTCAGGGGTCCGGCACCGGGCAAGAAGTCCTCTGGATCGCCGCCATCAAGGGAGAGCAAACTTTGCAGCAAATTTTCTAATTTCTATGGAATGTGCCATTCATGGTATGAAATAATCCTGTTGACAGTTTGGGGCAAGTGCCTGGGTCTCGCTCCTCCTCATCCCTGCACCTGGCCAGCTCAGGAACACTGAGACCTTGAAACCTGCACACCATGGTGGGCTATAAAGTAAATATCTTCACAAATTCAGACACTAAAGTGTTCCAAAAATACAGTTTTCCCAAGCATTAGAAATTAGTCCCGTGTTGCTCCAACCAGGACACCCACACAGCTGCCTATTGCCCGGAGCGGCCGTGTTTTCGGACCCCCACAAAACCTGCACCCACTTACTGAAATGTGGCAAAGCCAGGAGGAGCTGCACCCTGAGCCCACAGGGACCTGCCGCGGGGGAACAGCCCGCTCCCGAGCTGCTGGAGCCTGGGAGTGCATGCAAAGGGAAGGGCTGGCGCCAGCAGGCTGCGCTCGGGATGGGAGCCAAGGACACCAAGGGATGAGCTGACGCTGGAGCCCACTCGGGACAAGAGAGGATGAAAAACCACCCGGGAGCTGCGCAGTGAACCCAAGCAACAGGGCTGCCGAGAGCCTGACAGCAGCACTCGTTTCAGGGCAGTCATTTTCATTTCAAGACTCTTTTTTTGTCAAAATTGGAAATTTTGGAAATTTTCAGAAAACGTGGATATTTTTTCCAATTGGAATCGGAATGAATGGGTTCACTGTTAGGCTATCTCTACCCAGGAAACCCAAAAATACTGAAGGAATCCCGAGTATTCTGCCATTAAAGTATTGTGGCATTTGCTGTATCATCTGGCTGTTCCAGTTCAAGGGTTTGGGGCAAATTTGTTCCCTCTCCCCCGCTCCCCCCAGCATCTCAACCTTAATTATACTTTAATTTCTTTGCTTATTTTTAAATGCAGTTCTTAAGAGGACATTCTGAGGGTTAAAATTTCTAATAAAGAAGTTAGCGAGAAATGGTTACTGAGTGTTACCCTGCACAAAAAAAAAACAACAACCCAACCCTGAAGGTGTGGAAACGGGGTGAGAGTGGGGACGAACCAACCCAAGAGAACCAGCTATAAAAGTGAAAAGCCAGGACTGTGCACGAGGGCGTCCCTGTAGCCAATTTGGTAAAGGCATTACATTTCATTAACGATTTGCATGTACATTTTGGTGAAAGCTCAACACGAATTTCTGAAATCTAGGAAATACGTATGTCCTGACATCCCTCCTATGTGCCCAGCATCGGCTGAAAAGAAGTAAGACCATGCCAAGCAGTGTGCGAACATTTCCCCGCAGATAACTGATGATTTTCAACAATCAGTTCGTAACTGCAGCAGACTCCAGCATATCCCATGATTATTCTTCCGCTGCAATCCCTGGGAGTTCCCACTGCCACCAGCGTGGGGCTGCCCGGGGCCACCAAGGGAGATGGGCTCCAAGTGGGGCAGCTCTCGCCGGGCAGAAGCGAGGGGTGGGATTGTCAACACCTCCTGAGTCCGCAAGAGAAATGGCACCGAAAATAAGCTGCAAAACGAACCAACCACCCAAAACAACCTGCAGGTTCCTGCCAGGACCACGCGGGGCTGGAGGTGCCAGCGGCCGCTCTCAAGACGCCTCCGCCCCGAGCAGGTGGCACCCAAGGACCGACGGCCACGGCATAAATCCCGCTGGAAGCCACCTCCGAAGCTTGAAACGATGTCTGCATGAGAGCAAGACGTTGAAATATTGATTAAAGTTGGATTTCATCAGCAATACTTTGATTTTATTATTATACTGGCTGCTAACAAAGACACACCCATTACTGCGTTGCATTCTTGCTCGTAAAAGGGTGATTATTCCACTATGCACGCCAGGCTGCTCCGCTTGCATCCACCGCCAGCGGCTCCAGTACAGGCATTTTTTCATCAGAAAAATAAAAAGACATTAGGATTTCAAAAATGAGGCAAAAACACGGAAAGAGGCACATGCTGGAAGAGCGCGGAGGCTGGGTCCAAGCAGACATCTGCATGCCGGGAACGAAGAGGGAAGACTGAGCACTTCACCCTGGTTTAAATCCACAGTAGCAGCACCAAAACCAAAGAGGTACTAAAGGTTTTATCAATTTAAATGAAATTGGTGTGTGTGTGGGGAAGAACGCTTTGAAAAAATTACCTAGCAGGTGCAGTTTTCCTGCTGCTCGGCTTTGTTCAAGGAATAACTGTACATACGTGGAGAGTTTTTCTATCTTAATATCCTAGTTGGCTTTCAGCGCCGGGGGTAAGGGTGGAAAAGGGATGGGAAGAATGCCATTGAATGACATTGCTGTCTCTCCCAGCATTATTGTTCTCAAACTCACACTTCGGCCGAGTAAAACAGCTATCTGAGGCAATGCCGTGTTTACATATGCCCAAATTGTTATGCAAACACAGGAAGCCCTATTGGAGCAGAGGGAACAGGCACCCAGAGGCAGCGCTTCTCACCACCCCTTGCAGAAACATGTTTTTCAATGTGGAAAGGGTGAGAGAGGTCACCCCCGAGGAATCCAGCCCAGATCCTCCCAGCCTTCCCTCTCCCACCCTCCTCCTCCTCCTCTCAATCCCCCAGCACAGGCTCAGAGTTAAGGAGACAGGCGCGTTACCCTGCGGCACTCTCTGGGGGCTGCTTTCGCCTCAGGAACCTAAAAAGGGGGGAGAAATCCCTCAGGAAGGGGAAAGCTGTCCTGGATGAAGTGGGATTCACTGCCCGCCCTGTGCAGGCATTTCGCATCGCCCTTCCCTGTGCTCCTGCAGAAAATGGAATTAAGGGGAGACTCCAGAGGCACACAGGGGTACTCGGCATCATTGAAGTGCAATTATTTTTAGATTCAATCTATCTCACATCAACATTAAAGGCCTAAAATAAAAAAGTCGGTCATGAGCTCTGCAGTCACGCCCTTAATTCTACCTGTAGTTGGTATGAGAGAAATCGGGAGACAAACACCTCTGACAAGCCAACTTTAACCTCCAGAAGCCACCACAGATTTTCACCAACCTCTATCAACCAAGCCGTCAAGACGTTACGGCTGACGGACAACTAAAGAAACCCTTGAAATACACCCTCAGGGCTTGAAAAGCATCTCATCGCCATCCGAGCTCAGTCGCTTTTGCTGCTGGATCATCACTCTACAGAATCAAAGTTCCCCACCAGCCAGAAATAGAAAAGTGACGAAGTCAGCTCTCAACTTTCTCCACACTAAACTACATAAGCCAAATTTCATTAACGTCTGACCATAAGTCAAATTTCCCCAGAGCATAAAATATTCTTGTTAGGATTTTGAGGCTTCTAGTACAACAGAAACGAACCACAGACACCGGAACCGCACGCGCTACTTCCTGGAGTGTCTCACCACCGCCACGTCCCCATGGACTTCGTCCCCAGTCACTCATCCTCCCAACACAGACATTTTCTGCCCTCCCACAGTTACTGCTACCAAACCAGCAGCTCTTCACCCTATAGAGGGAACCTACACGCCCGAGATGTATAACCTCACTGTGGCTGTATGGAAACGGAGACCAATTTAGCTTCACCAGCTTGCGCCAAGCTTGAAGAGTCCCCGGCAAGGATTTCACGTCTGGCAGGCTGCGAACACCAGCTGGTTGAGAACACATTCCCGTAGGACACCACCAGAAATGTCCCTGTGGCATCACTCCCCGCTGTGATCGGTTTGTGGGAGCTGGTAGCTAGCAAGTTTTGTTTTTTTTTTTTCAAAGCTAATTAACACGCACCGCTCTAATTTCATACAGTTCTCCGATTTCCAATCAGAACATTGTGCAACGCTGGAGTCAAATGGCTTAAGGCCATTAACTGCATCCACACGCAGCAAGCGCAGTGAATCAAACCTGTGACATCAGCTGACGATGTCTGGGAGAGGGTTTTGGGTTTGGGTTTTTTTTTTTAAAACTTTTAAAAGAAGCTGGCCTCGGGGAGAGCGCATCGCGCACAGCCTCCGAGCACCCAGCTACTTTCTCATCATTTCATAACAGCGCAGGGTTTGTGCTGAAGCCATTTCCTACCGCAGGACGTTGATTTCTTGTCCACCATCTTCACGTGCCGTGTCTGGTTGCGAAGTTTGTCATCTGTGTTTTCAACCAGGTTCGTGAGGTCATCAATGATCTCTGGGGAAACAGAAAGGCAAGCGTTAATCTCTGAGCCCTGCCGCACCACTGCTCAGCAAGCACGTGCCTGCTGGAGGCTCCAAACTGGAAACAAGCTGGATCCTCCCCTCTTCCAGAACAACAGACCAGTGCCCCACATGCACTGAAAGGTCCAAATCCTGGAAAATGCCACACAAAGAGACTTTGACTTTAGATTCAGTGCACTCCTCCACTGCGAGAGCGGGGGGCAAATTAGAGCCTGAAACAGCAGGATCGGTCTAGGTAGCCACCGAGTTTAAGATGGTGGTAGACACAAAACAGCAGCCAAAGTAAGAGATATAGTGCATGTGCTGTAGGACAACTGAAATTTGAGTCCCTGAAACAGGGTGTCTCAACGCTTGCCCATTACATAGTCATAAAAACACATCCAGAACCACCACCTTCATCAACGCTTTTGCGAGCGTTTGGTGCGGCCCCCACCAAGCGACCACGGAGGACGCAGGCAAAGTCCCACCTTGGTTCTGTTACGGAGATGCAGGGATGGCAGTTCTGCCTGCAGCCCCCGGTGATCCTTGGGGAAAAGGAAAGCCAGCAAAATTTCTCCTACATCTATTTTTAATAGAGGGGAAAGAAAAATCTCAAGCCAGCCCATCCTCAACCTGGTACAAGTGATGACTTTATTTTTTGTCAGGGAAATCGGACCAGGTACGAGGCCTACACCAAGACTGCTTGGTTGTTGGGTTGGGTTTTTTTTTTTAACGCTGAAAATTAAAAGCCACATTCAGGCACCAAATCTCCTTCTTGATGACTGTTACGCTCTAATTTTCCCGAAATACGCAGCCAGCGCTTCTTGCCGGGCGTATGAATACACCGCATCTGAGTTGCTTTCTCCTCTGCAGGTAGGAAGGGCTTGGGTTTTTTTGTGCGCATGATAAATCAGGAGGAGGAGAGCAGCCAAATCTGAATGCTGCTGCAAAGCATCTCGCTCGGGTTACACTTCTAGCACTTTCCCCACTATCGATCATTGTCCGAATAAATTCAGCCTGCCGTTTGAGACCAGGTCGGGGACAGCAGCCGTGCCAGCCGGTGGGCATCATGACCCTGTATGCGTGTGGGTTGAGCATTAAAGAAAATAAATCCCATCAACAGGACAGGGCCCTTATTAATTACCCTTTATTGTTTTGACTTTGTATTCCTTCAAATAAGAGATTTCCCAAATATTTCTACTAGGAACAAGGGGCTGACGCTAAGAGGGTATTCCTCATACTTCCAAAACTGTGACACTTGAAGGAAACCTGGCGCTCGCAAGAGTAGTGCCAATATGTGACATTAGTTCTTGCAGCTCCTCAAGAACATCTGTACGCCTCTGCGGGCTGCCAGCTCTGCACCAGCAGAAAGGGAATGGTTTCCTCCAAAATCCACCTTCCCGCAGAGGGAGATGGTAGCTATGCAGGGTGCCGACGTCCTCAAATCTCGCCAAGTAACAAGCACTGCTCGAGATACAGAGGTAAAACCAGTTGGATCGTACATACGGGTAATAAAAACCAAATATGACATAATTAAAGTTCTGAAGACACAGAGGAAATTTTCCAAGGCATACGCAGCATGGAGGGTTTACTCTCCCAGACAGTTGGGGGATCTAAGCATCATCCTTCTAATGCATCATCTCCAGCAAATCCCCATGTAAAACTGTGTCAGCATCTAAAAATCTTGTCCTTTGAAAATACGCATCTTCCTTAAAACATGAGTTCCTGATTCGTGTTCCTCAGCTTAAACCATCCAAGTATTCCCAGGAAGGGAGGGCAGAGGGCAAACATCAACTGTTTCTGTCTGTGCAGCCTCTGGTTTATCCCATAGATCTAAATCATTCCCTGCTCCCGTGGTTAAGCAGCATCACCCCACCAATACCGCTCTACTCCAGACACAAACTCACATATTTGTGAAGTTGTTTACAATACTCAAGATTTTATTGTTCATCCTACACCAAAAGATGTTTTCCCAAGTGATGGCAGGTACTTCATTTGAACGGCAAGATCTGTTCCGTTCAGAGTTCAGATATTAGTCCTCCTCCCCCTCCCACCCAGCTTTCCCAGGTCCAACATCTGCAAAGCCAACAACATTTTGGGGAAACTTTATCGGTGTTGCATGATTCAGCACACAGGAAAACCAGTACAATGCTGCCTGCAAAGGCAGCTTTTCTCATGTTTGCCTCTAAACGAAAAAAAGTGCTGAAAGTTCCCATCATTGTCAAGGACAAAGTGATAAGCATGCTTGGGAAATAAGAGACTTTCCTCTGCCAACACTGACCAGACCCTCCTTGAAAAACATCCTGGTGAACAAGCTGTAGCTAAATGAGAACAAATGCGAGCAGGAAAATTTTCTGTCATCATTTCAAAGCCCAAGGCATCGCAATCAGGATTACGTCTAGAGCCTCTCCTTTCCCATCCCCCTGCACCAGCCATTCCCCTGTCAGAGCAACCAGCAGGAGCCATTTCTGAACTGGAGAACTGGAGGCACAGCTTGGGAGAAGCACTTTTCCATATCTGTATGTCTCTTGATACAGTCAGGTTTCAGGGGAGCAGGCCAAGCATGCAGCCCAAAGACCAACGAGCAACTGGTCCTTTGCTGCAACGTGCAGTCAAGACCAGGAGAAGCGTTGGGGTGCTCATGGCACAACCAGGAGGTCCAAGCAGGGTCTTCCCCGCCACTGCAGTGCTAAGGCTGGCGTGGGGAGAAAGCACAGGGGGGTTCTTACCCCATCACCAGTTGAATCAGAAGCTCGGACCAGCAGGTTCCCCAGGCCAGGGTGCCCTTGCAACCACCAAAACCCTGCACAGAACCATCCACCCACCCCTCTACACCCACCAACATCCTGCACGGACACATCCATCCACCCCTCTACACCTACCAACACCATCAAAACCCTGCACAGAAACATCCACCCATCCCTCTACACCCACCAACACCACCAACACCCTGCACAGAAACATCCACCCACTCTTCTACACCCACCAACACCCTGCACACAAGCATCCACCCCCGTACCCCCGTCACCACGCTGCCACAGTGACACTCAGGTTCAGAGCAGCTCCGGACCTTCGTGTAAACTACAGAATTTCTCCCCACTCTAAAGCAAAGGAAACGCAATGGAATTCGGTGCTGTGTAAGGCACGGTTGAAAACGAGGAATGGATTCCTAAGGCAGGCAGAGCTGCTGCCAGAGAAAACTAACTCCATGGCGAAGAAGGTCCTCAGAGCCCTGACCACCCTACGTTAGCTCTCAGCGGGCTCCCAAGGACCACCTCCTCTGACAGATGACCTACCTTCGCCCTTCAAGCTGGCAATTATATTTGGGATGGAAATTTTTCTGTCACCTCCCATTCACCTGACTGTAACAAGGAGCAAGTTTAAAAAAAAAAAATAAAGAGAGAAACCTGCAAAAGGTGAAGGAGTGAGGTTCCCCGTTGCGAGGGAGCAGACGGGCAAAGCAGGTTGGCTGCTGAAGGGCTGCCAGTGACCTTACAAAGGACGTTTCTGTAACACTGCACTGCAAACCACATTTAAACTGGCAATGCAAATTTAGCCAAGGTCCTCTTTCACCCAAGCAGCACCTTGAAGCAGAAGAGAAAAGCTACTGCCCAACCCCAGTATTAAAAACCTCAGTAATTTAACCCCAGCTGATGTGGGAGAAGTTTGAAGGTTGCTCATCTGTTGGCGACCAGCTCAGACAGGACCTCCTGTATCAGCAGGGACTTCTGCTTGGAAACTGGTGTCACCGCCTCGCTCATCCTTGCATACATGTCCCTTTGCCAGGGTCACAGCCAGGCAGGCACACTGGCTTTCACGCTCACCAGCGGACAATCAGCCAAAGACACCAAGCGTGGAAGCAGCAGGTTTCCACAAGAAGGCAGAGGTGGGTATGTGGGCATTACCGCTTCTCCTCGCCTCGTCCCTGCTAGGCTGCAGCTGGGAAATGCAAACCCATCTCTACAAATCTGGATGCTTTTCCTGATGATCAAAGCTATAAAACTTGGCCTGGAGCCCTCAGAAGGGCAGGATTTCTTCAGAAGCCCCGGTTATCTCATGCAGCAAAACTAGCAGCAGCATTTCCGGATTTGAGATCGATACCTGCGTACCTCGAACCAGGACGAGAGTCACAGAAGGTCTTCACTTTGTGGACACAAGCCTGTCTACAGTCCTGCCCTTGGCTCCTCCGGCTACGGGACCAGCACAGGAGAGGGTGCGGGCAGCCCTTCAGGGATGGGGATGAACCCCGCATGGGGGATTTACAAGCAAAGGAAACAGGCAACGAGGGAACAGCAAAGCAAGCAGATGACAAAAAAAAGCAGGTTGATAGATTCTGAAATATTTGACCTTTTTTTTTTTTGGTTAGAAACCTCACAGCAGCGGTTTTTGATCTTAGGCAACATGTGTTTTAGAGCGATGCAGAGCAGCCAGGCTGAGCGCGGCTCCGGTTCGGAAGAGGTGGAAGAAAGATCCCTGGGGCACAGGTGGAAGAGGCTGGAAACAGCAGCTGTAGGGTCAGTCAGCCCTCACCACTTCCAACCTTAATTCTACCTCTGCTGCTGGAAAATGCAAAGTGAGGAAAAGTTCCTTCTATTTTTTTAAAAAACAAACCCCAAATAAATTCTGGGTTCGTTTAACA
Organism: Chionis minor; assembly: GCA_013398295.1. Taxonomy (NCBI): domain Eukaryota; kingdom Metazoa; phylum Chordata; class Aves; order Charadriiformes; family Chionidae; genus Chionis; species Chionis minor. The sequence goes on along the minus strand of VZSF01007901.1, from coordinate 81,249 downwards.
GCCTGCATTAGACTTAAAATATATTTTTACCCATAAAAACAAATACAGAAATCATTTAATCAGATCTGAGCTTGTCTCTGCATCTGCTATCCACAACCAGAAAATTAAAGCTTCTAAGCTGCAGCTCAACCCAAAACATTAAAAAAAAAAAAACCCATTCCTTGAATTGGTTCACTGGTCACAGCAAGCTGAAGCACTATCCATGCCTCCAGCCAACTTTTACAGAATCAAGAATCCATTGATTGACCCAGATCAACAGAAGAACGTAGTGTTAAATATTCCTTTTCAAAGTTTTATTGAAATGGAAAATAAAGAGCGAAGCGACTGGTCTGAACCCTGGACCGTAAGCACCTTCCAGTCTGCTCTATCGTGCTCGGCTTCGCAATCTCAAACGATACATTAATGGGTGAGAACGAATGATTAATTTTATAATATCCCTGAACCAAATGGTTGCACTTTAGGTCACACTAGCACCACATTTTGCGGCTACCGATTTCTGGGGTCCATCCAGGTGCACGCGTGGGTGCTCAGAAGGACTACGCTAGAAAAGGCTACCAGAACCTAAAAACCCTTGCCTGAAATTACAGTGGAACAGCAACGTGGTAGGAGAGGCAGGGCTGTATTTCCATACATTTTTAAAATCACATCTGCTAATAGCTAGAAAAAAATAAAGATTTATGCAGAGGACATCAATATGAGACAGACAAGACAAAAAAAAAAGGAACAGAAGAAATTATATGTAATCCTAGGAATTTTTCAGGAAAAAAGCTCATTCTTCATATTCTTTTTCTTTTGAAGGTTTAGCCACTGCAATGAAAATCAGAAACGTTCTGGTTTAATTCCTAAAAACACTGGTGCCTTCCCTAAAAAGCTGGTTCTGCTTCTCTCCAGCCACGGCATGGATAATTTCAGACCCTCCCGTGAGACGGGAATCCCACCCGTTCGAGCCATAAGTCATCTCTCCAGGAAAGGGCCATACATCATGCTACAGCTGGGCTCTCGCGTTAAGGGCTCGCGCAGGACGGGAAGGCAAACCCTGCGCTGAACCCACGCCAGGTGCTGGAGTCGTCTGCTGCGTCCAGATGGATCCTTTTCCTTTCCTCCTCTGTTCCTCCTCAAAAAGGCTGCAAGCTTCAGGCGCTGGATTTGCCCGCAGTCCTGTTGAGCATCATAACATAGAGGCCACAGGTCCTCCATCACGACCACCATCTGCCTTTCCCATATTCCCAACCTCTCTGTTGACATTTCTAACCACCCTTCCTATGGGTTTGAAATCAGACTTCTCTGGCAGCCCCATCTTCTGTGTCAACTCAGCCATCAAGTCTTTCTACAGCTGGTCAGAAGTTTTCCGAGGGAAAAGTTTTCCACTGGAAAACCATTTGACAGATGATAAAAACAGCACATCCCACAGCGCTCCGCATACCTGGACCTTCAGTGTTTTGCCTCCTTGATGATGCCCTTAACGCTGGAACACATCCCTCATCAGCTTGAAGCGAATAACCAGCTTTCAGCTTGCAAATGAAATTCTCCGTTTTGACAACAAAACGAGGAGCCCAAATGTTCCAAAGAGCAAAAGCCCCTTTTCCAGCCCGTTCAGCCACTCCATCTTTCCTCCCTTTCTGACCCCGGTGCCAAGACCCTGCCAGTGCCTGGCCAGCCCCACTCTGCTCCAGCAGCGCTGAAGACTGAGGAGCAAGTCATCTGCAAGGTCATGAGGTCCTACTAAAGACACAAACCTGATATTGCACCTTTCTCTGCAGGGACCGAACACCAGCACGCCATGCTGGAGTCGTGGCGCATGCATCAACGCTGCACGTTCCAATCAAAAAAAGGCGTAACTTCTGAGATTACAAATCCCAACACGAAGAGCAGCACACGGACGCGGAGGAGATGATCCTGTCCTATCCAACGGCTACGGATGCTGCTGCTCTCATTGCCACGGCACCACGAACCAAGCCACCGAAGCCCGGAGTCCTCCTTGCTCTTTCTCCCACTAAGGAGCTCCTGAGAGCCAAAGGCAACTCGTTATGGAGAAACGGGAAGCAGAGCATTAAGGGGGCCAAAGCCAGGCAGCGGCAGAGCTGGAGAGCTGGGCCATTTCTAGGAACACTCTATGTTTTATTTTGCAGGAAACCATGTGGGTTTTTTTCCTACTCTTTCTCCACTCAGGAGCAGGAAAACGATCTGGTTGCCTTTGCATTCTATGTCTCCCTGCTTCCACCTGTGCCCCACACAACTGCAGCATCTTTCTGAAGGCGTGGGATTTCTTTATTTATTTTCAATGGTTCTCTTTAACTCCTGGGGTCCCTAGGAAAGATGAACGTCTCTTACCATGAAGCAGAACAGGCGCTTGCACAGCCAGAGTTCTGCTTTCATACATGACTTTACACTCATTGATTTTTTTTGTTTTTGTTTTATTTAAAACATGTGAAAAGCCTCATTTGGCTTTTGGCAACTCTGTCTTTGAGTCGCGTTCGTTCTGTCTGTGGAGTCAGAAACCCAAAAGCCAAGCGAAAGCGGCCACATGAAATACAGCACAGGCAGAGAGAAACAAATCTGGGGTTTGGTGGAAGTTTAGCAGAACGGCGTTGCTGACCAAACGTTTCCTTGGAATTGTTTGGCTTTTCCGTGGATTTAGATTTACAGATCACTCGATAGTATTTATCGATGAGTAACGCAGCTCCATGGTCTACCCCACTGTGAGTCATGGAAGACTGCAGTCAGCCTTAAGAAAAACATATTGAGAACTAAAATCCATAATGTTTTATGCTACGCAAAGAAGTTACAATACTGCTGGAATTCAGTGGAGAAGCCAAGCAGCCTTTCCCTCCCTCCTTCAGGTCTCTGGTGCCTCAGGAGAAGAGCTAGATACCAAAGAAATGAATCATATATTGAATGCCAACCTCTATATGTCCAAACCCCATAATTACATGTTAATAAGAAAGCAAGCATTGTTCAAAATGCCAGTGGTATGAAATGAAGATTGCAACTAATGTAAGTACATCAGAAACCTAAAGAACCTTAGCACGATGTGCCAGCTGTAATGTCAAGGCAGAGTGAAAAGAGAAAAACACAGTAAAAAGTACAAAGCCAAGAATCTTAATTTCCCTCCATCGCTGCTTGCTGTGCCCGGGGTTTTGCAGCCTTTCTGCTGCGCGCAGCTCTCCGTGCCGCAGGCAACGCGTTCGCACGGCCATGGGCTTCTCCTCACTGCTCAACTCCAAGGCAATGCTCAAAATCCCACTGTTCCCGCTGAGCCAAGCTCTGTGCTATCAGGACACCAGGATACCCACACCTTCTGCTGAGTTCTGTGTTTCAAGCAAAGACCAAGATTCCTCCCTCCACCATCCCAAGTTTAACTGAGAACGTTTAATCTCTTCTTTGGCAGAACTTCATATACGTATTAACCCCCCCCCCAAAATACTGACTTCTCCAAGGGAGCAAACCGACTTGTTCCTCTGTGTTTCAGCTGTCTCACTCTTTAGCTCTTCTAATTTATCGGGGGGAGGGGGGTTGATGGACCTTGGAGACAGTTGGGTTCAGAAGACCTCTTCTGGCCTCCTGTTGGGAATGTGTTTTACGACATGCCACGTGTACGTAGCAGTCCCAGTGCTACAGGGAGGCAAGAGGGGATCTCGCCATGGTCTAGGTGGCACGAAGACATTGCTCAGCCTTCCCTGTTTCTGCCCACATGGCTCTGGCTCACAAAGAGGAGGGCAGCTGGGCTGCAGGAGCTCCAAGGGCAGGAGCTGGCAGATGCAGTTTGTGTCCAGGAGACCCGGCAGGGAGGGACAGCTCTTCTCCCCCATGAGGCTGGTGAGCAGCCCCAGTCTGCCCTCCAAGCTCAGGGTCATGCATCAGTCACCCAGTAGATCCTCCGTCTCCCAACACACCCTGCCATGGACTCCAGACCATGCCAGCTCTCCGCCCCGAGGAATCCTTGCAGAGGAACAACTCCTTCAGGACCAGGATTGCTCCAGGTTCCCTGAGTTCCTGACAACAGTGAAAAATTCACAGACTGGAAAGAACAAAGTGCTCCAGAGTCCTACAACCTCTGTCTGGCCTTTGGGAAGCAAAGAGCAGCTCACAAGGCCAAGACCAGCCTGTGCCGTTGGCGTAACCCTTTCCCACTGGTTCACCAAACCTTTGGCATCCTTATGGATAACACTTGCTGAAACAAGAGAAAACTCTTTGTTCTGCTACAGAAAAACTTGCCATCTGCTCCAAGGACGAGAAGGACATGTCCAGGACCACTGTTTCCACCACACATCACCCTTCACACAGCAGCCAAGCAGCCTCACTCATCCATCCCCGAATATGTAAGATTATATCTGGGTCAAACTTTGATTGCCCCGAGCAACACAGAACATTTCATCCTCTCAAAAGCAGGTCCGGAGGTAGCAGATGGTGATTTGAAAATACACGGTGGTGACAAAGAACCATCCCAGGCCATCAGCTGTGGTAGCCCTCACCGGATCATTCACAGCTAAAGAGCAACCCTGAGAAAACAAACAGCGGTATCGATTCCAGCAAACACAGTTATTAGTTAGAGTTGTTATTTTAAAAGCACACACTGAGAAGTTTTCCCTTTTCCAGCTGCTTATTTTGTTTTATTCGAACAAAACCCATGGACATTAATTTTAGCTGTACTTAATTGAATAATTTCTCCAGGGAATAGTTCAGGGAGAGTTTTAAAGCAGCCTGTTTCCAAGAGCCATTACTAATTGGCATATACCACAGCGTTAGTGTGCCAACCAAAATAGTCCGCTTTAATGTTACTGGAACTATTCTCAGTCCAGATGTGTTGAGAACTCGCAGTGATATAAGGCAGGCAATAACCATATTCACACGATACCGTATTCTGAGTACCCTTCCCCACTCATCCGGATGGAGATAATAGTCTCCCTCACTAGCAGTATTCAAGTGTAAAGCCAGGTCATTTGTTCCTCCCCTTTACTCCCAACAAGTGACCTTTCCTTTCATTTACCGTGTTTAAAGCAGACCAGCACCGTTACCGAGTTATCAAATGGGCATTAATATAAAAAAAAAACAACCCCAACGAACCCTCTTGTAAGAATCCCAAAAGGTTGTCTCCAATTTACAGCATCCACTGAAGCCAACGCTGCCCTACACGCAGCGCGCACCGTTCCATATGCTGCCACACCAAGCCCACAGCCTGCGCTGGCTCCTTGTATTTATAAACATGGCTTATTTTTTATTCCAATCCGAAATCTAAGTGCTCTAGCAACACAAATGTAGAGATTTTTAGGCCAGGCTATCAAAACTTCCAGCAAAAATCTCCAAGTTATAGGGTCAATGTCATTAAACTGTTTTTCTACAGACTTGACTTTGTGTTTCTCTCAAGGGATTGCTGCTAATAGATAAAATAATAATAAATTCTGCATCTCTAGGAAAGCCTGGAGCACTAAGAGACTGGAAGCCTCTTCCATTCGTATGACAAACCCTGCCAATCAAAACACTTTTCCTGTTATGATGTTTGTTTTCTGCAAACTTAGAGCAGAGACTGAAAGGACAGAAGCTAATACAGACCACACATCTGTTTGTTTTCCTTTTACCCAAAAATCTAGGCAGGATTTTTAAAACACTGCCTTCAGAAATTCTTCATAATATTCACCCCTGCTTGCTTTTAGTAACTCTGATTTTCCCCAAGTTTGTACACTTGCAATACTTTTCCACAGCTATCAATAGCTTTAATTACGAATACATACCAGCTGCCATAATTACTGCAGGGCAGAAGGTATAGCAATTCCCTATAAAACACCACTTGGCTACTAAACACTGCAAGTTTAGGTTTCCAGTCCCTTTCTCAAAAAAAAAAAAAAAAAGAAAAAAAATCACTTAAGTTGTACTCCATGCAGCTGTTGTCACTTTAAGATCTCCTTGACAATTACTGCTCCTACACTTCTTAAACTGCAGAGTAATGCAATCCTTGTGGGTCCCAAAGAACCAGGCCTTAGTCCCAACTGCAAAAAAAACCCCAAAAACAAATGAGACAGAGCATCGCACCCACTTAGGTCACAGCCCCCTCGACCCAGATACACCACTTTCTTCCATGAGATTAAAAAAAAATCAATTCTCATCCCTTTTTTCCACCCGGAAAGTAACCGGATTTAATGCCTCTATGGCAGGACTCTCCTAAAAGCCAGCACGGTGCCTGCTGAGGGTTTACTCACAAGAGGCGCTTCCCATAAATCCACCCTCGGCTTGCGTGCCATCCGTCAGCCCGACAATCCATCAGGACTGCCCGACCCCGGGCCGGCCAGCGCAACGGGGCTGTGAAGGTCTCTTTGATGAGCTGGGGCTGTGAAGGACGCCGCAGCACGCTGATGGATAACCCTCCGAGGCCGGCTCCTTCCTCCCGGACAAAGGCCCCGTCACTTGGGAGTCCCGGCAAAAGTTTCCCAAGCACCTTCGAAAGAAAAAAACCTCATTTCTCAAAACCTGCCTACGAGACAGCCCCAGCTCTAAAGGCGATGATTATAAATGGCTAATGTCATTTTGTCCCCAGGAGAAAAATCGCCAAATTGTTCGGCTTCGCTGGGAGCGAGGCTGAGCGGAATCGCCCCGCTCCATAGCGAGCGCCTTCAAAGAAATACTGAAATTCCTGAGACGTCTAGCAGGCTGTGCAGGAGGTATAAACTCATTCCTCCTCAAATTAAAGAAAACGCCGTCCGAAAAGCAGGACCGAACTATACCCCAAATGTTAACTCTAACGCTGTTTCCAACCCACAAGAACGTCCCGCATTTTTCACAATAAAAAGCTTCAAAGTTAGTGAAACGCTTCATTGCTGCCACGGACCCTACAAGTGAGAATTATTCAACAACTGGAGATGAAGTGCCCTCAGTTTCGAAGCAGATTAAGGAAGATTGGAAAAAAATGAGCAGCGGTGTTCTTGCATAGCTGGAGACCAAAAATATATTACAGGGACTGCAGTTCGAGGAGCAAAAGGGGAACGTAGCTCAACGGGCTGATGCGATGCTGATTTTGGCGATTCAAGCTTACGTGGCGTGTTCCTTTCCTTCAAGTTTCACTCATTTTATGAAGGGGCAGTGCCACCCAGGTGGCACACACGGACCACTGGCCTGCCACACTTCAGAGGCCTTTGTACAGCTCACCCCCCACCATTAGCCCTCACCCTTCACAGGAAAATGGGGTTTGTTGTTGTTTTTTTTTTTTTTAAAGGAAATCCATGTTGGAAATTTGATGAGCGTCCTTCCCCAGACGGGCCAACCTAACCCTACCTTCAGTCTCTGACTGAGCGGCTCAAACGCCGTGAGCTCCTCCTGATCAATAACCTCACCAGAACCTCAACCGCACGCAGCAGCAGATGCAAAATTTAGTTTAAAATAAATAAAAAAAAAAATATACCACGGGTCAAGTCCTGGCCCCTAAACATGGGAAGGCTTCCATCGGCCTCAGATGGGGCTAGGAGCTCACGCAAGCTTTTGAACACTCATAATGTACAGCCCTAAGGAAGACACCCCTCAGCACGCTCATACCCAAGTGGTGACGACCAGTGACAGCATGCTGGGAACGCACCAGAAGGGGTCATGAGGCCAGGAGGAAAGATTTTCTTCATCAGCCTGTCTCTTATACCCATAGGAGCTGACAAGAACCAAAACCACTCTCAACACAACCAAAAACCTCTGGCAACTGCTAAAAGCTTATTTCTGGCTTTATATAGAGTCCTCTGCAAAAGAAAGACATGGACCTGTTGGAGTCCATGGAGGCCACAGAGATGACCTGAGGGCTGGAGCCCCTCTGCTGGGAGGACAGGCTGGGAGAGTTGGCAGGGTTCAGCCTGGAGAAGAGAAGGCTCCAGACCTTAGACAACCTTAGAGCCCCTTCCAGTATCTGAAGGGGCTCCAGGAAAGCTGAGGAGGGACTTTTTACAAGGGCATGTAGGGATAGGACGAGGGGTGATGGCTTCAAACTGGAAGAGGGGAGATTTAGGTTAGATCTCAGGAAGAAATTCTTGCCTGTGAGGGAGGTGAGCCCCTGGCCGGGGTTGCCCAGAGAAGCTGTGGCTGCCCTGGAGGAAGCTCCATCCCTGGAGGTTCCAGGCCAGGCTGGACAGGGCTTGGAGCAACCTGGTCTGGCGGGAGGTGTCCCTGCCCAGGGCAGGGGTGTGGAACTGGATGGTCTTTAAGGTCCCTTCCAACCCAAACCATTCTGTGATTCTGCCAGCCAACAGGTACTGCCCGTTTTCTCCACTCTATACATCCGCAGTTAAACCTCTTCTGAAATAACTCAGTCTCACTTCGCCATTAAGAGACTTGTTCAATTCTGCTCAAAGTATCTAGAGAAGAGGAAAATGCAGACCCATGTATCAGTGAGTTTTTAAGCCTGCAAAACACAACTGCCATTTTAATAAACATTCAGGTTGGTAATAAGCCAACAGAGCATCACAGTATTCACCACAAGAGCATCATGCTGTGGACAGCTGCATGGCATTATCCTCTTGGATCACAAACGAGGAGGAAAGCCACTTTAGAATTGGTCTATCAATCATGGGAGGAACCAGAAAACTTGCAAGTGGTTCATGGTTACAGTATTGAAAGCAGCTGATAAAGCTAAGGTCAACCCAGGCACCTGGGACTAATCTCCAGCTGACATACTTCATCAAGCTCTACTGGAATCAATGGTAAATTGACTAAATTAGCAAGAGGAATACATCATCTAACAACATGTTCAGAGCTGAGCAAATACTAAGAATCAGATGCGCTGCAGTGAAGACGCTGCTCTGATATTGCTGGAATTACTTGCACCCTACCTGCCCCGTCACCTGCCCGGAAATCTGAAACAAGCCAAAAGCAGAGAAATATCTCTCTCGAGTTGATGGCTCAAAAATATTCCATTCCAAGTCTGCAGTCATGGAAAAAGTTCAGATTACTCAGAGAAGTGGTTAAAACAACAGAAGGGGTGAAAGAAGAACTTCCACAGATAAGACGACCTCAAGTCTACGAATCCTGGTTAGCCTGAGCTAATGATTTTCTTTCTTCCCACTTCCTTCCACCAAAAGTTGTGCCAACTTTCCACATGCCCTCCCATGGATTTTCTGCAGATGTGGCTGAACACTTAGTGTTTAGCATGGCTCCGTGCCCGTGGATTTTTGCAGAGCAAGGAAAGGCTGTTATACGGAAGGAGCCCTTATACAGCTGCTCCGCTCCTCTATGATTTTCTCCTTTCTACATTTCATTTGTTGGAAGGACCAAAAGTGATTAATTGGCAAAAGCTGCACAAAGCTGAGGGTTTAGTGCCACTAAGCAACGTGTCTGTAAGACACTTCAGAAGACCGTGGCTAAATACTGGTTTGATCTCGATGCACGAGTTCTGAATTCCAGTGTGACGAACTCCAGCACAGGAAGGAAACCTTAAGCCTCCACTTTATCAAGCTACACAAATACAGGGTTTATCAAACCGAAGAGATTACTGGTGCTTATTGCGCTTCTCCTGCAACTGTTTGCAGAAGCTGCCTGTTTGATCGCTCCCAAACACATGGGAACAAGGCAGCACACTACCTGACTGCGGCAGGAGTTCCTACATCCAACAACATTTTCTCTAGCCGAACGTCGTTTCAAAAACAAAAAAAGAACCCAACAAAACCCCAAACAAAAAAGCAAACCCCAAATAAAAAAAAGGGGGGCAAAACAACATGAACATACACAGGACAAAAAATTAACTCCTAGCATTCTCAAAGTCATTATTTCTAATAACTCAACACATCCCGCTTAAAAAAACCCCAAACATTGATACTACAAGGGCACTTTTAGCCTGGGTTTTTATTTTTCTCCTAGTTTTTAACTAGGAACAATAGAAGCCTTTTTTGTCATTTGTCAAACCCATTTCTGAGCATACTTGTGCTAATCCGTCGTTCCACAACACAATAAAAAGGCAGAGATCCTTCCCACAAGAACAACTATCAGCTCCATCTCCAAAACGTGCCTCTTCTCCTTGCAAAATCGCTGCTCTACAGAGGCTCCCTGAACCTGATCAGAGGAGAACTCCAATCGGCTTATTAGACGCAAATAAAAAGCCACAAGCTTTTTACTTTACAACCCCGGTTCTAATAAATCACACCGCCAAGCTCTGCCATCTCTACCCCATTGTATTCCTCAAGGCAACTAGAGAAAGACCTGCCCTGTAAAGATCTGCCCTTTTTAACTTGTGAGGCGAGGAGTTCACTTTTAAGACATCTGGTAGTAGGGGCTGCTAATGTCTGCTCTTTCCATGTGGGCTGGGAGAAAGTTAGAGATGGTTTCATCTTTTCTTTGAAAGGACAATGAACTCTTGCTGCATCATTTCCAACCCAAACAATTCTCTAACCCAAACGGATATTAATTGATAGACGCATTGTACGAATCTTCACCAGCACAAAGGATCAGATTCAATGGCTTGGCTGAGGCCATTATGTTTCTCGCTAAAAAAAAAAGAAAAAAAAAAGAAAATGTTTTGGACGTTAAACACCACTATTATACCCTTTTCCAATTCAGTCGTGCTTTAGAGAATCCCCTCACTCTGGTGAGACCCTTCACCCTGCTGCGGGGACGATGGGGAACAGCCGCTGCTGCAGACCTGCGCCACCTGGGCCAGCCTCCGCGCACCCTGAAAACAAGGATAATCCTATTTACAGGCCCCCTCATGCAATTAGTAGGGGGAGTGGGGGTCAGCTGGTCAAATCAAAAAGCCGGAGCTACTATCTTTACCAAGGGATATTGGGGAAACGCTGTTATTTCCAAGTGAGCACCCACAGTCCTTTCCCCGCCATCACTACGCCTTTCAGCAGGCGCAATACCCCAACTGTTCTTTAACCTGCACTAATTGCCATGAAGATGCATGATTTGGTTCTGTGACATTTCGTAAAAAACCTTACAAAACATTTGGTACGGGCAGAACAGGTGCAGTGGGAGCCAAACAGTACCTGCAGCCCGGCCAAAGATGACACACTTTCAAGTCTGCGGATTTTGAAGTTTCACGTCACCAGCTAACAGCAGTATTTCAAGACTTCAGATGTTCGGTTCTGGGCCTCAATCTTAAATTATTTTTTCAAACCCTCTTAAAACACACTTAATCCTTTGTTTTCTTTCTGAGGAGAAAGGTTTCACATCTGGACTGTCAACCTGCATTCCAAAGCATCAGCCTGGCAAATTAAAGCAGCTGAGCTGTAAATCTCCAAGAAGAGGACTTGTCATGGAAATGGCAACTCAGCATTAACTGCGAGCCCAGTTCAGCACGAAAAGGCGACACAAAAAGCCCAAACAACGCAGGCAGCCCCGAGACAAGTCTGCAAATGACTCCTGCTGTCTGAGAGCAAGCAAGCTAACTGAACCTCACCACCCAGACGTGCAGCAGCATCTCCATACCCGGCTTCAATCTCAAAGAGCCGCGTAAGAGCCCACTGTGAGCAACCCCCAGTTACGCAGCTGAATTCTGCAGGTGGTTTTCTACAACCAGCACCCCATTTTGACAGGAAGACTGCAGTTTTCAAATACGCCTTGTGAGAGCTGAATGCTCGGTCCCCATGAACTCCAAGAGAGCTGAGGTCATTGTTCCCTTGGACTGGAACCTCTCATGGATCTCTTCTGGCTAGGAATTACACCAGCAATAAGATAGGAAGCAATGAGATAAGCTCCAAAGAATTAAATTCTTCCAGCCAGATTTCAACGAAAATCCAAATGCCAGCAACGCAAAGTGGAACCAGTGGCAAAAGGGTGTAGAACGGTAAAACTGACAGAAATAGAAAAACCATCATCTCCCCGGTGCCCCAGGATAACGGCATGTTACTGAAGTGTCTTGGCTAATGTAATAAAAAAGTGTTAATGTAACATTTTTTTGATGATTGCGCCATTTATTTATTGAGATTTTTAGACTTATAAGCTAGCTGCTAAGAAGAATTCCATTTTTGCTATTATTTTTTTTTTCTTTTAGAGGGAAAGCAGTTCTGAAAAAAAAAAAAAACCAACTTGAAGCTTAATTCGACTCTAAAGCAGTTTGGAAGAAAGGACTGGCCGATCCACAGAAGACATCTAAGCAACAATGGTCTGGTTGGTTAACTCTTCTGTCAGCACTCGTTTCACAAAACACTCTGCAGTCTAACTCAATTACTTCTTATACTTTCTACTAAAGTATTTTATTAAATCTCTCTTCCTACCGACCACACAATGCAGAGCTTTGTGTGTCGGGCTCTTAATTTCTTTCTTTCAGCTCCAGTTTCCCGACTGTGTCTCTGCTGATCTAAGCCACACCAAGTATGAGTTCATCTCCTCACCTTCCCTTGCTGAACACCGCAGCCAAGTCCTCTTACTTTTTTCCAAAAACTGGACAAGGCACTCTCCGTGATCAACTCAAACCAGTTCTTCTGTTGAATTAATGGCGTTACCGCAACGCTCTGCTGCCACATGAAGTCTGCCAAAAAATACCCTTATCCTGTAATGACCGTACCTGTAACGTAGCCAGCTTGCTAACATATACAGTTACTAGAATCACACTGAGTCTTTCCTGTCTGGTTCCTAAAGGAACAAGAAAACACACAGAAGTTCTGCTCCAAATTAAGAGAAGTACTATGATACAAGTACGATAATACCTGTCTCGATACCCAAAGGAAAAACCATTGTGTAGGAGCACGTTGTTACCTACCCTCACTACCGCCACCAGCATCCTTGGCCACCAGAATGGCTTCCCCTACTATTTTTGTGGCATTACCTACCAACTTCTCCCACTCCGCTCCCCACCTGGTACTCTCCACCTCCTGCGCATCCAGTCGGGAAGCCCCAGGCTAAGCCTACGAGCGTATCCATGTCCGATTGCTCCCGAGGGCATCAGAAGCGAGAGCTCAGGGGGAAGAGACACCACTTGCTGCACCCGACTCCTGCCTCTCCCAGAAGTGATCTTGCCGTGCCAGCGCCGCGTGCAGCCCTGCCCTGGGAGGTGCTGGAGGATTACCCAGCGTCTTCTGGCTGCGGACCTTTCAACAAAAGACACTATTATGAGATTAAAACCTAGTTGAAGTAATTGCGTATGGAAATTCCTTTTATTAGAGCTGTGGATCGAGTCTTACCAGGTTTCACGGCTCAGAGAGCAGACTCTGGCAGCCAAGCATGTTTGTTAATAGCTATTCCAGCTGCGGCCGACTATTTCAGCTCACCTGCTTTTTGTCACACTGAAACAAGACACACCGCCATGTTCCGTGACAGCTATTTTCATTAGAGTAGCACATTTCTCCTTCATCACTTAATATCAAGCGCTTGGTGTAATTAAACTGGTTAACACAACACCTCTGCCACGCAGCACGCACAGATACCCCATTCACTACTCACGACACCGGAGAGCCGCAGCTTATTCCTGGCGCAGGTCTCAAAATGGAAAAAAAAAAAAAACAAAACAAAACCGGATAAGCCATGAGAAGAGCATCCGCTTCAGCCTCCAGTCCAGAAGCAGCTATCCAAAAGTTCAAGTCCATGCTTGAAACCGGGCAAAAAGCCTTACAACAGGCAAAGGACAATAAACAACCAGAATGTGACCAGGCAGCACAAGCGTCAGCGCGGGGTTATGTTCCTGCATCGGCTGCAGAGCGCTGCACTGCTGCCACCTTCAAGGAAGAGCTCCGGGTCACAAGCTTCGGGCAGGCTGGGACGTGTACACCAGCAATGGCCACCTCTGCCGCGGTATTCAGAGCCCAGCTTGAAAACTTGTTGTTCCCAAGGTTTAACACTTTCTGGACGATACAGGTGAGCCAGCAGGTACCACCTGGGACGTGTGGATACCATGCCGTGAGACAGAGAGCAAAGAGATAGGAAACAGCTATCAAAATATGCAGGAAAAAGACAGAAGAGGGGGGTGAGGAGAGTGAATACACTCACGGAAAGACAAGGGATGGCCTGGCAAGCTGGCACGTTCCATGACCTCAAACTTGACCGCTCAGAGTGGTTCAGATAGTTTGATTTTCCGCCTCAAGCTGTGATCACTTGGCATCAGCTCCTTCTCAAGGAGGCTTAAACAGAGCACTGAAAACCCACCTGTCAAAGCTCAACATCCTTCTCCTCCCCGTATCCAAACACAAGGCCAGCCTGAACCACATTCCTCCTAGGCAACACCCAATATGGTTTGAAATCTGGGCTGAACAAGACCTTCAGCTCACCAGCTTCCCCTTCTCCTACTATTTCCTTCTGCTTTCATTGGTATCCTTTCCAAAGTCTGAATTTCCTGGAGATGCTACTTACAGGAGGACACACACAGAAAACACACCACCTGCTGAACTGCTCTGCTCTCAGTTGTACCATGGGCAACCCCAAAACCTAAAGGAGCACAGCACGAGCCAGAGAGAAGATGCTGTTGGAACTCAATGATCTGCAAGGTCCCTTCCAACCTAAACCATTCTATGATTCTATGATTTCTTTGAGAGTAACTTCACAGAAGCACAGGAATTTCTCTTGTTTCTTTTCTTGTCCTCAGCACAGTTATGAGAAGTCCAGTCTGGATTCTTAGGTGTCATTGTCACCACCACGTGTGGCGGCTCAGCTGCTCTAAATGCCTTTTAAAGCTGGTTGTTCTCATTTCCAGCAAGTTCCTCACCCTCTGCTGTAGCTGAAATTTTAAGACGCTGGGAGGAACAGCGCATATAACGTCATATAATCCAGAGGGATTTAGTCCATGACATCTGTGCAGATGTCATCCATCGCACCCTCCCCATCCTGTATGGAGATGCCTCCACCCCAAGAAGTGCCGATGAAGCTGGATGCAGCAAGTTCCCATGTTTCAAGCTCACTCACACAAACTCGGGGACCTCCTCTCCATCCAGCCCTGAATAACCAGACCTCAGAGGTCTTTGAAACCTTATTCTTATGGGTTTAGAGCTGCAGGTGCTTAAACAATTAGCAAAACATCATACACAGAATGATAGAATCACTTGGGTTGGAAGAGACCTTCAAGATCATCAAGTCCAACCATAAACCTACACTGCCAAAACCACTCCTAACCCATGTCCCTCAGCACCACGTCTGCCCGGCTTTTAAATACCTCCAGGGACAGCAATTCCACCACCTCCCTGGGCAGCCTGTTCCAATGCTTGAGAACCCTTTCGGTAAAGAAGTTTTTCCTAATATCCAACCTAAACCTCCCCTGGCACAACTTGAGGCCATTTCCTCTTGTCCTGTCGCTTGTTCCTTGGGAGAAGAGATTGACCCCCACCTCGCTACAATCTCCTTTCAGGGAGTTG